>OY282449.1:114854938-114934655 GCA_958295655.1 Palloptera scutellata | reverse complement strand
TTCCAGAACCTCAATGGGCTAGTGCATCATTATGGTACTATTTAGTTTATCTGTTGCCAAATTGATATTTTCAATTGTTTTGGTTTCCTCAACTATTATCGCTACAGTGACATACTTTTCATTCTTAAAGAGACGGTTATAAATGTTTTAAAATAATTGAGTAAAAAGTAATACAAAATATGTGTTAAATATGATGATTACCTAATCCGAGTATATATGGGTTTTTCGAGAGGCTGTCAGCAGGCTTCATCAGAGGGATGTGTGGATGAGGGGATTCCCCCCGGACCGTGATTTTCTTTGGTGGAGTAAAATTTTAATATGGGGGACCTGGAGGGGAAGAACACATGGTAAAGATTGTCCCATAAACGGATGAGTCCATGTTCGATCCTTGCGCTTCTCCATCTCAAGTCGGCACACATTTCTCCTCGTGGCGCCTCCTGGTTAGCGATCTGACACCAGTCAGTGAGCTTAATAATGTGTGCGGCGGATTTCTCCGTGGCCTTGAATTAATGGTTGTGCGTCGGGCTTGGAAACCACCACGTGAAAATATATCCAGTGAAGCCTAATACAAAACTTCTGATCAGGCAACCCCCCAATTTTGTGACTACTCCCGCAAACGCCCAAACGACAATGATTTACGGATATGTACCCCTCTACGGGGAAGGTGCCTCTATCCAGCTGGTGGATGTCCTCCTACGATATAGAGCTGACATCACCGCTATACAGGAAATGCGATGGACGGGACAGGGTTGCCTTAAAAGATCATCCTGTGATATCTAATAAAGCTGTAATCGAGTCACGAGTCTGGTTTTTGGTTTTGTGGTTGGGAAGACACTGCGTCGCCTAGTCTCGAGGTTCACGCCTGTGAACAAGCCGCATCAAGGCAATTGACCAACAATATTGAGAGGCTGTTAGGAGCGTTCGAGAGGAAGATACTCCTTAAGATCTATACGTCAACATTGACATAGTCAAGCATATAAAAATCCAGCGGTTTCGCTGGCTGGGTCATGTTGAGCAAATGAAAGCGATCCAGCTAGAAGAGTGTTTTATTCGAGCCACGGTGGAGGAACAGGCAGAAGAGGACTTCCTAATCTCCGTTGGAAAGACCAGGTACAGAGCAACCTGACTGCACTTGGCCTTAGCAAGCGCGCGCATAGCAGAAGCGACTGGCGAAGCTTTATCGAGGCGGCCAAGACCGATCATCGATTGTAGTGCCATCGATTGAAATTTGCCCATGTTTTTTATAAAAGTTTGGTCAGCTCAAGTCTCTGAGAAATGTATAGGCATCTGCGAGGTTGTAGTTTCCATATCATGTTTGTCAATTTCTTAATTTTCTGTTTCAAATGAAAAACACATAAGAAGTACTCTAACAGTATGAACTTGCCAAATTCGAAAATAATTTTACTAATTAAAAAACACAAAACATATTTTCAAATTAAAAGTACTATTTCTAGTTAATTTTTAAAACTGTGTACATTCTAAACAAGCATGTCTGTTTAACTGAACTTTTAACCAAACGACACCCGCAATCATTTTAAAATATTTAAGTCCAATTGAAAGCCAGAATATGTAGAAACAGTGATAAGTAATTTTATAAATTTTGTTTCGTTTGTTTTTTTCTAATTTCTGTTCAATAGATTGGGTTAAAATAGTTAAGCTTGAAGATTAAGCCTTAAGCCTTGCTTATTAAAAAAATATGGGATCTCTACATAAGATGAACATGAAAAAGAGAGAATACAAGGAGAGCTGTCGACGTTGTACTAAAATTCAGATTTTTAAAATTCAAAAAATTAATGTCGGATTCCAAAATTCCATGGCTCGAAATCAGTTCTGCTCTGCTAGGTCGTGTATGAATATTAAATCGATGTGATTTTATTGCAATAAACTTATTTTCTGTATTCATAAGAGTACATTAAGGTATGGAGGTAAGTATGTATTTTTGTTTTTCTTGCAATATTAATTTAAAGCTAAATATCCGCTCATATCAATTTTGAATAATTCATTGGATTTCTAACCACATTAGCAACAGCAAACGAAAAAAAAACAATAGCAGCAACAAAAAAAAAAACCAGAAACATACCGAACAAAATCAATTTGCTACCGTCCAAAGTAATCATAATGGCTCGCAAATAATTTTTGATAACGTCAATGTGAAATTGAATGGTACTACATACAAAGGTTTTGTTTTTGTTTGGTTTCGCTGCTTTTCCACCAAGCACACCATCATGCTACTGAACCCTCCCTCCTTCCTCTCACCTCTATACTACTTCAAGCACCCAAATCGCCAACAATTGGATTTCTATTTTTTGTTTCATCTACACAGTATCGACAATTGCCATCAATAATAAAATGTAACCGCAATTCACATGAACGAACGTGGACGTGCGGGCGGCTGGGCGTACGTCTATGAACAGGTAGGTACAACGACGAATCGTTGCAAGCCCACCCGTCAAACTACAACAATGTACCCACCTGTCGTCTCTGTATACTCGCATTCGTACATCAAATACACACCCACAATGAAATAGTGAATTAAAAAACAAACAAAAAATAATAAACAAAAAACACTCTGGTTTCTATTTTCATTTGGTTTTTGATCCATTTTGCAATATTTTTTTAACTTTTCTCGCGTATAGATCCATTCTTATGGCATTCATTGTGGACCATGAACACCAACTCTCCTTTCACTGACTTGATTTTTTATGACTTTTACACATACATAGCACTTATTTCAGTATTTTGTTGTTTATTGGTGGTGGTCGTATGTATACTGGAAAATTCATCATTGAATTTATTGAAATTTGTTGCAAATGTTGCACACACAAAAGTGGTGGCGGTTTGGTGAAGTGATGCGTACACCAGCAGCACCTGCTCCTCCACCGCTAGCTGTAGTGCCTATGTGTGTATGCATCAATGATGACATACATACATACATACACACATGTGGCAACATGGATATTCATGTTGCAATATTACATTGCTGAAATTTTGTTGCTGTTGCCATTTTTCCCTACATACTCGTATTATTATATTTATAAATATTGATTGTACATTGTACGAGTATTCTCCATTTAATTTCCAGATTTAAAATGTTGTAGTACATTTTTTTTCAAGCCATTTTCTGTTGTGTTTTTTCGTAATTATTCATTTTTTTTTCATTAATAATCCTTAAATCCTCAAATATTTACACGCATATGTAACAATGTTTATCAATTATGGATGCTGTTTGTTTTTATACGCGCCTTTATAATAATAAAGAAATATTCTCTAGTTGTTTTATGTATCCAAAATTTATTTATTTATTAAATTAAAAGAAAAACAAAGTAATGCCATATAAAATCCAACAGAAATGTAAATATATATCGTATATATGTATGGTAAATGAAAAGTTTACGGATGTTCTGTGGAATATATTCAAAACTTGGCGGGGTCTCGAAACATAAAAGTCTGGGTTGTGGTTTTTGTTTAAAAAGACAAGTGTAAGAAAGAAGACAATGGAAGACTGGCAAATAGCTCAGAAGAGGATAGATAATGCGAAAGTTAAGGGCTTTGCGTCACCGGACAAGAGGAGAAAGGAAAATATAGCAGCAGTTAAAATTCTGGTACAAGTTTATGTCTAATGATAAACGTAAATAATTGAGCACCTTTTCCACCTCGATTTTCCTTTGCTGGATTAGCTGCTTCTTGATGGTAGCATATCTTTTGAAACTTAGGACGTCCATTCCAGTCGACTTCGTGAATAAATAATTGAGAACTTGTAAAAAATTCAGTAAATTGTATTAAAAAATAGTAACCGTTTTATCACTTTAGTTTTAATATTTGTTTTTGTTTTATCAATGATATTGTTAATTATTAGTCCCAATTTAATTAGTATTTTTTTAGGACGAGATGAATTAGCATTAGTTTCTTAATGTCTAGTTATATATTTAAAAAAAAAAAAATCAATACCGCCGCTATTCTCCAAACTCATCGGTAGGAAAATAGAGTTCCCTAGGGCTACAAAAAATTTACTCAAAACTAATGAAATATAAAATTAAGGCTACAGGCCTAAACAGACACTAAGAGACGAAATTAAAGGAGTCAATCTCTCACATCTCTCTTAGACGCAGGCGAACTTGGGCTAAATGGATAAAGAGATGAAGTTCTCGACACTATATTCTTTCTAAAAATATTCAGTTCAACTTCGGCAAAAGCTTTTCCGAATTTTGTAGCACATTAACAAATAATATGGGAAATGAGGTTGTTTAGGGTTAAACTGAAAGACTAATGGATATCTACTCTATTTCACCTTACTTAAAATCTTTTAATCTTTTACAAAAAGGTGGTTCGTAAGGAATAAAAATCCGCGATAATTTATGCAATTGGGGCAGATTACACCTTAAAGAATCACGTTTTAGAGTAGAGATGTCGATTCCTTGCGTAATTCTAAGACATTTCTCCCGTGTGGAATTTTGTTGTTGTTGAAAAATCAAAGTTATTAGAAGAAGACCAATCAGAGCTCCCTTTCGACATAAGATAAATAACAACTAATCAAAAAAAATTATAAACGAAACAACTAACTACTGCTAACAATCGATTAGTACAGCAACAACAAAAATTAAAAAAAAAAAACACTGCGTCGAAAGTCAGTCTCAATGAGCAGAGATGTTTTAGAATTTCCTTAGGATCATCAACCCCTTTATTCTTGATCGGTCTGACCGGGGCACACTGCATATTATTCCACAAATTACTCGAACTGAACCATACTTTAGTTCCACAAGAAATAGGTGGCATTAATGCATAGTTGAGTAAAAGTAAATTTATGACTACGAGCCATTATTCGTATTCCACCCGAAATTGGATGATCTATGCTCAAATTACTTTATAGTACTGATTAAGAGAAAATTTGAAGTCTTAAGACTTAAATTTAAGTTTTAGATCAAACAAATTACAAAAATTTGAGTTCCACCAGGCCAAATTTAGCCCATTATGACGTCCCTATACGGTTGGGTAGAACGGCCCATTGTGTTACCACATTACTACATGGTTGGATTTACAGTTTAACGCCGGTTCCAAACGACAGGTTGGCAACTTTTTAGCACTTGGTGGTTTAACATTGCCTACCAAGTGGTGTACTTGTACACTTTCGTATAATTATTATTAATTTCATATTGATAGAAGTACAAGAAGTTTATTAGAATTAACCACCAGACCAAAAGTCCCATCAGTGACCAAATAGTAGCTCTAAGATCGACTAATTAATCCGCAATTTTCATCGCTATAGAACTTAAGAGTTCCTTTGTAAGTTTTCAAGAGATAGATTAGGAAAACTGCAATAACAGACCATGCGATAAAGCAATGAGTCTTAGTGACTTAGGTAAGTCCACCATTAAGCCAAATTTCTGTTGGTATTCGAATTTTCGTAATCTTTCATATTATTGTTTTAAGATATTTTGCAAGACTTCAATTAATTTTGAATTAACGATATCCAACAAACAGAAGAGCAAACCAAACTAAAAACGAAGTAATAACCGTTAGCTACAGCTAGAGAGTTCGAGCAAACGCAACAAACCACAACCTATACCAATTGTAATATTTCTAAAATAACATTTTAGTGTTTCCTTCCGTTGCCTTATGTTGTCTTCCTTCCTGCTAGCAAAAGAAAATTGCTTTAGAACAGCAAAAAATAAACAAAATAAAAGTAGCAAAGGAAAAAAATAGAACGAAACACAACAAAAAAATGCCAAAGCAATACCAAAAACTGTTGGATATAAAGGTAAAACACACACACACACATGCACCCATGCATCTTCGGAATTGTACGTGATAATGCAGGATCAATAGAGACACGTATGGTGTTAGTCACAACTAAAACAACAACAGCAACAACAACAGTAGCAAGAAGAAACAACAAGGATATATACATAAATACATACATAGTGTATAACTACTTATATAAAACGGATGTGCCCCCCTGAGGCTTACAGTAGAATGTTGTTGCATACTGTAAGGCGCATAAACTTTTACACTACATACAATACATAAGCAAGAAGCAAAGCGCTGCATACTCGTTCATTCCTTATACATATGTACATATATAAAAAAAACCGGAATCCATTGTCTTATGCCATAAATTATGGGGTCTTGTGTGTGCTACGTCCGGGACAATGTGAGTTGTTTCTATGCATGTGTCTATGTCTGTATGTGTGTTGGTATGTATGTGTAGGTTTATGTACAGTGTTTTCATGTATGCGTTTTTTTTTTTGGTATGATTATATTGCTATAGTGCATGGAATTGCAATTACATATCACCGACTTTAAACAGCAACACTAACAACTACAACAACCATAGAAAAATGTACACAGCAACAACGTCAAACCACATTTGTTGCCAAACCTGACGCTAAGCAAATAAATTACTCTATTTCACTGGTGTTTTGTTGCTTTTCCTGCGATTGCAATTGTTGATGGTCGATTGCACTTTGGCTCTATGAAAGATATCAACTCACATGGCACCTTCTGTTATGTATACCTCCTAAATATTGCACCCATTCCCCTCTTCTCATCTTCCCGTTTATTGTGTTTCTACACCAAATTGTAGGTGGTTACCATCAATATATCTTTCTTTTATTTCTAACTTTTTTTTTCTTGCCTCTCTTTGTTCTTGTTTTTTGTTTTTGATTATTACCAGTTAGAGTTTCGTAACCGAAACCTTGAGTTTCATTAAGAATTTATTCATTTTAGATTTTGAGTGTATCGTACATGTAATTTTGTTACAAATTTCTAGCTTTAAATTTTTATTACAAATAAGTATTTTCCACTTGTTTCTTATTTTGTTGAACCTCATGTGCAAAATATTGACTTTGATGTAATGTGACCGGATGTACAAAGTGTTCTTAAATTTCGTCTATTGTACTGTAGAGACTTTTATGTTGTTACTATTTGGGTATTAACCCATGTATGTATGTCTGTATGTTGAAGGTGGTGGGTATGGGTACAAGTTTATTGAAGCTAAGAAAATTATCGTTGCCAAATATTATTGTCGAATATGGTAAATTTAATTAATGTTCGCAGAATAATTTGAAAGTAAAGACAAATTTTTAACAAAGTAACTAATTTCAAAAAAATAATGAGGTGCCTCTAAAAAAACTGGAAATTGCCGAGTATTCGTAAAGAATGCACGGGGCATGAATAATGACGCTCTTTACCAGCGTCTCGGAGTTGATAAAAGGTGTTGGTCGTCTGTAGTCGGAACTTACAAACCTGTAGATTTTGTAAAAATCCTTCTGAATATTGCACCAACGAGCGATGAACGAAGACTGCCAGAAGAAATAGCCGATATGAGTGATACCTAATAATTTATAATTTAATATTATGTAATTGCAATTTGATAGTAAGTTAGTTATTACTTTTTGGAAAAGAAAAGATATGTCTAAAATGGGTTAAAATGTATAAAGACTAATCTTTATGGGCACATTTCAAAAATAGGAGTCAAAAGTTAGTTGAATATTCTCATTTTCATGCGCTGATATTGACTCTGCACGACCCTTGAGTCTTGACCCAAACAGAAAAACTCACACAACAAATGGTAAACGTAGAGCTATGAAAAGCCAGTGAAAATTTGCAATTTTCCAAAAGTGTTCTATTGTCCTTCTTCGAGCTTAGAGGGTTTTCTTAAAATTATATAAACTATGACAAACTATGTGAAATATGCATTTGAATGTCTGAAGAACAATTTTCTAAAATGAGATAACATTGCAAAGGATAATGTTAGCAGTATAACTTTGTATACCCTACACAGGGTATGAAGTAAATAACTATCTTAAACTTAAAACACCTTTTTGCATTTGACAATGTGTTAAATTTATATGGTTTTACGCTAAATATTTTTCTTATCAGCTGAACTCACTATACACAATTTTATTTTAGTTGTATTATTAGCGGCAGTAGGCGTGGTTATTGACCAATGATGATAATTTGTATAATATGTATTTTAAGTTGCAATATGTGTAGGTTTAATAATATTTTTCTTGATATTGCTCTCTGAATAAATCCCGTGTTTATGAAGTACTACTGTGGGCACAAAGTAGTAAGACTTTTTAATTTAAATTTCGCGCGGAAACCCATTCATCAAAATATTATTTTTTTAAGGTTGGTATGACTGTCGGTGACATCTGTGCCAAATGTCACATCAAAATAATCATTAGTGTTTAGTATACGCTTGTCTTTCTGAAGTACAAAAAGTGCATTCGGCGATTTTCACAATGAGTGAAATTATTCAACAAAGAAGTTCCATTAAATTTTGTGTTCGGAATCGAATTTCTGGTGCCGAAACGTTCAGAATGTTGCAAAAGGCGTTCGGTGATAATTGTATGTCACGAGCAAGTGTTTTTGATTGGTACAAATTGTTCAAAGATGGTCGAGAACGCGTTGACGACGAACCACGTCCAGGACGGCCATCAACATCAACTGATGATCAACACGTCAATAAAATCAAGGAATTGGTGCACGAGAATCGACGATTAACAGTCAGAGACCTTACTGGCATCGTTGGAATATCGGAAGGATCAGTGAAAACCATTTTAAAACATCATTTGGGCCTAAGAAGAGTGAATGCACGATTGGTTCCAAAATCACTGCATTGGTTTTACGAGACCATTTTGCCAAAAATTCGACTGATATCGTTCCGCAACCACCCTACCACCCTATTCGCCTGACTTAGCACCGTGTGACTTTTGGCTATTTTCTAAACTCAAAAAACCGCTTCGTGGACACAGTTTTGAGTCAATTGAAGCGCATTGAAGGTTATTCCGGAAATTGACTTTAACAACTGTTTCGAGAATTGGAAAAAACGTTGGCACAAGTGTATTGTGGCCGGGGGGGGGGGGGGATTACTTTGAAGGGGACGAAATAGATTTGGAAGAATGAATAAAAAAATTTGAAATTATGAACAAAGTCTTACTAACTTTTGCCCACAGTAGTATGCCTTCATGAACAAGGGATTTAAACATCTTCCTGACAATAAAAAATGTTTGTACCAAGTTTGGTTAAGATTGCTTATGTTTTCAATATTCGCTATTCAGGAATAAATATATGTGGGGTAGGCCGGGGTTATTCTGGACACGAGGTAATTCTGGACTGACGGCGCTCTTTGCCGTCTGAAACATGTCAATTCGTTTTTTTGATGAAAAAAAACATATGCTCTCGAAGATACCGACCGTGTACATGCATTTTTCGTAACTCTCTAAGTGAATCAAAAAAAAATTTCATTTATTTTCTGGATTTTTTGTGTTTTTGGTGTTTTGAATTTGTTATTTTTTGCAACATCGTATGCGTATGCGCTACCAGAAATTTAGCAAATGAAATGTAACGGCGACAATTGACGCAATTATGTGATACATGTGTGTATACGATACGATATGTATGTCTGTAGGCATGCATGTATGTGCGTATGTATGTCGAAGGGTAATTTTTGTTACGACATGCTTGGTATTGTATCAACTATTAAATCTTCTTCTTTCTGTTTCAGGTTTAGTTTTTGAATTGCTGTTATCTCTCTAGTTTAGTCAGTTGCAGCACATAAAGAAAACTTTACAAATTAATAGTAGTAGCATTTAATCACCCTCCCCCTTCTCTTTACTCCAAATACACACACACACATGCACACATGTACACACAATACATAACAAACGAATTGTGCGAGGTCATGTCAAAACGGAAGTGGAAAATTCGCCATATTGCAATTGCTATCATATGAATTTGTTTGCCTGAATGTACTCGTATGTAAGTATGTTTTGCATATGGGGTAGGTCGTGGCCGACGTGTAGCGAGTATCTAAGTGGCTGGCAATGATGTGTTCTTGTGTGTATGAGTGCTTTTAGTAGTTTGTATGCAACGGAACTAAGAACTTTGTTCAATTTATAAAGGAGCGCAAAGTGCAAAAGTCATTTTTGTTTTTGGCGTTGCAACCCCATGGCGACGACGACGACGATGACGATGACGGAATGCAATTTTACTTCTCCTTTGAATGTGTGTGTCTTGTTGGATTTCACTACCCTTCTCTGTAGGCAGTGAGTGAATGCAAATGTGGTGCGGCGCCCACCTTATGGCTTTGGCCAAAATCAAAAATTGTATTGTATTGCTAACGGAAGTTGGCCATGTTTTAAATACACGTCCGCAAACATTCACATGGCTTTCTTGCTGCCTGCTACCAAATAGTTGAAATTCGTTTCTCTTTTTTTCCGTGTTGTTGCATTTAATTACCATGCAACTTGTTAACAAGCTAAAGTTTTTCGCGCATATTTAACAGGTGCAATTGTTCAAACCCCCCACGGGAAGCGCTATTTATCATTAAATTATCTGATTTGTGATTATTCGAAAGGCAGTTTTTCTTTCCAATGCAAGTCATAGCTTTCTTCCTTTTCTATTTCTGAAATTAAAGACACTAATCAGAAATTTAAAAATCGTTTAAACAAATCTTCGGCTAGATTCTTTTTTTATGTTTCTAGATATTATGTGTAGCTCATTTCTTTGGAATACATAATGAGATGAAATTGAATCCTTTTAATTTGTATCACTTGGAACATTTTCTACACTAAACTATAAAATATCACAAAGAAAAGGCACTTCTTCCCTGGAAAAGAGATTTCTTGAATATCTTTTTGGCCCGAAAGAAGGTATGTTATACATAAGTATCCCTAGAAACACAGCCAAACTGACTGGTTTTTGTCGAAAAGGTCTTCACGAAGAACTTAAATGACAACATAAAATCGATTTAGTCAACCATTCTGATGGAGGTTCAATCAAATTCCGTTGAATATTTTCTTTTGCCTCATATGCTAAAAAAAAACGCCTTTGCAGAATAAATTACCATTCCAAACTTAATCCATTGTAATTATTATACCTTGCATTCATATCGTGTGCACAAGCTGTTTCAATCCTTGCTGCATTTCCTCAGATATGCGGTGCATTTCTTTTACAATTGACTTTACATGCCTACTTTCCAAAGCAACACATATCTTCCTTCAGCATCTTCCTGTAGCAGGGCATTGTCAACTAACGTTCTTGTACCAAATCTCATTACTGTGCTGTGGATGGTTCCGGAGATATACTCTTAAACCTAAAAAAGCATCAGTGGCCTCCATACCAAATCTTTGTATCACACCACATGTGGTTTTATTGATCTCCTTGATCTTCTTGATCTCACAATGTAAGGTCAGATTATATGGGAGGTGTCACACTGGCTTTTTTTAATCCCACCTTTATTCTTCCTGTAGCATTGCCTTTGAATTAACGTCCCTGTACCACATCTCAGTACTATACTGTAAAGGGTTTCATAGATACAGTAAACCCTGGTTAAGTTCATCTCTGTTAAATGCTTTCACTACTACTTTTTTCTGCGAATAGGCGTAGAAACTTTCTGTTTTAAGTGCCTTTCGCGCTTATGTACCTCAAAAGCCTGATATCTTCAGCTGATATACCTAACCAGGGTTTACTGTACCCCCAAAAAAAGAATTAATTTTCATGGGAGGTGCTACGCTCACTTCCTCAAGGTGCATTCTCTGAATTGCAGAGTATGACGGTTGACCGCTGTCTAAATTAAAACTCACTGAATCATATGAAATGGCATAGAATTGCGGCAGTGACGTTTCTATCGCCGACGGTCTTCGGTCGAAAAGGTTTTAATTTTCAGTAATCCTTTAAAAGCCATGGATTTGATTGAGCTAGATGAAGAAGTGAAGAAATATGTATATTTTACGTCAATATAAATTTCCAAATCAAAATGGAAAATGATTGACGTCGGCCACCGCAATTGTGTTTACTTGATCGGTTTTAAAAGCGGTAACTCAATAGCTGTGTACTTACCGTCAAATGCTCTACCGTCGCATGCCGTACTTGTGGTAAGACCATATCCACTGATGTGTGAACGCAATGTGGTTAAGATCCTATGATGATTCTGATTCCAGATTCCTCTGGATGATTCTGGCAGATTTGTTGCAGTAATTTGTATACTCTACACACTCTGTGCACAGGGTATAACGCCTACAATTAGGCGTCGTAGGTACGTACATATATTTACATATGTACATACATACATGCAGTATATTAATATTATATTTTGTTACACCGCCCATATTTCTCTACACATTGTTCGTAAGTCAGTATCATTTTCTTATACATCCTTAATGTTACGTTTTAAATCCGCAACTATGGTGTTTCTACGTAGATATACCTTCCCTTTAAGATGAGCCCAAAAGTTTCTATCGGGTTTAAGTCCGTAGAATTGCCAGGCAACGGGAGCACCACTAAATTGAATGAATTTAAACAGTTAATACTGGCCGTGGATGAATGGCAAGGTGCACCGTCTTGCATGAAGGTGTATTCTTCTGGAGGAAATTGCATAAGTAGGTGATTTAAATGTGGCACCAAAACATTTTGGAGAAAAGTAATGTACTGGCCAGAAAGCATAGTACCCTCAACGAAGTCTACAGGGTCAGGTCCTTCACTGGAAATGCAGCTCCAAACCATTACTGCAGCTTGATGTTTAATTTTTGGAAGCGTACAGGCGTTGGTATATCGTTCTCCCGCCCTCCTCCGTACGTAATTTGCAATCTCAGTCGCGGCCCCTAGACAGTATTCGTTGCTAAAGATGATCTATGAAAAACAGCCAATTGCAAAAATTCAACAGTCTTAATTTTATCCACGTATGAAATCCAAAAATATATATTTCAAAATGCTTGCTTTATTTCAATAATTAAGCCCACAAAAACCGCCGCCGTCGCATTAAATCCTTTAATTTCGGCTTTTAGGCTGGCCTCCTGCATTTTATACAATTTTCGTTAAATCGCCTACGTAGGGTATGATGCGATATATTAACACCAGACTTTTGAACTTCCAATGCTTTTCTCACAATCACGACCTAGCTGTATTTGGAATTGGACCAGATACTGTACATAAATACATACATACATACTTATATAAATGATAATTGTGCATTATTGTCCGTGTGTACTAAGAAAATACTAAAGCCAACAGAATTGGAAACACATCATTGATTTATTCTTTTAAGTAACTATTGTACAAATTGTCAACATTGGGCAAAGCCACTCCTACTTACATATCATACGAGCGAAATATGCGAAGAAAAATATTGAAGGATGGATATAGTGAAACAAATGGAAACGAATTCGGTACACCCAGTTAAAATATGTAATTTCAAAAATAACAGATTTGAAAATTACCAACGCACCGTTGAATACAAAAAGCTGATTTACTTCAGGGTATATAAAGTTCGACCCCACCTGTACTTAGCTTTCCCAAAAGTTTTATATATTAGGAGAAAAGCAGCATTAAGTGAATTTATTGGGAAGAATCAACGTCCGCTAATAAATGCTGAGTTTCCATATCTTTAAATAACAGTAAATTTTATTAAGCAACATATTCCATTTTATTTCTTTTGTTTTAAAACTTTTTACTTCTTTGTTTCTACATAAATTTGTATTTAATTTAAATTTTTAACTTTCTAAATGCAACTGATCTTTTTCTTCTTTCTTTCTTCTTTTTTTGAATGGCACAACAGCCAATGGAGGGCCTAGGCCGAGCTCTTCCCTTTTCGCATCCACTCGCGCGTGTTATATTTTTTCATGAATTTTTTTTTATTTTTTTTTTATTTTTACACTCAACACACAGGGTGTACCGCTATGAATGCAGAGCATTGTGTTGAATGGAAGGAAGATTGATAGGTGAGAGGAAGAAGGAGGGAGAATGAGAGAGTGAATGTGATCACACATTCATGGAAGGGACCTACAGTTTTATGCCGAATCCGAACGGCGAAGTGAAAAGCTTTTCATAGGCAAATTTTACTCTTGTAGTTTTCCCATTGCTTGCCAAGAGGTGGTGCCGATAAGAAAAATTATTTTCCTACTTTTTGATTTTGTCTGTGCCGAGAGATTTGAACCTCGGACACTCTGCGGAACAGGCCAATCCACTACCAACTATGCCACAGCGGCCACACTTGCAATTGATAAATTTGTTTTCTATATTTGTAGGTACTAAAGTTTCTTTCTCTATTAAATAAATTAAAACTTTTATTTTCTGAGGAAGTTACGAGCGGTCAACGTATGACCATCGATATAATGAGCTTTAGCGCCGTAAATGCTACACTAAGCAATTCACACGAGACTACAAATACAAACACACTCATAAAATTTAAGATATCTGAAATAGGACATACACAATGTCAAATGTGAAAGTGTTCATTTTATTTAAATGTGTTTTTTTCTCAAATCAATACAAAAGTGAAACCATAATCAAAATATTATCACCATTGACTTCTTCATTATCTACAAAAAAAAATCACTATTTATAACCACTTTATATCAAAGATTATAAAAATCAAAAGTGCCGCCACCTTCACCACCTTGGCTTTTTTTATAGCCAAATTATAAATACTAAATTAAAAGAAAAAAACAATCGACTTTCAACGCATTTGTCAAAATAAATTCAATGAGTTTAACTTCACATTAAGAAACAAAACAAAAATACAGGAGTTCAAAGGCTACATTTGCTCGTTTCTCTAATTTATTTTCTTAACATCAACAATTCGCTGTTGTCGGCACCTCACCCCTACTCCATCCCTACTATCTATGGCTCGTTCAATCGATAACTTAAATTTGACCTTTGCATTTTGTACATTTTCGCTAATCAATCGCACATCAAATAAAATACTTCCACCAATAGTAGAAAGACAAAAAAACTGAAATAAATACAAAAACAAATACAAGACAGAAAAGTAATAATTTTAAATAAAAATAATAGAAAAATCAGAGAAGAAGAAAAAAGTTGCATAATAATGGTAACATCGCATTGTTGTATTTAGATACTCAAGTACGGGTTTATACTTATATTTATGTATGTATGTATGTATGTATATATATTGAAATCGCGCAGGTGTGGCAACTGCGACGGAATCGAACATTATTATCATTAGATACTCAGATACCTCCTCGTATTTTAGACCCCGTTTCCAATATTAAAGCGCCAAGCATACGATGCAAAGTCATCAGTTTGATGGCTTTTGTTGTTGTGCAAAATTTTATGATACCTAAAATAATATAAGAAGAAAAAAAAGATATACAATTACCGTAAGGTAAAAAGGCGTTACCACCGCAAAATTAAATTTGGTTTAGATTTAATTTTTTTCTTTGGACTTTTCGTTTTCGATATACTTACAAAATGTTATTTTAATTTCATTTGAATTGAATTCATTTGATTGCCTCTATTGGCTTTCAAAGGTTTTGATCTTAATTTTGTTTTGTTTACTCTATATTATTTATTTATTTTTCACATTTTGTTGTATTACTGGAGCAAGTATGTGCTGGGAGGCTTAATGACTTTATATGCAATTGTTTGCGAATATTAAAAAAATATTATATATATTTACTTACTTACTTACTTGTATAATAATAGTGTAACTATTACGAAATTGAAATTTTTTCGTTTAAACGCTAACCTACTTCACCTTTGGAGGTTTGGAAAAATACACAAGTAATATTTGCTACACTCAAAAATGGACCATCTGTCTCATACACATACTCTATCACTTTTGATATTACTCACTCTTCACAACATTAAAATTCAGAATGAAACTTGATATTTTACAAATACTGTTCCCTAAATTTTTAACTAAGAAATAATTTTAGAAGAATCACTATTATGATTTTTTGGTTTTAAATTTTATATCTTTATATCTGAACTTCTTAATTCACTACTCCGAACATAATGAAATTTACTGATTTTCGTATAGCCATGTTTTTTGAAACATCATTCCTTAAATTTGTTCTAGAAGAGAGCGACCTATATAGGAACAGTAATAACTCTGATATGAAGGGAGCTATGGAAAATACTTATTTGCCTCTGTCAAAAGTGGGTAGAAATTCTTATTTGAGGTGGCAGTCAATGATATTTCTGTGGTAAAAATGAATAACGAATTTTTGAGTAATTTTGAAATTATTATAGTATTCTGAAATATTGCTATATGTTTGTTTCTATGATACATATTTCCATTATAAACTATCCAACTCGCCCTATATAAGTAGTAATATACTTAAGCTGTTATTTTTTTGAGCACAGATTTGTAGCTGTCCCTTTCAAGTCATAGCCATAATCTCTAGTCTCCTCAATAGACCTTACTTTACTTTACTTTTAATGGCACAACAGCCCAGGGCCTAGGCCGAGCTTCTTCTCATTCACTCACGTTGTGCGTGTTATATTTGTACATGAATGGAAGGGACCTACAGTTTAATGCCGAATCCGAACGGCGAAGTGAAAAGCTTTTCATAGCAATTTTTACTCTTGTAGGTTTGCCATTGCCTGTTAAGAGGTAGTGCCGTGTAGAAAAATTATTTTTTTTTCAATTTTTTTTTTATTTTGGCTGTGCCGAGATTCGAACCCCGAACACTCTGCGTAGCAGCCCAACGCATTACCACTACGCCACAATAGACCTATAATAACTATTTTCCTAGATTTAACGAATTATTGCTTATTCAAGTTAAGACACACATCGCATGATTACTTACACAGAACAACACTCAATCTATGATTCATATGTGGTAAGCAAATTCTTGCCTAGATTTGTCAAAGTTGGCGAAAAAAATTATGGTCTCTTGTATTTTTCCCGTGTTTTGTGATTTTATCTGAACACTGAACAAAAAATATAATATTTATGAATTGCTTCAAATAACCGAAGATTACTGTACTATGTTTGGGAAAGATATGTATATTACCCAAAGATACAATTTTGTCTACGATACAAGAAATTCGTGGTCATTTACAAGTTACACGATACAAATTGGGCAGATAAAAATTCCTAAACTCACATGAAAACGGAAAAATAAAAGAGACATAACTTTTATTTTTCCGCCAACTTTGTCAAACCTACGCTGGGGTTTGCTTATCATATATGAATACTTTCAAAATATAGAGTGGTCCCTCTAATATTTATTAACTTGAACTACTGCATATTTTGAGTGTGGCAACTCTAATGTCATTCGTATTAGGGGCAGAAAATTAATTTTATATGAAATGAGCCGATAGACGCTTGAACAATGTTGGGAAATACTTAAAATTTACTTGCAAAATGGTGAATCTTCTATCGGAAGTGCAAGAAAATTACGTTCAAAAATCGGTTGAAGAGTAGCTACTCCACCATCTTTTCTGACGAAGTTTAATTTGACCTCGTTGGATACTTTAATGAGCGAAATTGTCGCATCTGGGCCTCAGAAAATCCATCCGCGATTGTTGAGAAGCCAATGCACCCACAACGAGTAACTGTTTGGTGTGGTTTTTGGACCGGAGAAAGGAAGATGCGTTATAGTGAATGGTGTACGCTACCGCACAATGATATCTACTTAATTACTTGTGGACTATTTTAGAAGCTATGGACTTAGACAACATTTGGTTCAACAGGATGAAGAGACGTGTCACAACAATTGATTTTATGTGGGATGTTTGAAAATCGCGATTTTAGCCGTTTTGGTTATGTGCATTGGTCACAACGCAGTTACGATTTGACTCCGATGGACTATTATTTGTGGGGAGTCTTTAAGGCTAAGTGTTACGCTAATCATCTAGCCTTGATTTAGACTCTTAGGAACAAAATTTGTGCAGCCATCGGCCTAGTACAACTCCATACAGTCGAAAATGTACTGAAAAATCGTCTTGATAGTAGGGCTACTACAAGGAAGTTATTTGAATGAAATAGTATTTCACAATTAACCGGAAGGAATAATAAAATCCACATTGCAACAAAAATTTTAATCTTTTATTTGCACCAAATCAAATTCAAATTAGAAATGGTCCATAGTTTCAAATTTTTTTTATTCATTCTTCCAAATCTATTTCGTCCCCTTCAAAGTAATCCCCCCCCCCGGCCCCAATACACTTGTGCCAACGTTTTTTCCAATTCTCGAAACAGTTGTTAAAGTCAATTTCCGGAATAACCTTCAATGCGCTTAGCGATTCATGTTTAATGTCTTCAATTGACTCAAAACTGTGTCCACGAAGCGGTTTTTTGAGTTTAGAAAATAGCCAAAAGTCACACGGTCAGGCGAATAGGGTGGTAGGGTGGTTGCGGAACGATATCAGTCGAATTTTTGGCAAAATGGTCTCGTAAAACCAATGCAGTGATTTTGGAACCAATCGTGCATTCACTCTTCTTAGGCCCAAATGATGTTTTAAAATGGTTTTCACTGATCCTTCCGATATTCCAACGATGCCTGTAAGGTCTCTGACTGTTAATCGTCGATTCTCGAGCACCAATTCCTTGATTTTATTGACGTGTTGATCATCAGTTGATGTTGATGGCCGTCTTGGACGTAGTTCGTCGTCAACGCGTTCTCGACCATCTTTGAACAATTTGTACCAATCAAAAACACTTGCTCGTGACATACAATTATCACCGAAGGCCTTTTGCAACATTCTGAACGTTTCGGCACCAGAAATTTGATTCCGCACACAAAATTTAATGGAACTTCTTTGTTGAATAATTTCACTCATTGTGAAAATCGCCGAATGCACTTTTTGTACTTCAGAAAGACAAGCGTATACTAAACACTAATGATTATTTTGATGTGACATTTGGCACAGATGTCACCGACAGTCATACCAACCTTAAAAAATAATATTTTGATGAATGGGTTTCCGCGCGAAATTTAAATTAAAAAGTCTTACTAATTTTTGCCCACAGTAGTATAGACATCGCATGGATCATAACTGATGATGACCTCTAATTTGTTGCAGCACAGTGTTACAGATCGTATTTCCTATTACAGAATTTACTATTTACATTTAGAGACGATATTCTACTGGAGATTACTATATATTTACCATATGTATGTATATAAGCCTCCATCTATTTACTTACTTGAATTCATATGATTCCTTAAACATTAACAATAAAAACAATAAAGAATATTTTATATTCATATTTACGATTTTATTCGATAAAATTTTTTGTATTTTCTATTAATTTATTACACTTACTTACTAAAGATTATTGAATATTTAACTAGGGTTGCTTTTGTAATATTTTTATATATGTATTTATACATAAACTATGTATATATATTTATATATAGTGATTTATTGTTTAAATTGCTATTAATGTATTAATGAAATTAAAATTATTAAGTATTTATTACACAAAAATAAAAAAAATTTCATTGCAAAAAGGGGGGGAAAGAAAATAGAAACAGAAACATTTCCTTGTAATATTGTAGCTTTTATTTTAAAATAAATAATAAATAAATGAAATTAGAAAAGATATGTATATAATTTTAATGTCATTGTATTTATTTAAAACATTTATTTATTTTTTTTTTTTTATCATTATTATTATTATTATTATTATTATTATTATTATTATTATTATTATTAAATTGATAACAACTTAATAATTTCCAGACATAAGCAGTGATAGTATGGCAAAACAGTTTTAAACTCGATATAACCAATTTTGTAATTTAATTTTCATTAAAATTATAACTACTGATTTTAAGTTTAACTAACGACAAAATTTGATAATTAATGTGATTTAACCAAAATTGAGAGTAACTTCGAATACATCATGGTATTTTATGTCGGCTATACACTTTACAACTTGTCGATCGACTTGTAGAAATTGCATAGTGAATGGGCTTGTGGGTTTCTAGTTGCACAGACTGTTGTATGAAAATCAAAAGAGTTTCTTGTGCAAAGAGAATCTAGCATAATATGCTCTCAATTGTTGCCTCTTTTCATTAAATATACTCTGAAAAACTATCGGCTTCAGTTGGAACACCACACAAATTGTTAAACATTTCGTCAATTTCAAATATAATATACAAGTATGTAAGCTGTTTCACCATATTACCAGAGATGTGTTGTTATTTTATTTGCAGTTTTCTTTTAATACTTTTATGTATTGTATTTATGTAATTTTTGAAAAACGAAAATTTTAAAATATTATAAATTTTATTATCTAATTCTTTTACTCTGACATTTCAGTGGTAAACTAAAATTCCTCGATATACAAGTTTTTCTATGCAAAAACCGCGGTTGCACTCAAGTTTTGAATTTGTATTAGTTCAAATGCTATATGGATTTCCATCGAATTTATTTAAATCACATAAAAACTTTATAATGTAAATCTCAAAACATTAGGCAATGATGTTGTTTTTGCATATCTTCTGTAGCTAGAGAATATGAACATCTTGCAAGATTTAAATAAGTGAATGTATTTTATTTTCAGAGCTCAAAGTCAAAAACAATGTGATCTTTGTGGTCGCTGTGGCGAAGTTGGTAGCGGGTTAGCCTGCTACGCAGATTGTCCAAGGGACCAAAAAAATGTATCTACACGGCACCACCCAAAAGAAGAAAGAATAAGCATATCACAGCTCTACTGAGAATGTGTTTTGAGTAAATTTTGCTAACCAGCAAGTTCAAATTTTTTGAGTTATTCCAATAAGAATTCACCAAAGCCTGTTTCTGCGCTAAATATCGAAGTTCTTAAGTATGCGAAAAAACTGGCATAACTATTTATCATGAACATTCATTAAAACTTGACAGGGCCTTGTCTTCACTGCCACTAAGATCACTGATGAGGAACCGTGGCTGGTGCCGAAACGATCGTCTGATCTGCTTGTTCTATATACATTGTTGATATTCTCTCTTGCAAACCTAACGTTCATTAAGCCTTTTTATGTAAATACATTAGATATACTCTAACAATACCAATTTGCCACAATCGGAAATAATTTTCCAAATTAATAAAACATAAATTCATTTTTAATAATATTAGTTTGCCACAAAAATGCCGACCTTCATAAATTTATGAAATACGATTATGTATCGATATTTTTCCATTTGTGGATAGCTTTAACAATTATAAATTTTTAATTAGAGTTGACTCTTGTGTGTGTTATTGTTTGTAGAATTTTTGAGTATTTCTTTCGCAGCTAATCCCTGCAGTGCAACAAACTAGCTCAAAAGCTAGTTAATTGGCTAGGTAGAAACACCACAACTAAGTAGTTCATTCCTCCATCTCATTTACACGCAAAATACTGGATTTATTTCCACGCTGATGTCCTACGTGGTCGCTGTGGTGTATTGGTAGTACGTTGGACTGTTATGCAGAGTGTCCAGGGTTCGAATCTCGGCACAGGGAAAATCAAAAAGGAAAAAAAACAATTTTTCTACACGGCACCACCTCTTGGCAGGCAAACCTAAAAGAGTGAAAATTGCCTATGAATAGCTTTTCACTTCGCCGTTCGGATTCGGCACAAAACTGTAGGTCCCTTCCATTCATGTACAATTGTAATACGTGCAGCATGTATGGCTGCGAAAAGCTTGGCCTAAGCCTTTCATGGGCTTTTGTGACATAAAAAAATAAAAAACGAAAATAATATATCCTCGATCATTTGTGAGCTAGTTATTGAACTACAATAATATGTTCTGATATAGTGTCAAAGTAGTTTAAAGTTAACTAGTTGCAGGCTACATTCTTCCAGAGTCAATACTGCAAAAATAGGTAATATGCTAGGTAATTTGTGAGACTAACTAATTTTTGCACTGCAGGGATACTTACTTTTTCATAGTTATCATTAATATTTATAGATTAAACTACTTTAATGAGATTGAGTACGTGTATGTGTGTACGATTTTAATACGCTTTTTACGATTTTGTTTTTGTTTACATACCTACATTTTTAACTACATTATTGCATAAAATTTTAGGTAAGTAGGTAATAATTTTGGGCACCTCTCTTATAAAATCATACTCTCTATTTTCTGCTTTATATTTATGTATGTAGGTACTTAAATATAAGTAATAATATTTTCTACTCTACTCTCTATATACTATGAAATAATTTAATGAGCGAGTTCAAGTGTTTGTGTTTGTGTGTGTGTGTACGTGTGTTTGATAATGTTAGCATACATTTTGCACCGCTTTTTCTTGACTCTCCGGGATGATTTTCACCATCCCAGACATTACCATTAGCAACGTCACCAGGATCACTGCCTGAATGCCATCATTTCTGCATAATGTGCCGCCGCATAGGGTCATGAAATACGATCGGGTGTAGGGTGCCGTTGATGTAGCTGCTGCTGTTGTTGTTGCTGCTGCTGTTGATGGTGCATTTGATGGTGATGGTGATGCATTGAAGAGTTTCTATAGTTATGCGATTTCTCTGTGGATGGAGAAGCTGAACGTAAATCACCACCAACGCACTCGGGCGGCGAGCCGTGATGTGAGTAGATTGGCGAATGTTTTGTTGTTGTTGTTGGGTACCCGCCACTTAGCGGTGAGTCCGCAGGTGATTTTGCCACAACAGCAGCCGGTGGTGTAACGGAGTGTGCTGAATGTGAGTCAGAAGAAGGTCGTCGACAGAATGGATTGAGGCCGTTGAAGGTGGGCGTGGCAGCTGCTAGTAAATGAGGTGCCAAATGCGGGAATCCCGGAAGACCAGTTAGACCAGGGAACAACAATGGATTGCCTGGATGATTGAGCAGAAGACGTGGATCACTCATGAAGGCAGCAGCCTCCGGAGGGAAGGCTTGAGCTGGTGGTGGTGCTGCATGATGGGGAGGAAAATGTTGTTTGAGTGCCTCGAAATTGAGCGGCGGCAGACCGTGGGAGCCTGCGTAAAGTCTTGCTAAGAATTCAGCTTGAATGGTGTTGGGTATACCACCGGGCAGATTGATTTGTGGATTGCAAAAACTTTTGTTATTATTGAGATTCATGTGCTCTGGTATCGGATCCAAATGATGATTATCACTGGTGGAGAGCAATTTTCGATGTAAATTCAAATTTGAGCTATGACGATCGCGGCTGCGTTTCGATGGAAAGGCGGCGTTGCAGCCGTCAATGTTGCACTTGTGATGTAGCTTAAGATGCACGCTTTGATAGTGCGTCTTTAGGTGGAAGTGATTTTGAAAAACTTCTCCACATGCGGTACACTTGAGAGGGTTATCCTTATCGATGGGGACTTCGGCTTCTTCGGGTAAATATTCACCATTGGTGTCCTCAATTGATGCGGCAACGTGGTGTTGGGTGGGTTCCAATATTAGTGGTGCTGGTGGTGGCGGCGGCGGTGTCACGGACATCTCGTGACGTTTAGCGGTGAGATTTTCGGGAAGAGTGTTGTTATTATTATTGTTGTTGTTGGTCGCATAGTCTGACCCAACAACTGATATGTTCAGCTTGCAGTCGTCCTCGAGCAGTTCCCGCTTGATGCGGAGATAACGGTTTTCATCACCATCCTCATCATTAGCAGCTGAGTGTGGTGGCGTCGTAGCTGGATTTTCCAGAGGCTCTTGTTTGATAGGTGGCGGTGGTGGTAGTAGCGTCGGCGGTGGTGATATTGACGTAGGCGCTACTTCACTTTGATTGCTAATATTTTTATTTGGTGCTTCAGTCTCTGAACCTTTCTTATATGTCGCAGATAAATCGAGCGAGTATTCTTGAGGTTTGGCGCTGACATTAGCCTCTTCACTATTGTGCTCGTCTCGAAGTTTGTGCCGGTATTCGTCTTCCTCTTCTTCCATCGGCTCTGCTTTTAGTGGAGTACTAATGAGTATGGCTTGCTTGGCTATCGCAGCTGCCGTGGTCTCACTTGTCGATGTTGACGGTGTCAGTGGTGGTGACGGCAGCACCTTTGTACTTTCACTAGCATTTGAGTTCACTGCGGATTCTGGAGTTTCTGATTTGCGCGCACGTTTGCTTAGGTCCAGTGAAGCTGTGTCGCGTGTATCCTCGGTATTGTTTTCCACCGCCTCAGCTTTGACTGTTACACTTGCTGTCTTCAACGATAAATCGGCTGCAACATCATAGTCTAAGGAGTTATCACAGGAATTTTCATCCGATTGCACGGTGCAACGCACTGGATTTTGACTCTTTCGTTTGCGTTTGCTGCATGTCGAGCCCGAGGCATTTGTTTTGCTACTACTTCCAATACCGTGTTGAAAAGCGCCGCTTTCGTACTCCTCGCGTATGCTGTACGAGTCTGTAACACTCAATGAATCATCATTGCTTTCGTTGCTCTGCTGCTCAGCAACAATTTCATCATCATCACCTTCACCCACCGACTTGTGAGCGTGTGCGGCATGTTCTTTGGTACGTTTAAAATCAGTCGCTGGTATTGTATGAGGTGTATGTTCAACGTCACGGCTATTATCGCCGATTGTTGAGGTCTCATCACCGCCACCATCAGTGTTGTAGTCATCTGAGTTGGTTTTATCGAGTACGCTGTCTCCCTCATCGCCCACAACTACGATTCCTTCGCCATCATCATCGTCGTCGTCATCATCATCATCATCACCGATATGTATGCCACCATCAAGTATACCGTCGTCATCATCGTCGTCTATAGCGGCATCGTGGCTTTGCATGTGGTGTCGGCTTTGCGCATCATAACGTCCCAGCACATGATTGTCCATGTATTGACGATGCATAAACTCTTGACCGTGTTTCAGTTCCATATTCGTCATGGGATGGTGTCGCATGTCTGGTGGTGGTGTCAATAGAGGAAAGCTGCCAAATGGGTTCAGACCTGCCATCAAGCCGTTGGGTGGTTGCAGAAGCAAGGGATGTGGCTGAGCGCTGCGACCATCGTGTGGCGAGATTTTGCGACGCAAATGTGGTGAGTGGAGTTTTGGATTTGGATTGGCGCTGTGACGGTTTCGCGAGCGCCTCGAGCTGAACATCATGCTGCACCCATCTACCGTGCACTTGTGCATCTCACGCAAATGCACGGCTGAGAAATGAATCTTGAGTGCGCCCTTATCACAAAAAGTTTTCAGGCAAACATTGCACTGCACTCGTTTCTTGCCCGTGACTGGGTTTATGAACTGTGTTCCCAAATTGGCCGGCAGCGAGCCCCACTGCCTTTTGCCGGGTGAGTGCGCCTTGCGTCCGGGACGCAATCCACCAGATGATGATGAAAGACGTGAGAGCCGTTGCGACTGTAACGAAGGCTGATCGTGATGGGTCGTAGACCTTTGACTGGATTCGCGATGTTGGCTTTGGTATGAGTTTGAGTTGGATGTTGCCGATGAAGCGGATGACGAAGACGAATGGAGTTGCTGCTGCGTATGACCCGGAGAACATCTCGTTGCGATACTATCGCGCGAGTTACTTAAGTTTAGGGTGTCCGGACGCTGGGCAGCAACTTTGGAATTTTCAATATCAGGAGACTTAGAACGTAGTGTTTGCTTACCCAAGTTCAAACCACTGGGAGTGATACTGGGAAAATGTGAAGCCAGTAAGTTGTGTGGCATAGAATTGCCTGAAGCTGCAGCGGCCGCTGCAATAGCCGCCACTTGATTGCTTGTCAAACCGGGCGGAAGCGCAGTGGCTCCATTTCCCCCAGTCGGAGAAGAGCCTGGAGGTCCGTGTGGTGGTAGCGGCGGCGGTGGCAAATGAAATGGCAACGGATGCCCCGACATAGCCATCGCATTGAAAAACTGGTTACTTTGTGCAGCTGCCGCAGCAGCAGCAGCGACTGCAGCATTCTTCTCCGACGGTGTGGAAGCCTCATTGATGCGACGACGTGCCTGCGCCAGCATAGCAGCTTGTTGCGCAGCCTGCTGTTGTATGTGCTGATGATGTGCCAGTTCGTTAGGACTCATGCGTGCTGGAGGCATTGGCGGAAATGCCCCCAGCGCTGCTGAACTTATCTTACGAAAATCAAATGGTTGCATATTCTGTAAATGACTGAGCGGATTGTGAGCTGCCGAACTGACGGTAGGCGATGTTTGCGGATTATTATTGTTGGAAGCACTGGAACTGGTTGTAGTCATAGCGGGAGAGTGTTGTTGGTTGGCGGACGATGAGGTTGATGGCGGTGGTGGTGGCAGCCCACATGCCGGCGACGCCTGATTGCGGAAATAATTGCTTAAATGATGCGGTGGCGTGAGGCACCCGCCAGCGGCTGCAGCAGCGGATAACTTCTGATGCAGCTGCGATTGAAATTGCATTTGTGCATGTGCAAGCGAACTCAAATGCAAATTCATGGGATGAGCAGCAGCGCGCGGTGGCGACGGTCGCCGGCTTGGTGACATAACCATGGATGCCGCCGTGGTTGGGGTGTGGTGGACGGCGTTTCTTTTACCTTGATCGTGCTCGGAGGAGGCAGCGGCGGCGGTTGTGCGGCGTGTAATGTGACGTTCGTAGCTGTAGGCCAAAGCTGCCTGCGCTCGTGCATGCGCGTGAGCCTTTTTCAAATATTCTAATTCGACGATATCTTGCAGTTGATTGTGCTGCAGCGTATTGAATGGTGGGGGTGGCGGTGGCGGAGGCGGCGGCGGCGGCGGTTGATGATGATGTTGATGCTGATGATGAGTGTGTGCTGGCGGATGTTGGGTTGGATGTCGCTGATGGAATCCGTTGCTAGGTTTTTCCTGATTAATATTCATTAAGCCGCTGATTAGTGAAGTTGGCTGCTGCTGCTTTTATTTCGACTAGACAAATTCGTTGTTTCTTGCAGTAAATTACTGGATATGTTCTATATATAGCAATTAGATTTGTTTTTGGATCCAGCATTTCGATGCACGCATATGATGAGTTTTGTATATCCAACAAAACAATTCTGAAAATTGCAAAACAAACAAAAGTGAATTGATTAGTATTTGTTAACGAAATGGGAAAAGCTATGAGTAGTTATTTCAACTTTAATAGATAGATTCATACATTCACAAAATACTTAGAATTAAACTCAATTGTGGCTGAAATCAAGGACAACTTTTTAAATTTTGATAGTCCTTGTTTTCTCTCTCTACTCTAATTTCACATTGTTAATTTAATGGCAACGATCCATAGCATTAAAGTGAATCTTTCAAGTTGCGATTTACCATTTGAACTTCCTAAATAGTTATATATACTATATATCCAACTGATAGTACAACATTCACATTTAGGATTAAATCGAATTCTCTTCAATTGTCAAGTACACTTCTTTAACCCTTGTCATTGTGTAAACAGACATTGACAATACTCGTGCTTACCTCAACTTCGAAAGTTAAAGCTAACTAAACGAAAGGATCAGAATTCTACGAACTCGAACTTAACATTTATTAATTTCTTTGCATTATTTGTCCTCAAATAACGTGACAGTTTAGAGCTTCATTGTCCCAGATGAGAAGCCCTCATCATTAGCAGCAACAGCGAAACGTGTTGGGGATAACACAATACGGAATGACATTGGGAACATATTTCCCTCTTTCAAACATTAACAAATACATACAAAATATACAAGGTGGTGTAAAAGTAATGTTATAATGTGAATTGGCTGCACCATTTTGTTAGAAATGAAAAAAAATTGTGTTCTGTTTTCACAGAAAGTTTATTTGAAGGTGTAAAATTGATGGCATTAACTTGAAAAAATTATATTGGTCAAATGTCCACCTCCTGAGCTGATGCACAACTGCCCCTGTTTTACGGCTTTTTGATTGTTGCTCGCATTACATTTGATTTTTTCTTCAATGTTGTGGTTTGTTGTGGTAAACCCGAGATTTCAAAAGAGCCTAGAAAAAGAAGTCTGGTGCCGTTATGTCTGGCCGGCCAGGTCAAATCACCAAATAGCAAGATCACACGGCCCGGAATTTGACGTTTCAAAATCCCCATCGTTTCCCGAGCTTTGTATCACTCTGTTGCAGATTGTCAACTAAATATCTATCTGCAACCTGACATAAATGTCAAAGCACAATGACATTTGAGGCCATTTGGAAAAATAATGGCACATTCACATTATTACATTACTTTTACCCCACCTTGTACCTCTACATACATGAAGCATATGAAGGCTACTTGGTGTTTACTTGGTCGTTCACCATTTAGTTACCTTAACACTCTTGAACAACCAGCAAACTATCACCATAACTCCAACTTTTTGTTGTTAGTGCCTGCTGCTGTTGCTGCTTATTTGTTGTTATTATATATTTGTGGTTTTTGTTAGTCACTTTTTTGTGTAGACACTTTGCTGTTAAGTACCTAGAGCCGTTTACATATATGTACCTTAAATACTATACTAAGTATACTACATATAGTATATTAATGTATGCATGTATTGCTCTGTATTGCTTCTGTCAAGTGGTCATGAGCCGCCACACACACCAATCTAGTCAAGTTGTCTGCTATTTTGTCTGGCTGTCTGTTCGTCTGTCAGTTGTCATTTGATGTTGTTATCTGTGTATGTGTCTTTTGTCGTTCTCGTCGTGCGCCGTTTCTTAATAAGTACTTCATAAATGTGCTGCATTCGGGTATCCATGTGTAAATGTATGATGTATGTATGTACATACATATGTGTGTTTGTGTGTGCGAGTGATTGTGCCGGACGCCCCTCATATCAAGCTAGGGAATGAAGTGTCCAATTCAAAAATTGTCACATCATTATTGTTATTTTTTGTGAAGTAGTCTTTAACGAGTAACTATTTGTATGTGGTGACTCTACTCTCAACTCAACTTGGCATCTTCACGTTACCTCCATAGATGCCATTGATCGTAGTTTACTGTTTGGGAGGTCCCTCAAACGTGGCTTATTTCTCGAGAATTTTGTTGTACTTGAGTTGACAATACTCTCAAAAGTCCATCGAGTATATTTACTTAAATTTGAATAAATTGATATTAAGTGTTATTTACATATTCAAGATAATAAAAAAAAATAACAACATGTATGGTAATTCTGAAGGAAAAGAAGTTAGTAACTATGAGCAGTTGTAAACCATTTGGTATAGTTACAATATGAAGTGAAGGTCAGGAATATTTAGAAATTAATGGAACATATTATTTAACGAATTTTTTTAAGTTCCAAATTATTTAAGCATCTTTTACGTAAATTTCCTTTTGTTTACTTAAATAATTAGATTGAAAGTAAGTTTTAATAATTTGAATTTGTAATGAATGTTTATATATACAATAAATAAACATTTATTTATACAATAAAAAAAACTTGTGATTTCCTATACTTAAATGTGGACTCTCGGGGCTTATGTATTTTTGTGTCCCTAATTCTATTAATTTTTTCCGCGATAATTTTGCCTCTGTTTCTAAAAGTTTGTGTTTAAAATCTTGTAGTCTTCAGGGGATATTACCGATCCATCCCATTTTCTTCATCTTATTTTTAATGGGTCTAGACTCAAACAATTGATGTGGTTTGAGGTGCTGGTCATTCAGTATATTCTGTGTAATTTATGGAATCAGCGGTTAACGTAAACCTATGGCTATTTCACATCCGTTCACCCGAGTTTTCTTGATGTTTGAGCTGCAGTTTGGTGGGTGACCTGTGAAATGTGTGTTGATACCCATATCGGATAGAGATATCGAACGCCTGATTTTCTTTCTAATGCGGCTATTGTTTGATTCACCAGAAATTATATTCCCAAAGGAAGAAAAAACTCTTCCTGATCTGATTGTTTTTTTGTTTGCTTGCTCTCAGTTTAGATGTGCAATACTTTGGTTTTGTTGATGCTGAGTTTTAGGTCGCTTCTCACAGTTGACTTTAAGACCAGAAGCATTTAGTATGATATATCATTGAACATAGTATGTACGCATCAACAAGTATATGTCGTCTGCTTGTTCGAATTCTTCACGACGCCCATTCAAATCTTATTCGATTTCTCTCTTCTCATGAGTGTCATTCTTCATAATCATATGCATATAAATCAATGTTGAATAGAAGCGGATACTAGCATCTTTAACTGTTCATTCCGTTCCTATTTAGAATATTGAGCACATGTGTTTTGGTTTTTTTTTGTGAAACATCTTGGTAAAACTGGAATTAGGTAGTTAGGCATCGTGGCTACTTCCTCACAGAGGAAATACAATAAGCGTTAGAGCGCTGATACCAGATCCGCACACACACATTGACACAATGGATGTTGTTTGTCGTCCATAATTAATCCGTTTTCGAAATTGGAAGTCTCGGTCATGTTGTCTATGCGGACAGTGACTGAGAAAGTTGGAGGGAGTTTTTCTTTCTTGTGAGTTGTTTGTGGCATGGTCACATATTACTCAGTGTCCCGTCTGACTACGCCAGATCGAGTGTGACCAAATATGTACCAGGTTCTACTGCGGCCAAATTTTGACCACGGTCTCACACATCTTTTCCATCTGCTTTCTGCAAGAGTCAGGATGTGAGATAGTATATCTGCCTTAATTTTTATCAGGAGAATTGCTATTAATGGCGCGTGATCCAGAGCTGATCTTTTAGCAAAGCAAAATTCATTGCCTTCAATATTCAATAAAAAACTTTCTCAAAAAATCAATCCTGTTCTCTGGATCGGCTAATGATTCAAACAAACTATTCCCGTTTGAGGGGTAATATGTAAAAAGTAAGTAAATTTAAGTTAAATAACTTAACTTTTTTACCAAGCTACTATCAATGATCTCGTAGCATATCGAGAGAAAGCTCATCAAAATGAAAGTTAAATCTCCACATCCGGTTTGAGAAGTCGATATTCTTGATCTCATGTTTATGAAACAACTTACTAAAATGCCATTCATACCTTCTCGAAATAGCCAGTAAAATACATACATATACCATTTAATACAACCTTGAGGGGTTACGCACAACAATTTTGCCTCCTCTTACTACCTACTACTACTACTTACTATAGTACAACTTCTCTGCTTTTGTTTTTTTTTGTTTTGTTTTTTGACTGCTACAAAATCCGATATAAACAGCAGAAAAAAATCATTAATAATGACTGTCATTCATCAATAATAAACCATTCATACATTCATATATTCAGATGTATACTAAAAAATTCAAGAAGGAAATCACGAAATTCATTCATTAATAGCAAAAACAACAATTTAAAATAGCGACAAAAATCGTCATGTTGTTCCTTTAATCATAGGTACTTTACTTTACTTTACTTTTAATGGCACAACAGCCCATGGAGGGCCTCGGCCGAGCTTTTCGCATCCACTCATGTTGTGCGTGTTATATTTGTACATGAATGGAAGGGACCTACAGTTTAATGCCGAATCCGAACGGCGAAGTGAAAAGCTTTTCATAGCAATTTATACTCTTGTAGGTTTGCCATTGCCTGCCAAGAGGTGGTGCCGTCTAGAAAAAATATTTTTTCTTTTTGATTTTGCCTGTGCCGAGATTCGAACCCCGGACACTCTGCGTAGCAGTCCAACGCACTACCACTACGCCACAGCGACCATAGGTACTACTTAAGAAAAAAAAACGGAAACAACTTATTAAAATCGAACATTGATTTATTAAAAAGTAGCTCGAGGTTAAAAAAAACCCCAAAAAAAAAAATTTTCGTTCTCTTCTTCTGCATCAATGTTGGTCGCCTTTGTCTTCTCCGTAACTTAATTATTATTTCTCTCTTAGTTTTCTGTACAAAACAAAAATCATTTAATTTTGGTTATAGGAACTTTTCGCCAGACGTCAGACGTATTAGTAATGAGTAAAGTAGGTGAGAGCTAGGGGAGACAGAATGCAGGCCCAATAAACAAATTAATAGCTATTATTAGATTTAGCGGATTAAGCAGTACTATGAATGTTGTCGTTGTTTTTGTCTCTTGAAATCTTGGTTTTATTATTAAAGCATTACTTCGGTCTATGTATAAATTCGTTTGCTATCGAAAACTGTGTTAGTTACGCCCTCAGGGGGGGCCGCCTGAACCCAGTAGGAAATTTGTGCCAGACATTTATCTAAGGAATGAAGTCGATCATAGTATGTATCAATGAAGAGTGCCTGTGGGGCGAACAAACACAGAGATTAATTTTTTTTGTACAGAGATGCATATACATATGTTTAAGAGAACTTGCAGAACCGACGATAAAATACCCATTATGATCGTTACTATTTTTTAAAGAAACTTCTAGATCCAATAGTGAATATTAAATAGAAAAATCTATTGAAAAATTATTGTATATCCATTCTACATATATTTATGTAGCTACCTGAATTTGACAAAGCATTTAAACGCATATTAAAAATTTTTCATAAGAAGCCAAATATAATTTGAAATAATAATATTTTTAGTATTGTTTTAAAAAATTTTTATTTAAACTAAAGTAGAAAAGACGAATATTTTTGTTACTTATATACTTAGCCTCAAAATTTTTGGCAGACATAATCCATCAAAAATATTTTTGATGGATTTTGAAAAAATTAATGTTAGGGCTTTAATAAATTAAACCAGCGATTCAGAAACATTTTTAATATATTCAAGAACCTCAAGTTAATGCAAATATTTTTGTTAGCATTTGCTGAATATTCGAATTTAATCAGTTGTCCTACTGGGTAAACAACACACGCACGCACCCATTTAAATCATAACTAGTGGAGTGGACACTTGGAGACTAATCTCTATCTAATCTTTGGACAAGCGTTTTTTTTTTGTTTATATTATTATTTTTGCTGTTTGGTTTTTCGTTGCCCAACAATTTAGAAGCAGTAAAAATTCTTAGAAAATCATTAAAATTGTTGGTCAAAGCGTAGCTAATTAAATTTTGTATTTGATGGAGTTCAAGAAATTACATTACGAAACTAGTTCTAGTATTTTGTGTTCGTCGTTTATCGAGACGCCAGCTTAAAATGCCTAAACAGAAAACGTTGCTGAGGTTCTTCGAAAAATTCTCATATACATAGTATCTATAAGATGAATTAATGAGCTACTGAAAATTTAATGAAAACAAATTGAAACAAAAAAAAAAAAACAAAAAGAAATACCTTAAACAACATGTAAAGTCTCTGGGGCGACAAAAATGTTCCGATTAATTACTCATTTTGTGGTAACAGAAGCTCGAAAAAAACTTGAATTTAATGTTGCACCATGTTGCCGCTGCCTCTGTAGTAACAGCTTCCAATATGTGTTGGCAATGAAAATATAAGATGAAATAAGATACTTGTGCTCAGGGTCGCAACTGAAGAAACTGGGGCCCCAGTAATTTTTTGTACTACATAGCTTTTGTAAATGGCTAAATCTGAGCAAGAAATGGCCACAAGAGTTTATAGACCCCATAAATGTTTGTTAGGAGTTAAATTTTTTACTTTCGAAAACATACTGTCTGTCTTTCCCTAATAAATGTGGCCTAGTGTCACAAAACAAAAAACTGCATTACGCTTCACATTTATTGTATAAAAGCCGCTCCATGCTGTGCTTGAGTGTGCATGTGATTTCCATAATAAAATCTCCCAAGTATTCAATTTTAACCACAACAAGCACCCAAAAAAAAAGAAAAAAAAAAAGAATAATTGTTGACACTTTTTATGATTTTTAATAATTTATAATTTCTTGATTTCGTGTGTGTAAACTCCCTCCTTTATACAAGTAAGTAAGTAAATGAGTAATAAAGCGCGGTTTATTGAATTGGATACGATTTAATTTGAATGCGTGATGCGGCAAACGCGACCACCAATAAAGTATTCAACTCTATATGTACAATAATTTGTGTTACAAATTATTTGTTGTTGCGTTAATCGAATACAAAATTTGGAATCACATAAAATAAACTCATCTGCATATATAATTTCCAGGAAGCATTTTAATTTGTTTAAGCCGGCTTGGATTTTTAGTTGTGGTTAGTTACAATTTGAAACGTTTGATGTTGACGACGGATCAAGAATCAAATGTGTGAAGATATTTTTAAATTCGACCGTAAATGTGTCACATAAAATATTTCGCGATTAGTTAGTTACAAAAGAGTAAATCATTAACCGGTTTAAGCTCATACAGTCCAAAATTATAAGCTCTCAAAGAACATAACTTATACAAGCAAATCAGTAGAATAGGAACACATTTGTGGATTGAAATTAAAAGAAGATGGTTGGAAATCGATTTATTCATTATTAATCATTTTTTAATATTGAAATAACAACAGGATCGGGGGTTTATAGATAGTGAAATAATAATAATGAAATAATGTTTTTGTTTAAACTTTAAAATATTTCCTCTTTGTTTTTAATGAACCCTCATATTTAATAGTGTGGCTATTGACCATCAAAATGACCTAGTTTAGTTAAAATACATATTAAACAATATAATTAGTCTAAAATAAGAAGAAAAAACAATTAGTGTTGTCTTTCAATTATTGGGTTTTGTCTGCAAGACACTGTCATTTTAGTTTGTATTTGTTCTTAATGAGATTTAATAAAAGTTATGAAAATAGTATTTTGTTAAATATGCAGCTATAAGTGGTTTCTACAAAAATTAAGACAAACTGTTGATGAGGACTTAGGCATTTACCAATGAGTTTTGTTATTTCAATAAAATAGACTTCAGGCAGTTGTGAAATTTCTGCTTGTACTTCCATGATCTGCAATAACAATTTAATAAACTCAATGCTTTTATGATTTGTTTGGCATTTCTGGGAAGAGAAGGACATTTTAATTATTCTGGTAGGAGGATAAAGTTCCCATTACCTTGCCCCTGAGCCCACCTCCAATCCGCCTCTGCATATAAACATACAAACTATTACTTAAAACACTTAAATATATACTCGTAAATTCAACTTCGACTCCATTACCATATCTAATTTGATATATCTCTCATCAAAATCTGCAATCAATGTTAGCAAGCTACTTAAAAACCTCCAGTTTCAGCTTCAGATTTACCAAGAGACAAGTTCAAAACATGCCGCCACCGATCATTTAAAGACTTTCTACCAATTCAGCACAAAATAAATTCACCATTCAATGACATATTATGCGCAATATAAAATGTCATATTGACACTTTTGGTATGCCATAAATTGTGGCGGCAATTTTATTTGACTGTCAGTCAGACAGTAAAACAGTCAGAGCCAGAGTTCAATATGTAAGTGGGTTCATACCCAACGATCATACATTAAAATCGTACGTAATTATTTACCCAACGGCAGTGACATGAGCATAAGAATGCATTCAGATGCACATTTGTTGTTGAGGTATATGAGTAGAAGCGCATTTATGGAAGTATAGAAACCCATATTTTTGTACACTGAAGAGCTTCTCAATCCGCTCGTTTTATTGACTACGAAAATATGAGAATCCTTGTTGCTTTCAAAATATACGATCATAATGCAGATGCAGTAGCTGCCGGAGTTCGGATATTTATTTGTACCTAGTAAATATTTGTATTACATCACATTATTTATGAAAACCATTTTTTATACTACCTTATTTACCATATCAGGTGAAAACGGTGGTTGTTCGATAGTATTTGTTGAGTTTTTGGCCAGAAATTCGTTTACAATGATAGCCTTGTGAGATGGTACGTCTTCGTCGTGCAAACTCCATGAGTTTTTTTTTCCACAAACTTCGCCTTTTTCGACGAATTTGCTCTCTTAACGCATAACGCCCAAATAATTTTCTTGATTTACAGGCTGATCTTGTGGCAAGAATATATTTATGTTAACTTCAGTTGAAGATGTTGATGGCCAAGCAGAGCGAGGCAAATCTTCCACCATATCTCAACCGCTTTTGAATATACTGTGACACTCTTATGCATGTGTTTTTGACAAAGTCGATTCACTGTACATAAGCCTTCTGTAACATTTTCAGCAATTTGGCACACGAGATTCCATTTGGAATACAAAATTTGAGACAAATTCTTAGTTCGATATTTTTATTCATTGTAAAAATCGCAAAACAGACTTGAGATGAACTGACAAAATCGAGCAATGTATGGAAAGCAAATTAATGGACAAAGTAATGGATCAAACCTTAAGTGAGGATAGCGGGCAGTAGTGCGACCAAAAGAATTTTTACTTTCACTTGTTAGATGATAATTTGCTGGTACATTTTTGGGAATGTACATAAGAAGGATTGTAGAAGTGGGTGTGTCACCTCACATAAAATCTTACAGCTTTTTTTTGCGTATATCTCCGGAATTACTTAAAAAGTTAGAACTTAGATTTGGTATAAGGGTTTTAGCTAGCAACAACATGTTGCAGTGGGAGTGTGAGTGGGATTGAAAAACGGGGTGTGGCACTTTCCATGTAACCTGAATTTTCATTTTGAAAACCATTTGTGTTATGATAATAAAATATGGTATGAAGTTAGTATTTGTCCATAGGATTATGTGGAAAAAATATGGGTAAGCTTGGAAAAGTTGGCGTGGTACTTCCCATACACACCTAATGCTTTTTTGGATACATCTCCAGAACTTCTTACAGTACAGTACTGATATTTGGTACAAGAATGTTACTTGGCAATGGCATGCATTGCCGCAGGAAGAATATGTATACGTGGGTTTTAAAAAGTGGGTGTGGGGTTTGAGATTCTATTAAGGGATGGTTGATTTTGAAGAAGTTTTCGTTACTTTTTTCACAACTTTTACTACTAGTTTTGTAGTACTTTCTTTTTTTACTATTATTGCAACTACTATTCTCTACTACTTTTCTACAACTAGTTCCTACTATTACCTTTTCTACTGCTATTTTCAACTACTGTTTTCAAGTTTTTTACTACTTTTCTACTACTTTCCACTACTATATTTTTTAGTGAAACTTCATCAGCGAGGTTTTAAATTAAAAATGTTTTAAACGAAATAGTGACGGTAAAATTTTTCATCTAAAGTCTAAAAATAAAAGGTGGGTTTTTTAAGAATTTTTCCTTTTTTTTGTTTTGTCATATAAAATTTTAGCATATTTTTAGTTTTATTTGAATAGAAATTAGGTTAGCACTATACAATTTTAAAAGATTAAAGTTATTGAAATGAAACTTCTGTCTCTACGCAGAATGTAACCTGGAAAATTAAAAATATGGTATACGAGTACATCTCCGATCACGTGTGACACTACTCATTTAAAATAAAAAAAAAATAACAAATTTTATGAAATAGTTGAGAAAGTTTTTACATTCCGTTTACTTATTCGAGAATTTACATATTACCCAAACTTTTTCATATACATATACTCGTACATATGTATAACGAACTGAAACTGCGTCCTATCTGCAGCTAGTTTCTAATAAAAATTAAATTATTTCGGTATTAAGTAAACAAATATAACTTTAAATTAATTCACTACTGCTTATTCTCTTGTTTTTTCGTATGTGTTTGAATACAACGACAAGACAAGAGTGAAAATGGTTTCGTTTACTCGTTCTTACTACATATAGGTATAGATATGTATGACGAACTGAAACTGCTTCCTATCTGCTGCGAAAAGAAGCGCATTAGATACGCAGCAAAATGAAAACGCAATAAACATTTCCGCAGGGCATATTTATATGTACATACAATACATAACGAAACATATGCATAGGGTATGTACGTACAAGTTTAATGCGATTTAAAATCACACACCAACACAACTACAATTATAAAACTTTTTAAATGGCGACTTTAAAATGTCATGACTTTGCTGCATCGTCACATTGATTTGATGTTTCTTGGTATGTATGAAGGGTAAAAAATATGTAAAAATAAAATATTACAAGCTTTTGTTGTGTTGAATACGAGTAAATGCAAAGAAAAGACAGTCAGTCAGTCAGTCAGTCAACCCGACTGGTACTGGGATTGTGACTGAGAGGTCTGAGAGACAGTTATGCCACTGTCACTCATTCTCATTCTCAATATAGACATACATATGTATGGTACATACTTATATATACACACAAACACACACACACACACATACATACACGTCAATATCAGAATACATAATAAAGGCAAATTTCAATATGACGACTTAAAAGCGTTTGAAGTAAACAACAACAAAAACATGAACCCATCAATACAATATGTGAATTTTTAAGTGATTTTTGTGTGTATGTGATTTTTTATAAAGAAAAGTTCAAAAGCGCATTTTGTATGCGATAATAAAAAAAATGTGGTATTTAATAATAATTTTACACAGTACATTCAAAAAAAAAAAAAAAAAAAAATCTTTATAATAAAAATTCCTCCTTCGAGGCATATGTGAAACCGTTGAAATATAATTATTTTTTACTTGTTTTGCACTTTTTTTGATTTGTAAATGTGAAACAAAATTTAATGACTGCATTTACATGTCAATGCAATAAAAATAAAAATAAAATAGCAATGAATGACTAGTATATAATGATTGCCATTAGATTTTGTTTTCTTTTTTTATATTTTGGGGACATTATTGTTTTCAATTTTAATTGCTTTCCGTTTGTGTGATATTGTTGTTGTTGTTGTTTAAAAATTACATATATGTAAGTACTATCTATACACCGCAAGTGCTCAATAATCAGTGACCTGTTTGTATCCCCTCAAGTTAAGTGGCAACCACATATGCACAATTGTTATGGCCGTTCAAAATCGCTCAATTTTAGCCATCTTCTCCCATTCATATTTATTACTCGATGTACACTGTGCAAAAAAATGTTTAGAATTTTTGTTATTGCTCCCAAGTATAGGCTCCCGTGACGCCAAGTAAATGTCTATAATACGCTGATATTGTGACTTGCTCTTAAAGCTCTAGCTTCTTTTATGTTCAAGCTTAGGTAAATGAGCAAGTGTTTCGATTTACAAGCACAATAGTGTCACTTTTCAAAAGAAACAGCCAACAATTTGTGAAACTTGCCTGTTAACCAAGAAAAACCGAGATTCAAATCTCGACAAATTGAAAAAGTAGAAAGAAAAACAATAGGTACTTTCCACTTATGTAAAAAGTATATTGCGCATAACATGTATGGATGCGGAAAGCTCGGCCTATACCCTCCATGGCATGTTGTGCCATTAAAAGAAGAAAAGAAGAAGAATATCCAAGAGATTGGTCAGAACTTTTCAATATAAGGGGAACATTTATAACTTCTCTACGAATAATTTGTTAATTTATTGGGCAATTCTGTCAGGCTAATGTGTTTTCAACTATTATCATTAAAAAAATTTACCAATGGCGTGACAGAGTATCAACTCTACCTATGTTGAAAGGGGAAACTGCGAAACATTTGAAATTTCTACGTATTCCTTGTTTTATTTAATTTAATTCACTTTTCGTTCTCCCATCAGTTCTGGTCGCTGGAACTGAAGATGCTAAGAGACAATTTTTTAGTTTCCACCTGCGTTATAATATAATTTTAATCAATTAAGAATCAGGTTCATGGAACTTACTTTAATTTTCTCAAACATAATTTTATGACATAATTTGTATGTCATAAATTAAGCTTCTATTGAATCAAAACTCTTTTCCATTTGCCATTTATTAATTCTACCTAATCGGCCTCATCACAAATCAAATGCATTGAAATTATGCTGATTAGTGTTATTCCTTTTATGTATGTATTTTATGTTATGTTAGGTTTTTTAACTATATTTTGTAATTATTTTTAATAATAAGTAATTTTTTTTTATGATATTATATTTTTTTTTTTCAGTAATGGCACTTACTAGTTTCTAACAACAACAGCATCAACAACAGCAGCAGAAACATAGAAATTATTAGAAAAATATTTATAGTTTTTTATTTTCATTCATTCATTCATTCACTCATTTTTGTTTTGTTTTTCATTTGAAAGGCATATGCGAATGGTTCGTTTTACTGCTGCTTCTGCTGCTGTTGTTGTTGTAAATTATGGCCGCTTATTAACACGCCATCTGCCATTAATGTTGGCTGTAATTCTATAGAGAGTTACATAGCGTTAAGTTTGTTGTGGTGGTTGTTGTCGTCGCAATTCAGTGGTAGTTGAGTTGGCAGGTAGTATGACAAAAGTCAGTTATAGAAAATTACTGTTCGATTGTTAATTGCATTTGAAAGTTGTACATATACTCGTAATTTTGTTGCTGCTGTCTGTCTTTGCAGTTTGACATTTTGCCATGTAAGTATTACACAGTACAGTTCAGCCTCGTTAACACGGATGCATACAGGCTTGCCTTACATCCAGATTACTAAAATATCTTAATTACAGAGGGGGGAAATACATTATGTGTAGCTTTCATTAAACTATTAATTAGGCTTTTATACTCTGATATTAAGGAAGTAGTTTACTAGAAAATCATTGAATAAAAAATAAATGGTAAAAATTCTTATATTTCACCCGCAAATTTAAACAGAATTACAACAATGATATTGTCCGGACTTTAGAGGTTAGACTTTTACATAAACTGTTCGAGCGGACTACTGCAGAGTCCGAACTAGCGAGATTGTACTGTATTTAAATCATATTTTTCCTTTTGCTTTTTCAATTTTATTATATTGCATGCTCTTCCATACAAAAAGTTGGTAAGACATATTAAAAAAAAATATATTAGTATATAAGAAATCTTTATATATCTTTTAAAATGCTCATGAATATTTTATTATTAATTTTTTAATTATTTCCTGCCCTGAAATACAGCGATTTAAATGTTAGGCAGAAGTATATTGACTTATATACGTGCATATAATTTAATCTCATCCGAAAATATCTAAGTCTGGAAATTACGATTCTTTCAGAGCTCAGAGGATTATGATGTTCCAAGGGAATATAATAGAATAAATAAAAAAAAATAGGTCCAGAGCTCAGAAAAGAGGTGGACATCCAGAGAGAAAAACTTTGTAGGGTCATTCCTTAGCAGAGGCAAACAGGTGTTAAGTAGTTCACTGATGGTAAAGGGTCAACGGGTTACACATGAATAAAATTGGAATATTAGTTGATTTTTTGCAAAGCATTGTCCACAAACACCTCAGGGAAGTGGGAAGGTTTATTATATAATATAAGAAGAACACACAAAAATGTGTAAGGAAAAAGCAGAAACATCCAAGCACTTACTGGGAGAATGTGCACTATGTACAAAAAAGGGTTGTATGGATAATTTAATATTGCAACTTGTTTACGCTGAAACCCTTAATTTTCTGAGGTTCGATAATTTTTCTTAGAGCGTCAAAATCTCTAGGAAGCAAGAGAATATATATAATAATAAAATAAATTTTGTATGGGAGACCCTGTAAGGGTTGTAAGGAAAGTATGCTGAAGAAAATGAAAATTGATTGAAATCGGTTTTACATATTAACCCTCTAGAGCCGACTTCTGACTAGCTGTGGAGTAATTTTTCGATTTTCCTTGCTAATTTCGATGCGGCGTATTTACAATTCATAAAGTTCAGGTACGAATATTATGGTACGACAGCCCATGTTAACCTTAGGCCGAGTTTTTTGCATTATTTTATCTTTTTACATCGTACAGTTTTATGCCAAATACGAACGGCGAAACATAATCTTTTCCTAGGTAATTTTTACTCTTGAAGGTGTTTGCCAGCCTAGAGCTGGTATAGTGAATTTAGCTTTTCAACAGGCAACTTGTTGATAGATTTTTTTCTCATATCTAAACTATTAAATCTTCAACAGCAGGTCTTAAATAACAATAAAAACCGAAATAATCAAGGTAGAATTTCCACACTCACGAAAGCTAAAATTCATTTAGTTATCTAGATTCGACATGTTAAGCTAGAATTAAATATTTTATTAACCTTTTTAGCATAATTTCATAATTTTATTTGTAATATAAAAAACTTTACGCATTTGAAACATTTATTAGTCACCTCATAAAAAAATATATATATTTATCCAAAAAAATTCACAAGATTGTAAAACGAAACAAGGAAAAAGTTGTTAAAAACTTTTATTTTTATGATCACTACGACCATTATACTAAATGTCAACTTCAGGCCATAATCTGTGATTGTTTCAACTTGTAACGGCCTGTAAAATCTGAACGAAAGAAAACAATAACTTCGTAATAAAGTTGAAAAGAAGACAAAAGCAGGTAAGAAATAAAATAAAAAAAACAATTAAGGAGACAACCTCACAGTTTTGAATCCCATTAAAATTGATCAATATGAAAATATTCTCGCTCCCGGCTAAAAGCCGAAAAAAATACACTTTTCGTCTTCTTTTTGTAATGAAATTGTTAATGTTAGCAATAGCTATTGAGGCTTTGAACTAAGCCGCTTTAAAGTTTTATTGGTTTTTTTTCTGGTAATTGGTAAATGTTTGACCTCACAATGTCATAAAATGACAATCTCAATCTTAAAGTTTTATCAAGATTTTTGTTTTTTGTGTCTCTCTTATGCTTCTTTGATATGGAAACTCATTGAAAATTATTTTTTTCTGAATTTTTATTGAAAGAAAAATATTGTATATCTTATGAAAATTTATGGAAAATCGTAAAAAAAAAATGTGAAAATTGTTTGTAATATTTAAATGCGTCAGAAGCGCGAAACACTTTGACAACCTTCGACAGATCATTCACGTTCGTGTGGTATGAAATATTTTATATGGTATGAACATATGTATATGTATATGACAGTTCCAAAGTTGCCAGATTGCTGAACTTTTTTCTGTCTCTCATTTTCTTTTTTAATGAAAAAGCTTTTAGTTGAATTTATTTTAGGACACAAAACATGAAATGAGATGATTTTCATTTTATATATGTACAATGTTAAAATTTTTATTTTGTCGTGAGTTTTGTCAGTCTCTGTTTTTTGTTTTTTTTCTATTGTAATATGCAAAATATTTAATCTTTTTTCATTAGTATTTCTCATATCAACATACTGATCTCTTCCATAAATAGTATTGTTTTTTGGCAACATTTCTTAGTTGTTTTACTTTATTTTAGCTATGTATGTGAGCATCTTATACCATTAAATACTCTCGTTAACGCTCCTTTTATATGTCAGTACCATTCATCGATCGATCTTAAAATTTTAAGAACAATAAGGTCACGTTAATGTTTATTTACAATTGTTTTAATTATTTATTTTTTGTCTTTTTAGTAAGTACTGTTTTATTCTTAATGTGATTTTTTTTAAACTGATTTGTATTCTAACGTTTATAAGGTGTAGGCATTAGTCATTTTATTGTACATATTTTATCTGTTTCCGCAATTTTGTTCACCATTTTTTAGATTTCTTCAAAATATAACAGACATTTGCAAAAATTTGTTAAAAATGTGGGCAGAAATCTTGTTGTATGCTCTTTCAATGAATGTGTGGCATGTGCACAAATTATTATTACTGTTATAAGTTCAAGTTTATATCAGGGTACATAGCGAGCATGTATGAACAAGTACTCACAACTATGTACAAACTTCTACATGATAAATACATACAAACTCGGACATTATTATTATTTGGCAAAAAAAATTTTAAAAATTATAAAAATATTAATTGAAAAAGCGAAAGTGAAGAGCTGCAAGTTCAATGTCATCCAATAACTAAAAAATATTCTTTAAGTATTTTAATTTTTGATTTTTCGGTTTCTGTATCTCTTTAGTTTTATGTATTAAAAAATGAAATAATAAATTGTGCACATTCATCATTGGTTTAACATTTGGCAAGGTCATCCATCTTAAGTATGTGTAACTTTTCGGTTGATTATCTGATATTTACGAACTCTGTATAAATAGCAGTTAGCTAATAACTAATAATGTGTGAAAATATTAAACTCTATCATAAACTGGTTGATTTAACCCTCAAGCAGACCAATATTTTGTACAACATATTTGACGATCACAAGAGATCAGAGGGTGATAAACGAGTACGGTGATGAGAGACGTGAAGGAAAAATATGTAGAATATTATGCCTTGGCATTGTATTAGTACTGACTCCGCATAGGGATAAGGCCAAGGAGAATTTGAGACTGATTTGCCTGAAATATCTAAATTAAAGGGTATATGACACAGTTTTAGTTAAAATTCTATATATGGTATCTGTTGGGCACAAAAATGCAATATCGATTGTTAAACGTTGACTACTCATTATTCACTTTGAAAAAAATTTAAAAATTAAATATACATAGTATGTAAGTAAGAATGAAATTTTATAATTTTTCCAGGATACTGGTACAAATTGTTTGTATAAATATATCAAGAAATTAATAAATTATATCTGTTTTAAATTTTTGTTTTTTATTTTATAATTTTTTTTCTCAAAATTACAGTGTCTTTTTTCTACTTTGAAATTTGTGAAATAAGTTTGAGTAGGGTTCCCATCTCCAAATCTTTAGATTTCGGAACTGGGCTAATTAATTAAAATACAGGAAAATGCCAGGAAATCAGACTGAAGGGAGGAGCTTTTATGAAAATTATATACCTAGGATTTTTGACGTCTGACTGGTACAATTTCTTACAGAAGGAAATCAGACTGAAGGGAGTTTCCCCCTCTGTTGGAAAGTATTTGTTACCAACAAATTTATCATAAGGGGTAAATACCTTGATTTTTTTTTTTAGAAAAATGTCCCTCATAATAACGCAAAGGAGGTAAAAAAAAGATGCACCCTGAGGCACCTATCGAAAACTATCAAAAAGAAAAAGGATATAGAGAGGGGTGGAATATTAGTGTATTAGTTAGCTTAGATTGTTGGGGTTGTTCGAGACGAACACACTGAGATTAATTTATCCATTGTGATACCCTATGGGGTGAATTGTTCACTACTTATTCACCCTATTTAAGCGATGAAGTGTCGTATGTCTCTGATATCAGAGGAAGCTACTTCTGTGAGTCTCCTAAAGGGGGAGGTGCTTCCAGAATTCTGAGTCGACGTGATGCTGGAGCAGGGCACTTATAAAGTAGTATATGTAGGCGTGGCCTAGTTTCGGAGCATGAGCGCCTATGAGTCAGTGCCTTGTGAGAATGGAAACTACCTTACTTGTGTGGGTCCCGCCCAGGATTATAAGTACTTTAGTTCATTTACGGTTAGGCTTAGGCCATAATTTTCTAGCAATATCTCAAGTTGGTTCCTTTCTCTATCTGAAGATTGGTGTAAAAACAAGATATTTTATAATTGTCATAACGAACTATGTATTTTGTATTCTTTAGGACTTCTAAATTACCTATAAAAACAATATTTATAATGATAAACAACCAGAATTCCATGTGAGTATGCAAGCAGTGTGTTTTTTCAAATATTCAACCATTTCTCGTCGAGGAAAAGGCTGTGATATAATCAAGTTTTGAGTCTATATTCTAAAATCGATTTTAGTTTGTAATGCTGGACATTTGGCGTGCCGCAAATGCTATTTACGGGACTTGCATAACCTACCCAATTTCCGGTATAAATCGCAAAATCCGGTTCAGATGGGAACCCTAGTTACAAGGGTTTAACGTATAACCTCCTATAATAGAACGATAGGACATGGATGCCGTAACGCAGTTGGTAGTGTACTGGGCTGCTACAGAGGCTACAGAGGTATTAAAAAAAAAAAGAATATTAAAAATTCTTCTACACGGCTCCATCTCTTACCGAGAAATGCCAGCCTCCAAGCCTGAGTAAAGCTTTTCATTTTTCGGATTCAGCTTAAAAAATAGTACTTTTCTATTTACCATATACACAAATATAACTCGCACAAAATATATGGATGCGAAAAGCTCGGCCTGTTATGCCATTAAAAGAAAGAAGAAAGATATTCGCTAACGGTTCCAGATATTGCCAATATTACTTTAAAGTTTAAACAAGATAATGTCAAAATTAAAAATTAGATTTTTGTTAATTCTCAAGCATAGAAAATTAACATAAACCATGACCAATATGTACATTGGAGAGGAGTAGATAATCCTATCAATTTTACTGCCGTTTTCCCAACCTTAAGGCAATAGTAATTTTGTAATTGGTTAATAGGAAAACAAGTGATTCATATGTTCATTCATTTATTTAATATTTATCAATTTAACAAAGAGTTTCGCAATGAAACTAAATAACGGTATTTTTCATTTTCCTAATTAATATTTGCTCAAATATTTTTTGAAAGTACATAAGTAATATCAAAATAACCTATTATAATTTTAATGAGATGGATGGAAATGAAAATGATTTTTAAATTGAATGCATTTAAAGTATTTATATTTCTCCTTTTTTATGTGTTTTTATTTTTATTATTTCATACCTTGTGCCGCAAGTACTTACTTGTGTTTAACCCGTTAAGCATCAATTTGCATACATACATACCATATGTACATAATTATATGCTAATTGCAAATTTGTGTATGGCAGTGTATTGATGCCAGTGTGGAAAACCAACTTTAATAGATGATTATAACTTTTATTTAACATGGTAAAAAGAAACATATGTCCTCCGTAAAAATATTAAAAGGAGTATAATTTTAGAGTTGGGGGTTATTTGATCTATGTAGATGAGCTTGATAGAGCTTCGGGCAAGATCTATGGTATTCGCTTGTAAACTTTAATTAAACATTGCTTAATATGGAAGTAAAAACACAAAAGCGCTAAAGAGCTAAAGAGCTACCTCGCGGCACTCTCAGTGAAACTGTGAAAAATTTTAAGTTAACTGCACGGCTTTGAAGTAGACTAAATAACTATATCTGATTACTTAATAAACAGAGAATACTCAAATCTCAAATGCCAACTAATTGCCAATTCATATAAATATTAAATTAAATTGGAAATGAGAACAAATGGCATCCTTGAGTATTGAGTCATTAAAATGCAAATGGTAATAAATTAAATTTAATTAAATGGCAGCACCTAATTAAAAAGAGAGAATATTTATACATAGAATGCGGTGAAATAAAATCGAACAATCATGAAAGCATAAATAATTTGTAATTGTCTATAAATGTAAAACAAAAAAAAACTTTTAAATTAAGGTTAATTGTTAGAAAAAAATCATCTTCTGCATGTACGAGCACAGCAAAACGATATCTCAAATCATATAAAACCTGTCTATAAACCACACACGCTGATCGTAGCATAACGATCGGAATCACTGCTGCAAATTGTTTATGTCTACTGACAACTGTCTAATTGTCATACTCACAATTTTGTTATGAATGTAGCGAAAATATAAGAAAATAATTAGATTTTTATTACATATTAAATTTCATGTCATTACAAAAATACCATTAAATTGTGTGGCCGCAGTTGAAGTAGCAATTTTGCTAATAATTGGATTTCTATATAGTTGTAACATTGTTGTAACATTTCGAGTTAACTTTGTAAAGAAAAAAAAAATTAATATTACAATATTTCTGATGAAATAATAATTAACTAAATGATAAATCTTTAATTATACATGTACGAGTACACAGAAGACTGAAATGATGAGAAATTATGCAAATTGTCATTGTATGTGATACAAGGGATTCACATTGCTGTGTAAATTTTACTAAAGGAATTTTATAGGTCAAATTATACTGATATAGTATATATCACAGTATACTTATGTGTATCTTGAACATAACTGAAAAAGTCTGTAAACAAATATGTTCTTAAAATTGCTCAGAAAAACGTATTAGACTTTTCTGAGATACTCGTAAGTAGCTTATAGAGATAAAGTTTTAGAAGTTAAGGTTACCTACCTATATATAAAAAAAAGAAAGACTTAATTTAAAAATCGTAATGCTAAAGAAATTTCCTTGCGTCAAAATTTCTTGAGAATATCCAGTGCCCAAGACAATTAGCATGTGGTGGAGAGCTTATCGTATAAAATAATACTTTATTCTTTTTTGAGAATCCTGTCAATACTGCCCAATTCCATTTTTCTACCGATGAGTTTCGCAAATAGTAGGGTAATTTTGTCATCTTTAGACAATTCGAATCGGTTACTTACTTTCTCAATAAAATGTGTATGTGGCAATATAGATTTTGGCAAGAAACATACTTATGAACGATGATTTTTTCTTAAAAGTAGTATAAATAAAAGTTAAATCTTATGGCTACTTCTTTTTTTTCATACTCAAGAAATTAAGCTTTTTATTCGAGAAATTTCTTGAGAGCTGGATACCGACATCTGTAGAATAGCACCATTGGTGTGCAAGTGTAATACTCAAAAGCATGAAGGGATTGGAAAGAGCCCTAGGCCTAGGTTCTTAATCAGATGTTGTACCATAACAGCGGTAGTGCATAGAAGTAGTAGCGGGAGTATTCAAATAGTTTACTAAATAAATCCCGGGTTGTAGCTATAGGCGATATACATCGATTCATTGGAAACCCCAATTCAATTTCTTACTTTATGGAATCACATTTTTTTAACTTTATCTACACTAAGTTCTTTATGATAAGCTTTAAGTTATAATAAGTTATGAAGATATATATTGTATTTTATAAAACAAAAAAATATTTAATAAAAAGTAATAATATGTAAATATGTATACACGATGTAGACCCAAGAGGCATTGCATCGAAAGAACCATCGATATCTTTTCCCATACCCATCACTACCGGCTAGTAGTTTTACGGACATTGGCATATATGTAGCTAAGCTTTCCTTCGTCTGAAAGTCGTGCTTTATGGATATCATATTTGAAATTATTGTAGTTATCGAAGAATTCCCTCGGGGTCCGAATGGTATAAAGTGAACCAAGCTTAAGGGATTTCAAAAACCTGTTTTTAAATATAGAGAAATAGTGAACCAGGTTTCAGGAAGGACAAAACAATCACAATTTTATAAACTGCAGTCATATATTTTATTTTGAAATTGCAAATGTATGCTGCTTTTTATCAACAGCCAGAACCTCGAATATGAAGAATTCTGAAAGGTCACTCAAATTTTATTATCTGCTACTAAGTGTTTCGGTAACATTGTCACAGTCACTCAGTCATGTGACTACATTCCGGCTAGAAATCAAAATTTTACGTTTTCCCTTTGTAGTCTGAAATCGAAATTCCAGACACCATCTCCTTGAATCTTCCTAGAATTATAGAAGAAAGGAAAGACTAGTTTATAAAAGAAAATAGTGACAAAGTTTACTAGGGCCTGCCATTGTCATCTGTTAGGAATACTAGCTAAAAAATGCCTGTCACTGTTATCTCGTTACGAGTACATCCTGGCCGTCGTATTATAACTACCCATAATTAATCAGCTTAAGCAGTTCATATAAATTTTACAACAATTAACAACTGACAATTTGCCACTGCCACGTGTACTTAAATGCTCCAACTACTTATATGATAGCAAAAATAACTTTAAAACTTGATCTATTATCAAGTGTATAAGATCTTCGCCACAGTAGTCCGCAATTATAACTCATTTAGTCAGGTAGATACAACGAAATATAAAGACATAAAGAAAGACTTCGTGTTAAATTCATTAGAAATGTAGAAAAATAAATTAAAATCAAATAAAAAAGGAAATTAACTAGAAAAATCGTATGCAAACACGAGATAACGATGATGATCGTGATAGTTTAAGTCAAATGACAAAAATCTTAAATGATTTTGACAATAATTCCGCAACGATTAAAGCCGCAAACAACAACCACAAATTGTGTTAACATTCGAAACATCAAAGTTACTAAGTAGTAGAGTAGAAAATGAAGAAAGTCAACAAAAAAAGATTTGTACAAAAACACATGCGAGGCTATAAAAAGTAGAAACTTAAAAGTAGCAACTCTTTTTTGAGAAAAAAAAAAATTCAAGAATGTCAAAAGCGTCGCAAGTTTTGCGACTACATCGAAATCGAAACCCAGTAGAAAAAGAGATCGAAGCTGTTGAGCATTCATATTGTATATAATTTGTAGTTGATATTAAATAAAAATTCAAACAAGGCAATAAAATATTAGTTAGCACAATTAAAGCATTGAAGCTTGTTAGCATTTGGTTGTGATGTACATAAAAAAGGTATTTGTGTCGTTGTCGCTCGTTTGGCGTTTTCATTTATTTGCATTTGCATTTAAAAATTGAAAAATAAAACTCAGTCGTAATAATAATACTAACAACATTATTTATTACGTATACTTTATTATTATGTTTGTATTGATTTCAGCGCGTAAACAGTCCAAGTCACATTGCTTTTTTCATTTATTATTAATATTTATTTATTTTTTATTTTTTACTGCCCATTTCAATATTTGGCCTTTTCATTAGCAATAATTGTTTATTTTTATATTTTTACATTGTTATTTGCGGGCACATGTCAACGTTGGATGTTTTAAATGTTTTGTTAAATTTTTTCGTTCTTTTTATGCTCTTTTTTTTACTTTTTCATATTATTTACTTTTATTTGTCAAATTTATTTGTATTTATGAAAATTTTTCCAGTTTACTTGTAACTCGCTTGTAACTAGCTAATTTAAGTAGCTAACTGAGGACTAATCACCTCTTCCGTGAAGGTAATAGTTGTTCAGTCCGAGATCATATACTTAAAACTGCATGAGTTTCGAAGAGCATTACGCGACGGGTACTGCAATCACGGAAGAGACTATTTGGCCAGTAGGGGCTTAACGTACCTATGTTTATGGAATAATTCTGATTTTGATTAGTCTTGAGAGCAAAAATAATTGGATCATAAAAAGTTATAAATGAGAGTTTTCTTTATCTTTCTCTCACTCTCTCTCTCTCATCACATTGGGAGTTCTTTGTATATGCATTTACCGGTATTTATTTTTTCTCTCTAACGTTTCATAATTCTTCAGATGTTTAGTACCTATATTCTACGGAATGTTGATAAAGAAAACAATATTTTATTTAAACGCTCATCACCATGAACAATAGCAAAAATCTTCCGCCTCTTTACTTTTCTAGGAGAATTTAATACATATCGATTTTGCATTTCTTTTACATTTTTTTAGGAAGTCCCAATGACCGAGATTGATTGGCCACGCTGTAAGGATGAGATCCCTGGGCATGCAGGAAGACTGATGTTGAAATGACAAAATAAAGAAGATGAAATTCTGAAAGAGATATGAAAAAACTATGACGGGCACTCACAACGTTCAGCGGACCAAATCTTTGTTGAGTTGTAGAGCCAAGGACCTTGAATCATGTACAGGGTGGCAATTAATAAGTGTATATATGTAACTTTCTTGGCGCTATAGAAAAAATATTGTAACTTTTCGGCAATTTTCTTCATTCTTATATTATTCTACGTAATTGAGAGTACATCTGATTTAATTTTTGTGGTCCAAATTTCATATCGTTATTTATTTTACGATGTTAAATAATCGGCCAGCTATTATAACGTTGCACCAGCTAAGCAAACGTAATTGTGATATTTCGCTGCAGCTACGCATTGCTCGTCGTTAATCGTACAGGAAGAAGCAGAAACCCCTCTTTCAATATCAGCATAATTCAATGGTTTCCATAAGAAAATTTTCTCACGAAACTGGCATAATCTTGAATCATTTCGACTCATAGCAAAAACCGAACTAGGATTCAATGCTTACAAGCTCCAAAAATTCCAGTGGCCCGCCAGTTACTTAGGGATAAAAACAAGCACGTACGACTCCGAAGATGTCGCCTACTTCAACGTCGGGCCGCAGGAATTGTATGGGAAAAAATCGTCTTCACAGATGAAAAGCTGTTTACTGTTTAATCAGCGCATAACCGTCAAAATGACAGAAACTGGTGAACAGAGGCTCCTGGACCATCATCATTCAACATCGCTCAAATCCTCAATCCGTTATGGTATGGGTGGGATTTATGTGTAAATGGCAAACAACTTTGATTTTTGTGGAACAAAGAGTCAAAATCAACCAAGAAGTGGACCGCCGTGAAATTTTGAAAGGTGTGGTACTAAAGATTCCAGTAAAACTCTGCGCCCGCTCGCAGAATCAAAACGACACAAGAATGGAACAGGACTCAATTTCCTAATTTTATCACATCTCAAGAATGGCCACCATATTCGCCGAATCCGATGGATAATAGAGTATGATCTATTTTAGAGGCCAGGGTCTGTGTTAAACGTTATATATATATGCAGTCCCAGACAGTCGTTGCGTTGGGAATGGGACCGAATAACGGAGGAAGAGCTGCGGCCCATTGCGTTTGAAACTGTAACTGTAAATGTGTTTCCTTTAGTATTCAGAGCGCGATCGGAACGTGCTCTACATGCTCAGGAAAAATTGACGGTGCAGACAGAGCAAGAATGAAAAAAAAAACTTTGACAGAAGATACGAAAGTTTGAAATGGCAAAAACGGCAGAGAATACTTAGTTTCATATTTTTAATAATATCAATAAATAAATAATGTTTATAAAAAATTTAATGTTTTTTTCAGCTGTTATCAAACAGCTCATGTTTAATTCGTTTCATAATTGACTCAGAGTTGCCAGAGCGCGCTCAATGTGCCCGAGCGCTACTCTACTGCGTGTTCAGTGTTAAAAAGGGAACACGCCTAATGACTTCTTCGAGGTTCACTAGGAAATCCATGTGAAGAAGAAGTAAAAATCACCAACTACAAATATGTTTACTATAATTTTACAGAAATCATTGATTTAGAAAAATGTCACTAAAAAGGCAAAAGTGCCACTGCCAATTTGAGTTAACTGAACAAAAATTATAAATAAATAAAATACCAAAAAAAAAAGAAGCAAATTATTCTTTTACTGTTTACGTGATGGTGGTGAAAAATGCAAACACAAATTCACACGACGCGCTCACTTAATTTCATAATGGATCTCCTGGGGCCTGATGCAATTCGACACTGAGGAAAATCACTGAAGCGCGTGACTGTACCGAACTTGGAAGCTCAAAACCAGACAGAAAGGCAGACGGACTGCAAAAATAAACATTCAAAATGACCTCTGTGTGAATAACTAAAAAAACTAATATTAAACAATAAGAAACAAAAAATGAAATAAAATAAAACTTATGTATAGTTCGAAACAAATTTATTTTTGATGGCAAAACAAAAAACATGAAACGTCGTTACCTTAACAGGTTAACAACACACAGAGAAAAAGGCAAAAACCCAAAAGGGTTTTACAAACAAAAAAATTAGACAAGACAGACGGAGTCATGTTGTTGTTGTTGTAGTTTTTTTTGTTTTTGTGAGTCTCTTTCATTTTGAATGGTCCATTACCCTTCGATAGAGCGATTGAGGGTACACGCTAACCGACCTCCGATGCTTGCCTACACTTCTCAAGAAAATTGCTTTAAATATTTATGGACAGTTGATTTTTACGCCACTGATCTTGACAGCAGCAACAGTTGCTGATAGAGCAACAACTACTGCTGCGGTATTTTGTTGTTGTTAGTATATAAATATGTGTGCATAAAGGGCGACGATCGTGCAAACGATTATGAAATACTTGTGGTGGCAGTGGCAGTAAGTAGTGGTAGAAGCAGCCGATTAAGCATTACTCATCGGTACGGGCAGTAGGGTAAATAAAGCATTAGCCTTTTTGTTCTTAAATGAATTTAAGCTTTAATGTAATCCGCAATCGCACGTTTCTTGTGTGTATGTATGTATTATTGCTACGCTTTGTTGCTGTTGTTGTAGCTTCAGATTAATTTTTCTTTCAAAGTTTATAAATAGTTTTACACTTGGCTTCACACTTTAACTAATTTTAATATGTATGTATGTAGTAAGTAATTGTATAACCTTTTTTGTTGTTTTTGTAATTAATTTCTTTTTTTTCTGTTGTTTTTTTTTCAGGGATGCAAAGCGGTTTTGTACCAAACAATTGTTGAACCGAACCATCCGAAGTTTGAGTTACTTGAACCAAACCATGAACTAAACTGTTTCGCTTTTTTTCTCATTTGAACCAAACTAAAACCAAATCATTTTGCGCGAAAAGTGGTTTGATTTAATCCTAAAAAATAGCCGCATTATTAATCTCTGCGGCACTAATGATTTTTTTATCTATACATTTTTTTATGCCGGGAAACTGCATTGCATCAAGTCTAAAAGTGATAGAGAGAATGAAGATGAAGAGCTCTCAGTATAAATTGAGGGAAATATGTCAATTTTAGTATTTCTTTACATGCACGTTATAAGTGTTGATATAAAACGAACATATTGTCGCTTTCTTATAGACAGGCCTAACCCACATTTTTAAAACGTTTCAGCAGAAGTCATTACAGACTTGTGATTATAATAGCATTGATTTATAACATTGTTTTATTATAATCCATTAAATACTTGAATTCAATCAAAAAAAATTTTCTAATTTAACCATTTTGGAACCAAAGGTTCGAAAAAGTTGATTTTGAACCGCACCACTGGTTTGGAGCGACCATGAACCGCTTAACCGAACCATATTGTAAAATGTTCTTATTTCACATCCCTGGTTTTTTTTCCTTTTCCCATATTATTAAGTTTTATTTTTCTTTGTTTTTATCTCGTTTTTGTTGATATTTTCGCACGCTCAAATACTGTGTGTTTCTGTGTAATCAATCGCCTGAGTCCGTCGCGCTTTTTCCGAAAAATTTTTGAGCTAGCTCCCCTCAGCAGAACGTCGACGACAATGACGACGACGATGAAGGCGACGTTCAATAGCTTGACCATTAATTTTATAAGCTACGCGAATGTGCTCGTTTGTTTTTAATTAATTTATCAAATCATTGATTAAGTAATAAGTATGTATTGTAAGTGAGCGCGCAAGTGTGTATAAGGTGGACGGGGGGAGGGGAGGAAATTTGCTTCAAGCTTAAAAGTTTTTGCACTTCTTTAACTTGATCGCTCGTACTTTTGTTGTATTGCCTGCAGGAGTATACAGTCACGTGAGAGAAATTCTCTCCTCTTCTTCATGTTTTAACTGGTTTCCTTTGATTCATTCATTCATTTTAATTTTCCGCATATAATTTTCATTTCTTTGCAGTTGCCCGCTCACCATCAACAGGTTTGCGTTTTTGTTTTGTTCGCTTGGAAGATTTTTAATCTAATCGAAAGAGTGGCGATGGCGGGGTTTGGTGTTGGAAACATGTGTGGCTTTGCTTCTAGGTAAATGCTTTATTCTTAGTTTTCTTTTGTGTCAAATATATGATTTATGATATTTCCACCGAAAATTTTCAGAAATATTGAAAGTGATTCGCGATATGAAACCAGTTGCACACTAACAACTACTTATGTACTAATGAGTACGAGGCGTAATTAGTTTTGATTTAGACAGATTCTTTAGTTTCTATGTTGGTCAAGCCGATGTGGCGAAAGTGAAAATATTAGTTAAGTTCAAGCAAAATTTGTTGTGTGTAAATTCTTAAGTGAAAACAAACGTTAAACAAGTTGATTTAATTAGTTTGTGCTTTGAAAGCCTCAATAGCCCGGCTTTATCTTTTACTTTAATTTATCTCATTTATCAACAATTTGCAAACAAGTAGAAATTACGACACATTTTCAAAGGCTTCTTCCTGCCCTATGCAAATTCGCTCAACAAGATCATGGCTGATATCGGATGCGTGTGGAACCAAACACAAGCGCCATATCGAGAAAGACTTGGCCAAATAGATACGACCTTAACAGTTCTAAGTTGCTCTCGTCTTAGCATAACAAAAATTAACGCAGTTCCCTAGGGTCACTAGCATATGCGGCCACGTTAAAAATCCCTTACAATACCTTCTGTCGCAGTTGTAATGACAGGGATGAAACAGAAAATCTTAATCATATGTTATGCACAAATATTTGCCAGAGTTTGTTAAGAGCCGGATTACGCTCTTTCGCGATACTCTTTCTGATTGATTAGGTATCTGACATCGACATTAGTGGGCTGCTCATGTTTTCAGATATTACAAGGTGGATCTAACAGCTTGCGGGATCGGGAAGTAAAGGTGGCTTCTCTATCATCAGCAAATGAGGATATGTTATTAAAACGTTGCATCGGTGCTACTTAGGTCTTCGGATAAGAAGGCAACCACTTAAACAACAACAACAACAGACCACCAAAGATGTATAGTAATTACAATATATTAAAAAAATTTGTTTAAAATAAATTTTACATACATTAGTTTTATTTTGTTTTTAATAACTCGTTAGTTTCCAATTAACTTCTTAACATCATTATTACTCATTATTACATTCACATTAACTTTACTTCCAGCATAAGTAACTGAATGTACGAAAAAGAAAATCAACTAGACCTGAAGAGAGAGAATTTGTCAATTGAATATTATAACCGGTATTGACAGAACGTGCTTTTAAGTACGATACGCGTACTTTCCGATATTCTGGAGCAACGGGCGATTAAATTTGAATGTTTTGAAGAACTTATAAAGAAGACGAACACAATTTTCTTTATTAATTTCTAAGTCTGAAGATGTTCATTTTCTCCACATTGTTTTTATAACAGCTCAATTAGAGTGTGTTACCAGACTTTTATTTAAAATCATCTTTATTAGAAATTTCCGATGGAAAAATATAAGTTGTCGGGATCAGAGATTTACTCTTACGAGGATTAGAAAGAGCATTAGTGTGTGATATATTTCCCTCACCGTTCCCATATCTGTCAAAGACTGTTTATTCTATGTTGTGCCTGGCCGAAGATCCATAAGATGTCAAGCCATAGCTATAGCACGAGGTGGCATTGACCAGTTGACTCCGTTATTTAAGGCTTTTTCTTTTATTTCGTACCTATTCGATTAATTTCATACTATTTCACGAGCACAGATGTACTAAATTGTAAATCATCACTGCCAGCACGGATTATAACTAAGAATGGTTTCCGAGTAGTAGTGAAACGATTTGTAATAGAAATAATCAATTTGGAATCGCATTAATTACTTGGTCAATTTATCAATTTGTTGACTATTTACAAATTCGTTATCTCAACAAGAATAAGAACAACCAAGTCAACAAGAACAACAAAGGAAAGCCGGTTCGACACGTTCAGAATCCTTCAAACTCCTACCTCTCCGGTTCTCAACAAATAAATCCAATTCTAATAAAAACTTCAAAATTTTGTTAATAGAAGTGAGGAGGAGTGTAGTTAAATTTACAATAGCAGCTCGAGCGACGTTTATATATTGGCAAAAAAAAGAAAAAAAAAAACAAAAAATAAAACACACTTGACGTGTGCCTTTCCAACAATTAAACAACAACAAAACTCAAAAAGAAGAAGAAGAAAAAAACACATAATAATTTTTCCAAACACGACAACACGTGAAATGTTGAAGTAAAAAATTTAAATGAAAAAAAAAGAGTTGACTTCGTCAAATTCAACTGCAACTTTAACAACAACAAGAAAAAGTCAACCTCGACGTCTTTGTCATACAACGACAAAACGGCACGACATCATTTTGCACGTCACTCAAAAGAGACGACGGCACGGGCATGTGAAGTGAAGGAAAGTGAAGTGAAGGCAAGCAGGCAGGTCGGGCCAGGCCAGTCAAGCAGGCAAGAAGGCAGGCAGCCGAGTTGAGGACTGTCAGGAGGACAGCTTTTGAAATGAAATGTAACAAAACGTTACAACAGCAACACAGCAACAACAATGTCAGGAGAGGCAACAGCAACAACATGCCATTGCATGAATGCAATTTAGTATTAGTTAACATGTGACACGAGGACGTATCGAAAGAAAGATTGATTTTGCTTGTTATTATTTGTTGCTGCTGTTGTTGTTGTTGCTATTGCTATACATATACACGAGTAATGTACGAGAGTATGGAGCTGTGGCGGTACCTGTGTGTTTATGAGTACGACTGTCGTGTATATTGTATACTTTATATTTAAAGACATCTAATTTCATTCTCTGCCTTTCTCCATCTACTCCTCCTCCTCCTCCTCGTCACTGTCCTCCTTTCACGTATAGAGTCGTTAGAGTCAAGGGGTAAATTGATTTTCAAGTGGAATTTGTAAAATTTTTACTATATAATTTGCAACATTCTGCACTAATTTACCTTTGATTGGTTTTTTGTAGTATTACAGTAAAGCTCATTGATGAAAATGTACAATTTATGCTTAAATTAACCGGGGTTAATATTTAACTACAAATGAAATATTTTTGGCGCAATTACACGCGAAACGCAATTAAGCACGGCCAATTAAACGGGTATTACTGTATAACTCGCACAACATAAATGGATGAGAAATGCTTGGATGTGCCATTAAAGAAGAAAAAAAAGTTCCTGTCTTCTGTAATTAAGGTCATACTTATCAAGAACAACAATTGGAAATATGTCGTAGAAACGTAGACAGGTGAAAATTTGTGATTGGAAGATACCCCCCTAATCCCCAGAAGTTCCAAAGTCACAAATCCGCAGTGAGCCTTTAAGGCTCACATAAGATATGCAACATTTGCCTTTTGCTTTTTTTTATCTTTTGAGCTCCAGTAGTTAATTTATTTTTATTGAGTTACTACTTTCTACATGTTCATTTGCAGTATTAGCTCTTTTCTGGGAACTACAAGTGTCTCAGATATTTATCGAGAAGAAGAAGGGATTGAAATTCCTCTTTTTGGATCTGATAGTGTATACATATTTTCACGTTTAATTTAATGTTACAACGAATTTGTCAATCACAGCAATTTCACTTCGATATGTTTAATATCTATAGCTCACTCTTCCTCCCTCCCAATCAATACAAAATTCGAAAATCCATTTGCAATAAACTATTACCACGATTTCAAGCACGTCTTTCCCTGCCTATTGCTGGATGGAGGGAGAAGCAACACCGGCCGCTCGATCATGTAACCAAAGAGCGACGTGAATAAAGACAAACATATTGACAAACTCGCAAAAAAAAAATCTGTAAAAAAAAAACAACAAAAATAGTATGCCATATTTCTTACTCGGTACCACTTATGTATATGTGTGATTGTGTGTATGTGTGTGAGTGTATATTGAAGAGACAAGGCGACAGCCATCAAACGAGTTGCGAAACCAATTCATACCATGGGAACAACACGATTGGTTGTCATTTTGTCAACAAATTGAAGAAAAAAAAACAAAAATAATATTTCGCCTGTTTGCTTCGTACGCTGGCGAAATCCACTCAACGAGAGTATGTAAGAGTGTGTGTTATCCACTGACATGGGAACCAACATGGCCAACATACGCGACGCGGCTTATTATATGAGAATTTCTTACTTACTTATTTACTACTGACTACTCCACCAGGTACCGAGTATGAATTCGTACGCCGACGACTCGGCGGAATCGTAAGGAATGAAGTGAGAAGCGAGAAAACAATAAGAAAGCAAAAACTAAATAATGACCAAGTAGAAATAATAAAAATATATGTATATAAAATTGCCGCAAGCATTGAAGTAATCGACGGATTGGTAGAGATACGAGTGTGTAGGTACGAGTAGTTAGATGCCAGGGAAGGTCGCTCTCGGTGATGTGTGCAACAGAAATAATAAGTATTACAAAAAAGTACCACCACGCACCAATGCCGACACCGCCACCGCCAACCCTCACCGCCACCACTAACGCCAACGAAATCAACGACACCATCACTATCGCTGGCTATTTGCCACCATAAACGACAACTTGGTTCTGGTTTAACATGGCTTGGGAGTTTGGTTAACGTTCACCCGCGTCGCCGTTCCCAGCAATATGATATTACTACTTACCATATGGAGGCAATGACAACGCAGCGTTCGGACACAAGTGTTGATGTTGAGTATGTAATGAAATATGCGCGAGTAAATGTCATTTAAGCAACTTATGCCTGGCAGCAGCTTGCATATTTTTTTTTCGATTTTTCATTAGGATGATGAGTGGTTAAGCCCGGTTGGCGGCTAAGTTGGTGGGTGAGTCAGTGAATGAGTCTAGCTGACTCCATGTGATGGCGACTGATCGACAACTTTGATATCGGCTGCACCAAGCAACGCTTGGTAGAAAATTTGCCGCCTCACCCTCTGCTCGACAACTCAACGTAGATACGGTATTATCAAAATACCTAGTCACAGTTTGTTGCTGGTTATTTCAAAATCATAGCATACCATAAAGTTACATGAGTAAAATGTGACCTGAAGCCATCTACCATTCATTCCTAAGCCTACCATCAATCGCTGGCTGTAGTCACAGCCAGGCATCAACAGCTTTATCGTTCTGATTGTGAGTGTCTGAGCCTCATACTCTTTCTCTGAAGTGTGCTGTAATCGGTTTCAATTTTTATCTTTCCAGCTACGAAATATGTTTTCAGCAATATCAAAAAACTAGTTTTGTATATGTATCAACATAGTTGGAATGCCACATGCAGCATACTGAATGCATCATCCTTCTCTCCCTGCAACCAAAAAGCGAAAATCTCTTCTTTTGTTTGCGCCAAAAACCGAAAAATCAAAGCAACCTCTAAAATTGCTTGCTCAGCTGAGCGTAATTTCATGTAATTGCGCTGTGACTTATGTGCAATTTTTAGCAATGAAAATTTGCCTTCATTTTGTGCAGTGTCGAATTGCTATTGATGGTGGTAGTGGTGGTAGTGGTGGTAGTGATGGTGGTGATGGTGGTAGTGCTGATGCAGGCTGCGTCATCTTGACCTTGCCATGCTATAAAACAAAACGAAATTTAGCATTTGCACATTCGTTGTAGCACCAAAACAGGAATCGGTATTTTACCGCCTGTTCGTGTTGTTGCATTTTTGGGTATTTTTCCTTTTCCTTTTCTTCCCCATTTCTTTAGGTAATTTGTTTGGTAACTGCAACTGTAAAGCAGAACTTGTTTCCCATCTTCTTATGCTTTTTCATTTTCTTCTTGAGGTGTAAAATTTAACTAGAGGCCATCACTAAATCATGCTTGATGTTTTCTTTCAAAAACGCGTCAACATCAGCATTATTCAAAATTTTTTTTTTTTAGAATTTTACATGGACACGTACACACATACATATAACTGGTTTTTCTTATTTGTACCTAAGTACTTACTTGTATGTTTGTATATCTCTAAGTAGAGTAACTGAGAGCACGTCGAAAACTCATGAAATTAAAGTCGACTTTAATTTTGATAATTAACTTTTGACATATTTTAATATGGAAAAAAATTGAGAAAACCCATTATTAAATTTAAAATCGATTTTATTTTTATACTTTTTTTTTTGTTGATACAGTCAACTCACAAGTACCCCTAAGAATCATTCTCTTTTGGCACCCAGACAGGGACCTCCCCTGTCTTGGTCTAGTGGTTCCTATATTCCTACCGATATGAAGTGAGTGAGAATTATAGGAAAGTGTATAAGTACACCGCTTGGTAGGCAATGGTAAAACCACCAAGTGATGTTCTTCGGGACCGGAATTAACTGTGGTTCCAACCAGTGCCCGCTCTTATCCATTCTTCACAAATTTATTTGGAAAGTATGCGACAAATAAATAAATAAAATTCCGCTCGGAAAACTTTGTATATACATTCTAGCAAGAAAGGGTTCAAAGTTTGGGGACAAACATGAAAACAAATACTACGAATATATATTCTAAGTTTATTATTAATTGAATTGTAGTCTTCTCTACATTTTTTAAATCAATAAACCAATCACTTTTATTTTTCTATACAATTCAATACACACACATGCAACAACGAGCATGAGTATACTTACACAATTGCAAACAATCAAGGACAATAATGGAATTCGTAATCTGTAATTAACGTCGACTTTCCGCCAATTAAAGTGACACTCCGGCCATACAACAGTTGCAAACTAAGCAGAAAGGTATGTATAAGTATGTAAAACGAAGGAATGCATAAACAAAATTACACTTTGAAACAGGATATAAAGAAATAAATACTTCAAAACGAATGTGACTGTGTGACTGTGACATGTTTGTCGCACAATTACGAGTATATTTATTCACGCGAGCAAATTGTAATTGCATGTAATTTCCTGCTTGTCAAACAACTGTGAATATGTATGTATGTATGTATAACAAAAGAGGACAATGGAATTGCAGCAACAACAGCAATAACAACAACAGTCCATCTACATCATTACATTTTTCATCATCAACAGCAAAAGCTTTTGAACATCTTCAAGATCATCATCGTTGGCCTTTGTCGTCGTCGTCGTCGTTGTCCACATTAACATACGATATTTGCAATGACTGTAATAGCAAAAACAACAACAACAACAATGTCATCATTTCTAAAATAATTGCGGAACAGATTCAGATATTCAGATAAATATAGATTGCATATCTGGCGCATTTATGCGTTATGACGAATATTATTGTATGGTACATGGTCGCTGTGGTGTAGTGGTGGTGCGTTGGACTGCTACGCAGAGTGTCCGGTGTTCGAATCTCGGCACAAGCAAAATCAAAAAGTAGAAAAAATAATATTTCTACACGGCACCACCTCTTGGCAGGCAATGGCAAACCTACAAGAGTAAAAATTGCTATGAAAAGCTTTTCACTTCGCCGTTCGGATTCGGCATTAAACTGTAGGTCCCTTCCATTCATGTACAAATATAACACGCACAACATGAGTGGATGCGAAAAGTTCGGCCTAGGCCCTCCATGGGCTGTTGTGCCATTAAAAGTAAGTAAGTAAGTACATGCCGATGTCCACAACCCAATGGGGAAAAGATTCATTTACCGCCTGAATTTCCGACAGGGTAAAGATTGTCAAAAGATTTATACTTCGTAGTTTGGAGTTAGCATAAAAATGTACAACTTTAATAGATGGGAAAAGTTCGAACTAAGCTCTCAATCTGCTAAGGTGCCATAACAAAAGTAATTGGAACATAACTCAATGGTTGCGTCGTATTTTAACGATAATCGTAGTTTCGTTATGGTGCATCCAACGGCGATGGTAAAAATGTAAAATTAGTTCAGTGACATAATGGCTACTTGGAAGATTGATTGCGTCCCTGATATCAGCGGAGATAGCCACAGTACCACTGATGCGCCCATCCATGCAAATTAGTTCATCGTCGTCGATGGGTGGATTCAACTTCAGCAAGTGATTGCCGCGTTCCAACATCGCAGGTCTATCAGAAACCAATGAGTGATAATCCTCTTCAATTGCCTCCATTTGCGCTCCACGAGTAATTACTATCTTCACTATCCTAAGCTCGTTCGTTATCAATCCTCCATACACACTTTCCTTTGCCATACGCTAGACAGTTGTCTCGGAAGTGCATAATCCATGCCACAACTCTCTTCAGCTTCTTAAAACACGATAATCTTTTGAATATATAATGCAGGATAGCTTGATATGAAACACAACTGCTTCAGGACGAATTCCCTGCTATTGATATTCTCCATAAGTGGCCATTACCGTTCATCTTCCATTAGAAATTTTGGGCTTTCAATTCAAAATGATTCTATCCCCGCCGTAACTGTCCTGGAATCGGTTCACATAATAACTCTCAATGACGGTGTGGCTGTGTAGAATTAATAAAAGGATTCGTAAGCCGAGCACAGCTTCTTGTAACTCAAGACGTGGTATCGATGTTAGTTTCGTATTTCCCATAATGAACGCTAGCCCCACTCCCTCAGCTTCAGGAACACACTAGTATGCCACTGCTGCCATATGTGAAGCATCGAGGAACGCTTAATTGTTCCACCTCGTTTAGTATATGAAGCCAACCACATTTAGTAAGAATCTGTAATTCGATCATTCCAGCCTACCTGCATACGCCATAAAGACTGAATCATCAATTTTGCTATGACTGTGTGCTCAGCCGCCACTTCGAAAGGGTCAAAAAATGATACCACCATACTGACTACCTAACTGGAATTTACTGGAGATTCGGTTCTTGGCAAATTGTGCGGAGCAGCCTGAGCATCTGTCACCAAAGGTCATTATCGTCATCGCGTACTCTTAAATAGTGTCTTCCGGATGGGCTTTCCAAAGGAAACGCTGGGCTGCTTAATCTTCATGACGAATTTTTACTTGGTGATACATGTATACTATATCAGCGCAATCACCTACAGGTTTCTGCCGAAACTTCATCAGTACAGTTGTCAATGGCTCACACAGATCAGGACCGCTAATCAACTCGAATTCAGTGCAGTACCATTTGTTTCAGTTGCTGCTGCGTTGAACACTAGACGTATTTTTCCTGGCTTGCTCGGGTTGTATAATCCAAAATGAGGCAAATACCAGGTGTGGGGGTCTCTGGGCAACATTTATAACTCAGTCAGCTTCATTGGATATCTTTTGATCTGATACTCCTTCATTTTGCGATAATATTCGTCTCAGAAATTGTTGATTTGTTTAAATTTCTTCTTCCTGGAGAATTATCGTTTTCTCGCTTTTTCTTCGCACTCAGAAAGGTTAACGTCATCGGAATTCCAAAACAACCCAGTTTCGAAACATGCTCCAATTCGCAATGTTGATTCTTCCAATAAGGTACATACAGTACCAGCCAGACTATCACCACCTATGTAGTTTCTAAGTAGTAGATCCAAGCTGCCTTCTTCTGCACGTATATCTGGAGAAATATGGTAACTAGGATGCTCTTTAATTCTACACCAATACGTCAATATTTTCTTTGAGATAGACCGACCGACCATTCACCTTTCTAATGAAAGCCTACCCAGCTGGGAAAATTCCTATTCCTATATGCCGAACTCTACATAATGATTTTGAGTTGGTTGATACCGGAATTTAAAAGAAGTGCAGAGTCTTACTATGCAAAAGAGTGAAAGCATCATATTATATCTTTTAATTTTTACGGAATATCTCTAATTGACCAAAATAGAGTTAAAAGCTATTAATAAGTCAGCATTGTTGATTTTTTCCCCCAACTGAACTCAGTTTTAACATAACAATTATAAAAAAAATTTTGTAAATTTATTTTATTGCAAAAACCATATAACTGCAGTTGATGGATATTATTTTTTAAACTCTCTCCTGAACTTTAAGAATATATAAGGTGGGGCAAAAGTACTGCCATATTGAGAAAATTACGTGCCATTTTGTTAGAAAGGAAAAAAATTCAAATGAAAGCTGTAAAATTGATATTTTTTCGTGAGAAAATATCTGCTTTAAGTTAAGTGAAAGCACTTTTCTTAAATAACTATCTCAACATATGAAATTCTTACGGGATTTCTGAACTAAACGATTCAATTTACTGCCATGCCTTGATGTGTTAACTCGTATACAAATGAAACAATATTATAAAATCACTTAGCAGCTTTAAATTGCAAAAGTGTAGGTTATGACGTCAGAGACAAATACCCATATCAAAGTTGCTATGCACCGAAAAATAAAGACATTAAAGTAAGTATTTAAGCTTTTTTCTTCTGTCTTCGTTTTTTGTATAGGTATACTATAAATTTCTTTGCAAAATTTATCAAATAGTTTTTTTCTATTTATATAATATTTTATTAATTAATAATAAGTGATAGTGATAAATATAAGTTCAGGGAAGCCATCAAGTGGAAGAACAATGGAAATAAAAGAGTTGCCAATTTGAAGGGAAGAAATTCTTTTACATTATTATTTCAACCCTCATTGTAAGTTATCAATATTTATTACTACTTTGAGAAGTAATGAAAACTGGTTCAACTGGGTAGCTAAGTACTTATGAAATTTACGTATTTTCAAAAATAAGTTATGTGTCTGCAAATGCAAATGAAAAAAATTTAAAAAAACAAGTTTTCGATTTCTTTATTTCATGTAAGCTTAAGTGATTCAAAGCCTATAGAATTCATTGTTATTGTTGGCAGTTGCATATGAATTGACAGCAATATTGCGCATAACATTAACACTTACTGTTGCTGCTGGTGCTGGGCAATGAAGCTGCATGAGACACAGTCCCAGAGTTCTAAGCACGTACATAACTACATATATAGTATGTAAGTATAGTCGTAGTACTCACTCGTGTGTAAATATTTTTATCAAGTTTCGATTTCAATTTCAGTCAGCCTTGCTGCTGTTGTGTTGTTGCTCTTATAGCAATTTCCAAATGATGATGGACACGTGTGAGTGGAAAGTCACCATTACCACTACCTGTTTCATGATATTTGTACAATATGTTTCTAATCGCAACATTCATATGAAACTTTGACTTTGAATTTACTGGTGATAAATACTTAACAGTAATATTGTTTCAAATTTGAATCGATTTGAGGAACCATAACATAATCTTCATAACCATGGGTGAGCAATTTTCTTGCAAGTTTCCAACATAATTGGGGAACTAGGATGTTTTAATAGTAACAACTTCTTTTCAAAGTATCTAAATAAAAGAACTGTAATGATGTTAAAAAGTTTTTATGAAGAAACAGTATCCAATAGTAAAATCTCTATATGGCATCTCCGAGTATTTTTTATGAAGTCGCCGTCGCCTTTGATAAATTGCGCTCATTGTTAATTAATACTTAATTATTTTAATTAACTCTTACACATGTTATCGATGTTTTATGTTAATGCAACCAACATATGGTATGTCTGCTGTCTGCTGTCTGGTGCTGGGCAATGAAGCTGCATGAGACACAGTCCCAGAGCACTATCTGCATCGACTACGTTAAATTCGAAATGAAAAAAAAATCCATGTACTTAAGTATTTACGAGTACATCAAATTATTACACCGCTTATTATCTTGACAATTTCCACAGCAAAAGGTTTTCACACATCATCATCAACATCATTATCATTATAGTTATTATTATCATCATCAACCGGAGGAGTCAAGTTCATTTAAATGTGTGATTGTGGAAACAACAACAAAAATCTGGCGAGCAGATTAGAAAAGAAAAGTAAGGAGAAAAAAGAACTGAATATAAAATATTAAACTCAACTAATTTGCGATAACTAATTTGAAGGTGCTATCAAGATGCATACGAAATATGCCGCGCAATTCTCACTTGTTAATAGCATGACAAACCGACTGAGTATTACAGGCACGGAGAAAGAGTGATGTTAAAGAGTATACGATAGCAAGAGCAAGAACGAAAGATTCAATACTAACGAGAATGTAACTTTAATTGGAAATGAATAACGTGTAAAATGCGACAAAGAACAGTGGGCGAAAAAGTTAAATTTATATGATTTGCGGTGGACTGCCTGCGTTAGATGCTCGGTTCAGTGCTATAATCGTACATAAATTAACACTTATGTGAGCGAAGAAAAAAAAAAACACCTGCGTGCGACTAGGTACTTTCATAAGAAATTAGCAGTTAATTTTTAAATTTTATTTGTTTTGGTAACTTTCAGCTTTTAAATATATTTGAAAATGCTGATCTTACTTTCATAAAAAAAAGTGTCGCGATGAAAACATTAGAAGGTGATATACATATTTCAGTTGCTTTATGTTGTTTGACTATTTCTAATCGTGTTCCATACATTTTTTGGTGTTAAGTAAAATATATTTGGAATATGGCAGAAACCACTTCTAGTACAAGACCTCGTTCTCAAAGGTTTAATTCCGAAGAAGTTCAAGCATTGCCATGCGAAAATTGTAGTGACGAAGAAACATTTGTACTTTCGGATTATGAACAAAATTACATCCCCACAGAGGAAGAGGCTACTTTAGAAGCATCTGATGGTGAATTATTGGCTGAAATGGAGTGTAAGGAGGAAGATTCGTACGATTCAGATAAAAGTGTACAATATGCAATAACTTAATCGGAAAAGATGGGACTAGATGGTGGTTAGAACAGTTTCAAGAATCTCAAACATCTGGCCGTGATACTCGTCAACGAGGTGGTGCAGCATCCTACTGTAATTTTATATTTCTAAGGATATCTTCAAAAGTATTTTATCAGTGTAGATGTGCGACATCGTTTTTAAAGAGACAAACAATAAAGGTGCAAAAATACACAAGGTTATAATAAAAGTCTACTAGAAAACTTTCCTGACGCTAACAAACAACCCTGTGAAAAGATATTTATACCTTTTTCTGAACAAAACATGGACTCAACTTATTTATTGCGGTGTAAACCGGATCATTTTCCTTTCATTCGAACATCAATATCATACAATAAGCTTAAAATGATTCTGAGTTTTAAACGATTCGATAATGATACAACTCAAACTGAGCGTTCATCAACTGACAAGCGGATGCTATTCGCGATATTTGGACTATGTTGATTTTTAATATGGACAGAAAATATAAACCACTTTAATAGCTTACAGTTGATGAACATCTATACTTATAGATATTGAGGACATACATGCTTCACTGAATATATTCCGTCCAAGCCTGTAAAATACGGTATAAAAATTTTTTGGGCTTGTGATGATACTAACTCTAATTCCCTAAGTGGTCAAATATATGCCAGTAAGATAAATGGAAGTAAGTTATGAAAGTTTTTATAATGTTGCCATCAATGCACCTATAGTTCACCTATAGTTTAAAATTATGCAACTGCTAAGCCAGAAATCATTTCCTATCAAAACAAATCGAAAGAAGGTGTTAGCCACATGGACGAGCTGTTGGGAGAATACACACATACACCACAAAAGGCAAGACCAATCGATGGCCACTAGCCCTTTTCTTCAACATGATCGACATTGTAGCTTTAGCTGCATATATAATTTACATGGACCATAATACAGGTCTTACTTAAAGTGAAAGGAGCAAATGTTTTCTAAAACAATTAAGAATTCAGTTCTAATTTAGAGCAAAGAGTAAGCAATGCCTATGTGACGTCAAAATTTCATGTAAATTCTGTAATTCAAGGCGTACTTCGACCAATATTGGTATGTGCTTCATTTGCTAGGTCTTCTTTACCGAAACGAGATACCCGTGGAAGCATTGTACTGGTAGGACGTTGCTACATTTGCAAAGCACTTAAGATAAAGCAACGAAAAATTCGATAATCCTGCACCAGTTGTCTGCGGCCCACTTGTGATGAACACTGAGTAGCTCGACCAAAATGTAATTCATGTTTTCAAAATCAAAAAAATATTGTATAATTTATGAAAGAAATATTTCTGTGTTGCAAAGGAATAGTAGTGTTCATCTTATTTTCTGAAAATCTAGGATACGAGTATAAAGAAGCTCCTACTTGTGTATATGTAGGTACCCCGGTACCTTGTCGCACGGATTAAGGATATAAAAAATTGTTTGGTTACCCATTATCTGGTTTAAAAGGTTTACCCGGCAAAGGCACACAAAAAAGCAAACTTCATAAATAGTTAGGAGCTCTCACGAACGGTTGCCATTTTAACGCGTATAGAAATGATTTTATTGGTTATAGATAACGAAGAAAATAACCGGGTGCCTCGTCCCTCACATAAGGATTAAAAAGCAGGAGTAATTTATTGCATTTCTCCCGTAAACTCATGTACAATTTAAAGAGCTTGGTCTTGGTTGTTCTGTAATACTACACGATTCGGAAAAAGTTTGCACCCATCCAAAATTCGATAAAAAAAATTCTGATATTAAGCGATTCATAAAAAATATATGTGTCTTCTGGTTTTTCTGTAGTTTGTAAAAATTTTTTTTATAAATCGACCTACCGTACAAAATAGTTGAAGGTTTTGAAAAATAAAAGAAATTATAAAATATAAAAGAATGGGCAGATATTAATGAAATTTGTAAAATATGAACCAAAATTTTTTAAAATTGAGTGCTGTGAAAATCTTTGATTTACAATATTGGAGTCGAAATTTCAAAGAATTGCACATTTTTAAGAGAACCTCCAAGCATACCCTAGACCTCCCTTATGGATATTCTGACTTTTCCCATATTTTCTACTGTGCAATGCGAACGCAAGCGTTATGTAATAAATAAAATAAACTTCTTTTTTACATACAATTCACATACGAATACATTTGTATTTTTCTTTTCCTTCAATTGAATTTTTACTTTTGAATTTATTTATATTAAAAAATAGAAAAAAACAAAAGAATTTTGAAAAAAAAAATGCAATTTATTCTCAATGTGGAAATGAATGCAGAGTATAAATTTTCTATTTCAAACTCCAGCGCAAGAAGTCGCATGTCGCATGTCTCCGACTATTAGCCTCAAAACAAAAACCCAAGAAAAGGTCAACAAAATTATAAAACAACAATAAAATAATAAGAAGAAGCCGCGACGAGCAAATTATATAACTACATACATACAATCAAACGAAATCAGCAAAATGAATAAATTAAAATTAATTAAATTAATAATTTTATGTAGTAAGTATGCATACATCATATATACATACAAAAGTTGTCGACATCGATGAGGATAACGATGACACCGACGACATTCGTTTGCGGCAACCAAAAAAATTACTTAAATATAAGAAATATTGGAAAAATATTATGTAAGTAAAAGATTGGGATTTTGCAAATGTAATTATTCATTCAATTTCTTTACATTCAATTTCTGTACTTTGTGTTCTTCACGAAGTTGTAATTGCTGCTGCTATCGTTCACTCGCTCACATGCAGCAGCTGTAGTAGCAGGAGCAGTATTTTTTTGTTTGTAGTTTATGTCTGCATGCGTCGTAAAAATTGCCAACACGCAATTGTTGCTTACACAAAACAAAGATACCATACACAAAATTCTTTTCTTTCTACAAGTGGAGTAAAATAGTTGTAATTAGCAGCGGAATTTGTATTTCGTACAGTTTGTGAGTGCATTTAGGTGCTGAAAAGCGCTCACAGGTTGTTCAAGCTGCTGAATATATTTATGCATTTTTGTAATCCTCTTAACGTGAATTAGTTGAATTTAGTTTGTGATTTTTTTTTACCAGCAGTGAAACCAAAAATATTTGTCGAAATATTTTTTAAAATTTAATAATTTAATATGCGTTTGAGCAGAAATAGACCAGAGCAGATACTTAGTTTTTTCAAGTAATAATATTCAAGCAAATAATTTGAAGAAAGTTTTACAAGCAAGTTGAGACTCTAATAGGTGACAGGTGACTTTTGCCTGGCTATTATTAGCTACTGCTTTATATCTTATTGGATCATAAAAATAATTTCCACCGAGGTAATAGACTTTGAAAACATTTTTTGTTTTTTTGTTAGGCTATTGTCCTATTTTATATCTATGGATAATATCATAATGCGTTACATTTGTAGCATTGATAGAGCAAGAACATCTGCAGTTCGAGCTGTTTGCGGTGTGCAAGTTTTTAGGAGTAATTCCCATTTCGATATGTTAAAAGCCTGGGTCTGATCTTAAAAACGGGTTCTTCCTTATGGAATGGGTTTTTGATAAAATTTGAAAAATTTAATATATGTGGTTGGATTTGTTTTTAATTTGGAAAATGCTCTTTTTTTTGCCGATTTTGCAAGTTCATTTTGTGAGATTATAGCAAGTGTATCGAAGAGGCTTAATGGATATTAGGTTTACCAATTTGAATGTTTAATTCATAAATCTCCTTTCTACAATAAATTATATAAAATAAACAAGCAGTGGCGATTAGATTTCGACCGAAAGCAGATAAGAAAAGTTCACATCAAAAATCAATTCGAAATTCATATTAAAAGTAGATTAAAAATCCAAAACTCATACAAAAATCGAGACCAAACACAGCGGGCCACAAAGCCGACAAAAAGTAACCCAATATCAGACCGAAAATCATATCAAAAGCTAACTAAAATTCATACTCAAAATAAATCAGATTGAAAGTCATAATAGAAATTAAATATTTCTACAGCGCCAATGGTTACTTATAATATTCAAACCATTTGCGCTGCAGAAATATTTAATCAAAACGCTTGAAGCATTCACATTTTTGGAAAAGGGCAGTAGCTCACAAGAAAATTCTTTATTAATGAATCATTTCCTAAATTTATTTACACTATTTTTAAACTTTGTTTTGTTGTTCAACACTTATAAAAAAGTAATTACGTTTTGAAGGAAACCATTCAAGGAGAAGGAAGAATCTGATACATTATCCATTTAACCAGAGCGCTGATAAAGTGTTTTCGCCCCCGGACTTGAATTCAGAGTCAAACAGTGCTTATATCTGACCACAGTGTTCTTCAGACAACGAAAAGATGGCATAAATTCCTCCAAACCGTTCGAATTCTTTATAAAAAGAAAAAATTTAGCTACGAATTACTCAAAAAAGTTTAGAATATTCCATGGATTGTATGAGTAACTGTAATATCTAGATTGCAGAAGAAGAGAAAATAAGTTTTCTTCTTTACAAAAGTATTTGAATTCAAGAACTACGAGCACAATGGCTGGATTATTTATATCCAAACCTCTCTCCTTTTGCAATTTGCTAGATCCTACCTCTATTCTTCAACCACGCATCTCCATTAGGGACGAAATTGATTTTTGTATGCTTACATTGTATAAAATCAAAAAAGTTCTAAACGAGTTTGAATGTGAAACAAATTTCGAAGGCAGTTCTTCAACCTCGTATCAGGGTTACCAACTACTGTGCTTTGGGTTTGACAAATTTTTCTCTGGTTTTTTTCGACTCGTATTCGGATTTAGTCAGCTTTGAAAAAGTGACACTCTTCTTCGCCACTAGTTTTCAACATGTTCGCAAAACTCAGATTTTCTGCCGATGTGAGAATAATAATACTGCATTTTTAAACGCTGAAATTGAAACTGGCAGCGAATTTGTATTATGTCGGAGATTCGATAAATCGTAATCTAAAAGTCTAAAAATTAACTGAAAAAATATCGCAAAGTATCCTAAAAACAGTTTCTTTGATTATTGGTCTCAAATTTCTCAAAAACTGTAGGTGATAGAAAAATTCTTTTTCCAGATTCGTTTTCAGCATCGAAACATCTAAAAGAGTCACTCTTTTTGGTCGTGTTGTAGACTGTTATCAAAAGAGACCACAAGCTTGGGAAAAAATTAATTAATTAATAAATTAATTTTGGAAATTTATTTTAGAAAAAAGATTCATTAATAACCGGGTGCGAGCTTTCTCAGAGTTGTTAACTCTGCCTCGCTTCTTCACTTGAACATGTAAGTTTATTATAACATTTTTAGTTTTTTCGTTTTCAGCTAAATGATACTTTTAGTGATAGTTTGAAGAAGTAGAGGTATCGAATATTAACGTTGGATTGTAATAGATATTAGGTATGTATGTATATCCAATAAAAAATTGTGTGCGTCAGTGGGACGGCCCTACAGAAGTTTACTTCTTCGGAACGTTTCCGCTTAAATTTCTAACGATTTTTGTTTGAAATGTCAAATTTGACGAGAATCTGATAATCTCTACCAATCGAGCATGAAAAAAATGGGGATGCACACACAATTTTTCATATGCTACTTTTTTATAGAGGGCGCTGCCCATCATTTCCGTGATAATTTTCGCTGCGACGATAATCTTTCCCCCGGCTTAAATATAAAACACGATTCTAAAGAAGTAAACTTCAAAGAGTAAACACATCTCCCATTACCAAATTTAATTTTTTGCGTGTTTTATTTGTATACGAATAGAAGCGACGTACAGGTTTATGCCGAATCCGAACGGTAAAGGAAAAGTTTTTCCATTGCCTGCCAAGAGAAAGAGCCGTCTTTGTTTTTTTTTTTTGTGCCGTTATTTGCATCTCGGACACTCTGCATAGCAAGGCCAAAACACTACTAACTATGCCACGGCGACCACTCTTCAACACTGTATCTAAAAATTTAGTTTATACTTTGAGAGCCTAGGAACTTTTAAGTTAAATACTTTATACTGTGACATCACAGCAGTTTCACATAATATTTTTCACCTAATTATTTAAAACTAGAAAATTAGTGTGAAACTAAAATTTTTTACTAGTAAAAAAAAAATCGCCAAGTGCTACCATTTTCACGTATGGTATTTATTACTTCATGTATTCAACACATGAAGACATCATATTATTTTAAAAACCTTAATACTAATTTCCAGTTAAAGAAAAATGCATTAACTTTTATTGTGATTGTAAATTAATTTAAGTTTATGAACTTTTGCCCATTAAAGACTAGAAAAATTACGTAGATTTACGATGGGAGCATCTAAAAAGTAGAGCCATTAGGAGCAGAAACACATGCACACTTGTCGCAAATTAGCCGCATTTAAACTAATTTGAACAAAAACAAATAGAAGCAGATAAAACTAAAAATAAAACTATAGAAAAAAAAATAAAACTGTAACAGAGAAAAATACATTTAGACACTAACTGTCAAAAGCAGAAAAAAGCAGTCAAAAAAAGAAAAGTAAGAGAAAAAAAATTAAAAGAAAATAAAATTAAAACTAAAAAATTTTAGATTTTTCGAAATTTAATTACACTACATAAGTTTTGTGGACAAAAAGAAATGTTCAAAAGTCACAAAAGAAACAAAAAAAAAAAAAAAAAATGACAAATCTGCCAAAATTAAGTTCACACAAAATAAAAGTATGAAAAAGAGCGAAAATATACAAGATCTTATTTTTTTGCTTTTCTTTTGTTGAGTTGACTTCAAATATTACATAGTAAGTCAAAGCCAATTTTTTGTATTTATATAAAATTTTGAGAATTTTTTTTTTTGTATATATTAAAAAAAATTCACGTAAGAAGTTTAGGAGGGATCTCTTCGCTAATGAGGAGAAATAGTAGAATTCTCTCCACCTCCCGCTGAAACGATTGCCAAGAGTTTAGTTTTCGGATGGCCTGATGAGATTCAATTCAGCTTTGGAGGCATCCTAATGGGCCAAATGGTAATGTAATCTCTCAAACAGTTCAACTTAACCTAGTCTATATATTCAGATCAATAGAAAATAAATATTATTTACTAGTTTGGGTAATACTTACTTACTTTTAATGGCACAACAGCCCATGGAGGACCTAGGCCGAGCTTTTCGCATCCACTCATGTTGTGCGTGTTATATTTGTACATGAATGGAAGGGACCTACAGTTTGGGTAATACGAAAGAATATAGTATGTGTAGTATTTCATTCTTTTGGTAAAACAAAATAAACTCATACGGATTCTGTTCTTCCTCTCAAATAAGATAAATAGAAAAAAAATGAGTGAGTAAGAAAAGTGATCAAAACAATTGAAAAAAAAAGGAAAAACCTAGTATCTTTAATAATAAAAATTAATTTTACGATAAAGTATTGACTTTAGATATGTGCCACCGCTGACTTTTTTGCAGCAAACGATGCGATCTGCCATCTTTCCACATAAAATGTTGTCATTTTAAATTAAATGCGTTTTGCATAAATGTCAAAATTTAATGAAAAAGTCATCTTTGTCAGATTATTGATTTATAATACAGAAACTTCTAAAAATTAAGAACACAAAGCCTCCAAAACCACCAAATAACCTCGACAAATGACTAAAGAATTTGAGTACAAAATTTCATCCATGAAGAAATGTAGGAGCCAATTTATACATATCTGGTATTTATTAGATTTAAAAGGAACAACTAAAGCTAGAAAAACCAATTGCAAAGACAATTTGCGCTTATGTTGAGTAAAAAAACCATAAAAATGGCGTCGCGTCGTTGCGTGAAAAATTTTTAAATTGTTATGAAAATTATGTAGAAAAAAGGCGAATTTGCATTTTTCATTCTCAGCGCACAGCGTGGAAAATTTATCATAGCCAAGCACACACACACATGCACAGTTTTAAGTTTTATAGACACAGACACAAATATGAATTTGTGAACTTACAATAAAAGTAAAAATAGTTTGTAATATAATTTTTTTCTTTTCGTATTTTTCATTTGGTATTTGTTTTGACACATTCTAAGCTTCGTCGTCGTCGTCGTCGTCGTCGTCGCATGGAAGTTTAGCGCGGGGAGGCGTGGCCGCGGGCGTATAGCCGTTTGCCTTTCATTGTGCATCTAATGGGAAAGGTTTTTTTTTCTATTATAATTGTTAATTTTTCACAGCGTTTTTTTTTTCGTTTGTTCTTTTTTTAATATTATTTCTTTTACTTATAATTTAATCATATTTACTTTAACATTGAAAGGAAGTCAAGTTTAGGTTTTTGCCATTAAAGAATTGTTTAGAAAAAAAAAATTATAAACCTTTAACTCTTTCTTGTGTTAATTGTTCACATTTTACAAATTAAATATTTTTTTTTTGTTGTGTTAGCGGATTTCGTTGATTTTTGTTTTTCTACTCTAATAATTTTAACATTGAAATTTTGTATGAGAAAAAAAAATTATAAAATTAAAAACTTTGGAAGTTTTTTAGATTGAATGGGGGAAGATTTAGTTTTCTGTCTCCAAAAGTTTACAGAAGAATTGCGAACAATATGGAAAGGCGATTTGCCATTTGCCGACATACCACAACCGCACAACCCGACTTCACAGAAGCGTGATAAATAACAGAAGATGCCAACCTTACATACAGTGATGGGAAAAATAATAGAAACGTTGAAATTTTCTTTTGTAAAATGAACTTTCTTTTCAATGTTATAATTTTTATTTATTACTTATTCCATTATGTTTCAAAATAAAAAAATAAGAAGGTATTTCTGAAAGTCCATATATAAAAAAAAATTAACTTCATTTATTACGCTTGGAAAAAAAATAGAAACAAAAAACTTGAAACTAAGTAAAAGTAAAAGTCTATAATAAAAGTTAGTAGAAAGTTTTTTTTTAATATTTAGTGGTTCTACCACGATTTTTTATAACTTGGACACACCGATGATCCATGGAATCCACCAGTTTGGCACAATTTGTTCGCGTTGAATGTCTTTTTGTGAAATTGATTCGGTTCTGGATGTTCTTCTTGCTGAGGAATGGTACTTTCCTTGCTGAATGTGCCTTCAAACCACGTTCTATCAGCCTATTCCTTATTGTACTGCTCGTAACAGGTGCATTCAACTCCTTCCTTAGTTCTTCCGATGAATGAAATGAATTTTTTTTTGGCTGCCGAATAAGAAGTTGATCGAATTTATGGGAGGTTTTTCGCTTCTTGCCTCGTTTCTCTTGTTTTTCTTCAAAATGAATTGCGGAAAAAATTTTTTTTTTTTGGAGCCCTTCATTATTTGCGCAATTTCAGCCATTGATTTGCCTTCGTTTTTGAGATTTCCCATGACTTCTCTCTCCACATCTGTGCAATGCACTCCACGACTCATTCTGAATCTAGAAAAAATGCAGAAGGACGAATTTCGCAAGAATTGCTATTCTGACACTTTTTCCTTTTTTGAATGTCCAAAAACTACCTCAATTAAAATATTTCACACGTTCTAGGAAAGTATTTGGACGAAATTCAATCGCGTTTGTGCAAATCGTGCACAGTACGCTTCACGCATAGAATTCGCCAAGAAAATTATCGGTATGGTTAGAATTGTTAAAATGTATGTCGTTTCTATTATTTTTTCCATCACTGTAAGTACATACTCGTACACCCTAATGTTTTAATTTTTTGATTTTTTATTTCTTCTTTTTCACATAAATGATGGCTAAATAAAATATTAATGAACACTAAAGCAATTAGTTATCAATAATATTAAAGTACAATAAATTTGTTTAGATAACTTATAATCAGTTTATTATTATTGGTTATTTATATATGAACATTAATCTGATCACGTTTAAAATGTTAATATTCTTATCCCTCATATTACTACACGTATAAAATATTTTCTCGCAAAAAAAAAACTATTAAATTTCTCTCGAATGTGTTTACTGCAATTAATTTTGATATTCAATTAGCGTAAATATTTAAATATACTTAAAAATTCATAAATTTTACACTTAACTCGACGGTAAAATTCTATAGCGTTAGAATGCGGTGGGAGGTGCTCTCCCGATATTTACAAAATATGTTCAGTAAAAATTCGCACTCTCCTGTCAAGTGTAATTAAATTTGCAGATGTGTAGATGTGTGTACGTATGTATGTTCGGTATAAATTTAGCCTATTTTGCATGTGTGGTACATATGTAATTTATGAAAAACAATTAAAGGTGCAATATTTTATAGAATATAATACAAAATTAATAATAACAATAAAAGTAGTTTAATTGTTAAAGATTCAACGATAATAACAACGGCAAGAACTTCTAAGAACTTCCAAAGTTCACGATCGAAGAAGGTATTGGAAAAACTTCAAAACTATGGTCTGGCTGTTGCTTGATGGCAAGTTCTGCCTCCAAACGATCAATAGCCAACTTACTCTTTTCCAATTGTTGTCGATCCGTTAGCGCACATGTTTACCGTGTCCATGGGGTTGTATGTAGTAAATTATTCGATTGTTACATAACATATTTTCATTCATTCGATCATTGTGAGATAATCACTCATGAGCGATTTTTTCAAATTAATGAACAATTTTTTTTTTATGTAAGCTAAAGATGCCAATGAATTTTTTTTATAAGGTCGTTTTGCTCGGCGAACACCATGAAATTGTTATTGCACCGAACACGAAGATTGAGCTTTTACTCACTCGCACAACGAATACGAAATTATCGGTGAAATGAATACCGAGAATGCTTAATATTCAGGAAAAGGAACAAAAATTTATGTAAAATAGCGAAAAATTACTTTCATTTGAAGAAAAGGCTTCGAATATTTTAAAAGTTTAAATGTGGATATTATTTTCTTTATAGAACTATGACAAGTATTTATAAAGGGTGTTTTTTTAGAAGTGTGGTTTTCAATCTGGCAATACTTTTTTCGGAGTTGGTCTTTTTGACAGCTGTCACTTGATATATGCTCAGCTTGGTTGGCCATTTCATAATGAATAGACCTACTCCTTAACAACGTTTGAAAATCGTGCAAATCTATTACCAAAACGAGATGGCCACCGATCCCGATTTCCACAAGAAAATTTTGTTCAGCGATAAAGCTCACTTTTGGTTGAATGGGTACGTTTATAAGCAAAATTGTCGCATTTGGAGTGATCATAATCCACAAGCCATTGTTGAGACGCCTTTACATCTTCAAAAAGTCACTGTTTGGTGTGCGTGCTCTATGGGCAGAGGGAATCATTGGTCCATATTTCTTCAAAGATGAAGCCAGTGATAATGTTGCAGTGAATGGGGAACGCTATAGAGCCATGATTAATGACTTTTTCGTGCCTGAATTGGAGGTTGTTGATGTGGACGACCTTTGGTTCCAACAAGACGGCGCTACATGCCATACAGCCATACAGCCAACGAAACAATCAATTTATTGAAGGAAACTTTTGGTGAGCGCATTATCTCGCGTCGTCGGCTCGTAGGCCTGTGGCGTGGCCTCCAAGATCGTGCGAATTAACACTGCTGGACTATTGTTAGGTTATGTGAAGTCGCTTGTCTACGCAGATAAGCCCGAGACGATGGAACAGAATATTCGACGCGTTATTACTGACATACGGCCAAAATTGCTGCAAAAAGTGGTCGAAAATTGGGCCTCTCGGCTGGAATTTATTCGAACAAGCCGCCACTTGCCCGAAATCGTTTTTAAAACATAATGGCAAATCCTTATCTTTATAATAAAGTAAAATTCTTGGCCATAACATTAAATTATATGCGTTTCTTCTTGAAAACCACACTTTAAAAAAAAATACCCTGTAGTGGTATTCACGATGTCATCCAAATGATCATTGCAATTTATTAACTTCATCCTCCATCTTGATAAAATTGTTTAAAGTTTGTTTTTCTACCATCTACATAGTGTTGCCATTGCGAATAAAATAGTATTAAAAAATGTAACTCTGCAACGAGCTCAATGTAACCAGTAGACTGAGCAGAAGCTCAAAATTTTATGTGTTCGCCGAACAGCAAACACCAACATATCCATGGCCTAAGCGAAATAGGTGATTTTGGGTGATTTTCGGTGATGAAAGTAACAAATTATCACCGGTCTTTGGCCTGGCAATAATGAAATAATCGTTCGATAGTCAAACTAACTATCGATAGTTGAAATCACTCGATAGTTCCCATAACTAATTGTGTGGAAACATTTGTTCATTGCGCTTGAAATGCCTGGAGTTTGCATATCGGATGAAATAAAATTGGCGAGTGTCAAGAAAGTGTTTGCACTCATGTTTACTTCACGGCGCTCAGAAATTAAATGAAGATTTATGGATTGGTTCACCGTGTATGGCCAACCGTATGCACATCGATCGATTCCAGATGTGTGTCGTGAGTGGCTGCCTTTTGTAAGTTTCAATAATTTCGAATTAATTTGGACCATTTTTCATAATATTTTAAAAAGTAGATCTATGATCCAATATGTGTGGATGACGTGAATCGATTAAGATGAAACAAAGAGCTATGTATATAAGTTTTACGCCATTAACGCTGGGTCGTGGTGAGCAAATGGAAGGAGGCGCTCCAGCTAGAAGGGTGTTTTATTCGAGAAACAGTGGAGGAACACCTCTACGTTCGAGTTGATCCTGAGCTGGTGGTTTGCCTGATATCTACTCTCTAGGTTATTGAAAACAAATAATTCAAATAGAGTTTTATTCACTATAAACGTGGCTGATAAACAAAAAATCTCTACACACTTT
>OY282449.1:112102265-112422518 GCA_958295655.1 Palloptera scutellata | reverse complement strand
TATCGAGAAAGCACTTCTAGAAGCTGTTTTTTGTGTTTAAAGCCGAATTGAGTGTGACTTTTTTCGGTTTTTGGCCTATAACTTATAAAGGGTAAGGAATTTCTACTTACTATCTTCGGCATAGTTGTAGCCACTTTCTTTACACATAACTTTACAATACATAACATATCGAGAAAGCACTTCTAGAAGCTGTTTTTTGTGTTTAAAGCCGAATTGAGTGTGACTTTTTTCGGTTTTTGGCCTATAACTTATAAAGGGTAAGGAATTTCTACTTAATGTCTTCAGCATAGTTGTAGCCACTTTCTTTACACACAACTTTACAATACATAACATATCGAGGAAACACCTCTAGAAGGTGTTTTTTGTGTTTAGAGTGAAATTGAGTGTGACTTTTTCCGGTTTTTGGCCTATAACTTATAAAGGGTAAGGAATTTCTACTTAATGTCTTCAGCATAGTTGTAGCCACTTTCTTTACACACAACTTTACAATACATAACATATCGAGAAAACACCTCTAGAAGGTGTTTTTTGTGTTTAGAGACGAATTGAGTGCGACTTTTTTCGGTTTTTGGCCTATAACTTATAAAGGGTAAGGAATTTCTACTTACTATCTTCGGCATAGTTGTAGCCACTTTCTTTACACATAACTTTACAATACATAACATATCGAGAAAGCACTTCTAGAAGCTGTTTTTTGTGTTTAAAGCCGAATTGAGTGTGACTTTTTTCGGTTTTTGGCCTATAACTTATAAAGGGTAAGGAATTTCTACTTAATGTCTTCAGCATAGTTGTAGCCACTTTCTTTACACACAACTTTACAACACATAACATATCGAGAAAACACCTCTAGAAGCTGTTTTTTGTGTTTAGAGAGGAATTGAGTGCGACTTTTTTCGGTTTTTGGGCTATAACTTATAAAGGGTAAGGAATTTCTACTTACTATCTTCAGCATAGTTGTAGCCACTATACACACAACATTACAATACATAATATATCGAGAAAACACCTCTAGAAGCTGTTTTTTGTGTTTAGAGAGGAATTGAGTGCGACTTTTTTCGGTTTTTGGCCTATAACTTATAAAGGGTAAGAAATTTCTACTTACTATCTTCAGCATAGTTGTAGCCACTTTCTATACACACAACATTACAATACATAATATATCGAGAAAGCACTTCTAGAAGCTGTTTTTTGTGTTTAAAGCCGAATTGAGTGTGACTTTTTTCGGTTTTTGGCCTATAACTTATAAAGGGTAAGGAATTTCTACTTAATGTCTTCAGCATAGTTGTAGCCACTTTCTTTACACACAACTTTACAACACATAACATATCGAGAAAACACCTCTAGAAGCTGTTTTTTGTCTTTAGAGAGGAATTGAGTGCGACTTTTTTCGGATTTTGGCCTATAACTTATAAAGGGTAAGGAATTTATACTTACTATCTTCAGCATAGTTGTAGCCACTTTCTATACACACAACTTTACAATACATAATATATCGAGAAAACACCTCTAGAAGCTGTTTTTTGTGTTTAAAGCCGAATTGAGTGCGACTTTTTTCGGTTTTTGGGCTATAACTTATAAAGGGTAAGGAATTTCTACTTACTATCTTCAGCATAGTTGTAGCCACTTTCTTTACACATAACTTTACAATACATAACATATCGAGAAAGCACTTCTAGAAGCTGTTTTTTGTGTTTAAAGCCGAATTGAGTGTGACTCTTTTCGGTTTTTGGCCTATAACTTATAAAGGGTAAGGAATTTCTCCTTAATGTCTTCAGCATAGTTGTAGCCACTTTCTTTACACACAACTTTACAACACATAACATATCGAGAAAACACCTCTAGAAGCTGTTTTTTGTGTTTAGAGAGGAATTGAGTGCGACTTTTTTCGGTTTTTGGCCTATAACTTATAAAGGGTAAGCAATTTCTAATTACTGTCTTCAGCATCGTTGTAGCCACTTTCTTTACACACAACTTTACAATACATAACATATCGAGGAAACACCTCTAGAAGGTGTTTTTTGTGTTTAGAGTGAAATTGAGTGTGACTTTTTCCGGTTTTTGGCCTATAACTTATAAAGGGTAAGGAATTTCTACTTAATGTCTTCAGCATAGTTGTAGCCACTTTCTTTACACATAACTTTACAATACATAACATATCGAGAAAGCACTTCTAGAAGCTGTTTTTTGTGTTTAAAGCCGAATTGAGTGTGACTTTTTTCGGTTTTTGGCCTATAACTTATAAAGGGTAAGGAATTTCTACTTACTATCTTCGGCATAGTTGTAGCCACTTTCTTTACACATAACTTTACAATACATAACATATCGAGAAAGCACTTCTAGAAGCTGTTTTTTGTGTTTAAAGCCGAATTGAGTGTGACTTTTTTCGGTTTTTGGCCTATAACTTATAAAGGGTAAGGAATTTCTACTTAATGTCTTCAGCATAGTTGTAGCCACTTTCTTTACACACAACTTTACAACACATAACATATCGAGAAAACACTTCTAGAAGCTGTTTTTTGTGTTTAGAGAGGAATTGAGTGCGACTTTTTTCGGTTTTTGGCCTATAACTTATAAAGGGTAAGGAATTTCTACTTAATGTCTTCAGCATAGTTGTAGCCACTTTCTTTACACACAACTTTACAACACATAACATATCGAGAAAACACTTCTAGAAGCTGTTTTTTGTGTTTAGAGAGGAATTGAGTGCGACTTTTTTCGGTTTTTGGCCTATAACTTATAAAGGGTAAGGAATTTCTTCTTACTATCTTCAGCATAGTTGTAGCCACTTTCTTTACACATAACTTTACAATACATAACATATCGAGAAAGCACTTCTAGAAGCTGTTTTTTGTGTTTAAAGCCGAATTGAGTGCGACTTTTTTCGGTTTTTGGGCTATAACTTATAAAGGGTAAGGAATTTCTACTTACTATCTTCAGCATAGTTGTAGCCACTTTCTATACACACAACATTACAATACATAACATATCGAGAAAGCACTTCTAGAAGCTGTTTTTTGTGTTTAAAGCCGAATTGAGTGTGACTTTTTTCGGTTTTTGGGCTATAACTTATAAAGGGTAAGGAATTTCTACTTAATGTCTTCAGCATAGTTGTAGCCACTTTCTATACACACAACATTACAATACATAACATATCGAGAAAGCACTTCTAGAAGCTGTTTTTTGTGTTTAAAGCCGAATTGAGTGTGACTTTTTTCGGTTTTTGGGATATAACTTATAAAGGGTAAGGAATTTCTACTTAATGTCTTCAGCATAGTTGTAGCCACATTCTATACACACAACATTACAATACATAACATATCGAGAAAGCACTTCTAGAAGCTGTTTTTTGTGTTTAAAGCCGAATTGAGTGTGACTTTTTTCGGTTTTTGGGCTATAACTTATAAAGGGTAAGGAATTTCTACTTAATGTCTTCAGCATAGTTGTAGCCACTTTCTTTACACACAACTTTACAACACATAACATATCGAGAAAACACCTCTAGAAGCTGTTTTTTGTGTTTAGAGAGGAATTGAGTGCGACTTTTTTCGGTTTTTGGCCTATGACTTATAAAGGATAAGGAATTTCTACTTAATGTCTTCAGCATAGTTGTAGCCACTTTCTTTACACACAACTTTACAACACATAACATATCGAGAAAACACCTCTAGAAGCTGTTTTTTGTGTTTAGAGAGGAATTGAGTGCGACTTTTTTCGGTTTTTGGCCTATAACTTATAAAGGGTAAGGAATTTCTACTTACTATCTTCAGCATAGTTGTAGCCACTTTCTATACACACAACATTACAATACATAACATATCGAGAAAGCACTTCTAGAAGCTGTTTTTTGTGTTTAAAGCCGAATTGAGTGCGACTTTTTTCGGTTTTTGGGCTATAACTTATAAAGGGTAAGGAATTTCTACTTACTATCTTCAGCATAGTTGTAGCCACTTTCTATACACACAACATTACAATACATAACATATCGAGAAAGCACTTCTAGAAGCTGTTTTTTGTGTTTAAAGCCGAATTGAGTGTGACTTTTTTCGGTTTTTGGGCTATAACTTATAAAGGGTAAGGAATTTCTACTTAATGTCTTCAGCATAGTTGTAGCCACTTTCTATACACACAACATTACAATACATAACATATCGAGAAAGCACTTCTAGAAGCTGTTTTTTGTGTTTAAAGCCGAATTGAGTGTGACTTTTTTCGGTTTTTGGGCTATAACTTATAAAGGGTAAGGAATTTCTACTTAATGTCTTCAGCATAGTTGTAGCCACATTCTATACACACAACATTACAATACATAACATATCGAGAAAGCACTTCTAGAAGCTGTTTTTTGTGTTTAAAGCCGAATTGAGTGTGACTTTTTTCGGTTTTTGGGCTATAACTTATAAAGGGTAAGGAATTTCTACTTAATGTCTTCAGCATAGTTGTAGCCACTTTCTTTACACACAACTTTACAACACATAACATATCGAGAAAACACCTCTAGAAGCTGTTTTTTGTGTTTAGAGAGGAATTGAGTGCGACTTTTTTCGGTTTTTGGCCTATGACTTATAAAGGGTAAGGAATTTCCACTTACTATCTTCAGCATAGTTGTAGCCACTTTCTTTACACACAACTTTACAACACATAACATATCGAGAAAACACCTCTAGAAGCTGTTTTTTGTGTTTAGAGAGGAATTGAGTGCGACTCTTTTCGGTTTTTGGCCTATAACTTATAAAGGGTAAGGAATTTCTACTTAATGTCTTCAGCATAGTTGTAGCCACTTTCTTTACACACAACTTTACAACACATAACATATCGAGAAAACACCTCTAGAAGCTGTTTTTTGTGTTTAGAGAGGAATTGAGTGCGACTTTTTTCGGTTTTTGGCCTATAACTTATAAAGGGTAAGGAATTTCTTCTTACTATCTTCAGCATAGTTGTAGCCACTTTCTTTACACATAACTTTACAATACATAACATATCGAGAAAGCACTTCTAGAAGCTGTTTTTTGTGTTTAAAGCCGAATTGAGTGCGACTTTTTTCGGTTTTTGGGCTATAACTTATAAAGGGTAAGGAATTTCTACTTAATGTCTTCAGCATAGTTGTAGCCACTTTCTATACACACAACATTACAATACATAACATATCGAGAAAGCACTTCTAGAAGCTGTTTTTTGTGTTTAAAGCCGAATTGAGTGTGACTTTTTTCGGTTTTTGGGCTATAACTTATAAAGGGTAAGGAATTTCTACTTAATGTCTTCAGCATAGTTGTAGCCACTTTCTATACACACAACATTACAATACATAACATATCGAGAAAGCACTTCTAGAAGCTGTTTTTTGTGTTTAAAGCCGAATTGAGTGTGACTTTTTTCGGTTTTTGGGCTATAACTTATAAAGGGTAAGGAATTTCTACTTAATGTCTTCAGCATAGTTGTAGCCACATTCTATACACACAACATTACAATACATAACATATCGAGAAAGCACTTCTAGAAGCTGTTTTTTGTGTTTAAAGCCGAATTGAGTGTGACTTTTTTCGGTTTTTGGGCTATAACTTATAAAGGGTAAGGAATTTCTACTTAATGTCTTCAGCATAGTTGTAGCCACTTTCTTTACACACAACTTTACAACACATAACATATCGAGAAAACACCTCTAGAAGCTGTTTTTTGTGTTTAGAGAGGAATTGAGTGCGACTTTTTTCGGTTTTTGGCCTATGACTTATAAAGGGTAAGGAATTTCTACTTAATGTCTTCAGCATAGTTGTAGCCACTTTCTTTACACACAACTTTACAACACATAACATATCGAGAAAACACCTCTAGAAGCTGTTTTTTGTGTTTAGAGAGGAATTGAGTGCGACTTTTTTCGGTTTTTGGCCTATAACTTATAAAGGGTAAGGAATTTCTACTTAATGTCTTCAGCATAGTTGTAGCCACTTTCTATACACACAACATTACAATACATAACATATCGAGAAAGCACTTCTAGAAGCTGTTTTTTGTGTTTAAAGCCGAATTGAGTGTGACTTTTTTCGGTTTTTGGCCTATAACTTATAAAGGGTAAGGAATTTCTACTTAATGTCTTCAGCATAGTTGTAGCCACTTTCTATACACACAACATTACAATACATAATATATCGAGAAAGCACTTCTAGAAGCTGTTTTTTGTGTTTAAAGCCGAATTGAGTGTGACTTTTTTCGGTTTTTGGGCTATAACTTATAAAGGGTAAGGAATTTCTACTTAATGTCTTCAGCATAGTTGTAGCCACTTTCTATACACACAACATTACAAGACATAATATATCGAGAAAGCACTTCTAGAAGCTGTTTTTTGTGTTTAAAGCCGAATTGAGTGTGACTTTTTTCGGTTTTTGGGCTATAACTTATAAAGGGTAAGGAATTTCTACTTAATGTCTTCAGCATAGTTGTAGCCACTTTCTTTACACACAACATTACAATACATAATATATCGAGAAAACACCTCTAGAAGCTGTTTTTTGTGTTTAGAGAGGAATTGAGTGCGACTTTTTTCGGTTTTTGGCCTATAACTTATAAAGGGTAAGGAATTTCTACTTACTATCTTCAGCATAGTTGTAGCCACTTTCTATACACACAACATTACAATACATAATATATCGAGAAAACACTTCTAGAAGCTGTTTTTTGTGTTTAAAGCCGAATTGAGTGTGACTTTTTTCGGTTTTTGGCCTATAACTTATAAAGGGTAAGGAATTTCTACTTACTATCTTCAGCATAGTTGTAGCCACTTTCTATACACACAACATTACAATACATAATATATCGAGAAAACACTTCTAGAAGCTGTTTTTTGTGTTTAAAGCCTAATTGAGTGTGACTTTTTTCGGTTTTTGGCCTATAACTTATAAAGGGTAAGGAATTTCTACTTACTATCTTCAGCATAGTTGTAGCCACTTTCTATACACACAACATTACAATACATAATATATCGAGAAAACACTTCTAGAAGCTGTTTTTTGTGTTTAGAGAGGAATTGAGTGTGACTTTTTTCGGTTTTTGGCCTATAACTTATAAAGGGTAAGGAATTTCTACTTACTATCTTCAGCATAGTTGTAGCCACTTTCTATACACACAACATTACAATACATAATATATCGAGAAAACACCTCTAGAAGCTGTTTTTTGTGTTTAGAGAGGAATTGAGTGCGACTTTTTTCGGTTTTTGGCCTATAACTTATAAAGGGTAAGGAATTTCTACTTACTATCTTCAGCATAGTTGTAGCCACTTTCTATACACACAACATTACAATACATAATATATCGAGAAAACACCTCTAGAAGCTGTTTTTTGTGTTTAAAGCCGAATTGCGTGCGACTTTTTTCGGTTTTTGGGCTATAACTTATAAAGGGTAAGGAATTTCTACTTACTATCTTCAGCATAGTTGTAGCCACTTTCTTTACACACAACTTTACAACACATAACATATCGAGAAAACACCTCTAGAAGCTGTTTTTTGTGTTTAGAGAGGAATTGAGTGCGACTTTTTTCGGTTTTTGGCCTATAACTTATAAAGGGTAAGGAATTTCTACTTACTATCTTCAGCATAGTTGTAGCCACTTTCTATACACACAATATTACAATACATAATATATCGAGAAAACACTTCTAGAAGCTGTTTTTTGTGTTTAAAGCCGAATTGAGTGTGACTTTTTTCGGTTTTTGGCCTATAACTTATAAAGGGTAAGGAATTTCTCCTTAATGTCTTCAGCATAGTTGTAGCCACTTTCTTTACACACAACTTTACAATACATAACATATCGAGGAAACACCGCTAGAAGCTGTTTTTTGTGTTTAAAGCCGAATTGAGTGTGACTTTTTTCGGTTTTTGGCCTATAACTTATAAAGGGTAAGGAATTTCTACTTACTATCTTCAGCATAGTTGTAGCCACTTTCTTTACACACAACTTTACAACACATAACATATCGAGAAAACACCTCTAGAAGCTGTTTTTTGTGTTTAGAGAGGAATTGGGTGCGACTTTTTTCGGTTTTTGGCCTATAACTTATAAAGGGTAAGGAATTTCTACTTACTATCTTCAGCATAGTTGTAGCCACTTTCTATACACACAACATTACAATACATAATATATCGAGAAAACACTTCTAGAAGCTGTTTTTTGTGTTTAAAGCCGAATTGAGTGTGACTTTTTTCGGTTTTTGGCCTATAACTTATAAAGGGTAAGGAATTTCTACTTACTATCTTCAGCATAGTTGTAGCCACTTTCTTTACACACAACTTTACAACACATAACATATCGAGAAAACACCTCTAGAAGCTGTTTTTTGTGTTTAGAGAGGAATTGAGTGCGACTTTTTTCGGTTTTTGGCCTATAACTTATAAAGGGTAAGAAATTTCTACTTACTATCTTCAGCATAGTTGTAGCCACTTTCTATACACACAACATTACAATATATAATATATCGAGAAAACACCTCTAGAAGCTGTTTTTTGTGTTTAGAGAGGAATTGAGTGCGACTTTTTTCGGTTTTTGGCCTATAACTTATAAAGGGTAAGGAATTTCTACTTACTATCTTCAGCATAGTTGTAGCCACTTTCTATACACACAACATTACAATACATAATATATCGAGAAAACACTTCTAGAAGCTGTTTTTTGTGTTTAAAGCCGAATTGAGTGTGACTTTTTTCGGTTTTTGGCCTATAACTTATAAAGGGTAAGGAATTTCTCCTTAATGTCTTCAGCATAGTTGTAGCCACTTTCTTTACACACAACTTTACAATACATAACATATCGAGGAAACACCGCTAGAAGCTGTTTTTTTGTGTTTAGAGAGGAATTGAGTGCGACTTTTTTCGGTTTCTGGCCTATAACTTATAAAGGGTAAGGAATTTCTACTTACTATCTTCAGCATAGTTGTAGCCACTTTCTATACACACAACATTACAATTCATAATATATCGAGAAAACACTTCTAGAAGCTGTTTTTTGTGTTTAAAGCCGAATTGAGTGTGACTTTTTTCGGTTTTTGGCCTATAACTTATAAAGGGTAAGGAATTTCTACTTACTATCTTCAGCATAGTTGTAGCCACTTTCTTTACACAAAACTTTACAACACATAACATATCGAGAAAACACCTCTAGAAGCTGTTTTTTGTGTTTAGAGAGGGAGAGGAATTGAGTGCGACTTTTTTCGGTTTTTGGCCTATAACTTATAAAGGGTAAGGAATTTCTACTTACTATCTTCAGCATAGTTGTAGCCACTTTCTATACACACAACATTACAATACATAATATATCGAGAAAACACTTCTAGAAGCTGTTTTTTGTGTTTAAAGCCGAATTGAGTGTGACTTTTTTCTGTTTTTGGCCTATAACTTATAAAGGGTAAGGAATTTCTACTTACTATCTTCAGCATAGTTGTAGCCACTTTCTTTACACACAACTTTACAACACATAACATATCGAGAAAACACCTCTAGAAGCTGTTTTTTGTGTTTAGAGAGGAATTGAGTGCGACTTTTTTCGGTTTTTGGCCTATAACTTATAAAGGGTAAGGAATTTCTACTTACTATCTTCAACACATAACATATCGAGAAAACACCTCTAGAAGCTGTTTTTTGTGTTTAGAGAGGAATTGAGTGCGACTTTTTTCGGTTTTTGGCCTATAACTTATAAAGGGTAAGGAATTTCTACTTACTATCTTCAGCATAGTTGTAGCCACTTTCTATACACACAACATTACAATACATAACATATCGAGAAAGCACTTCTAGAAGCTGTTTTTTGTGTTTAAAGCCGAATTGAGTGCGACTTTTTTCGGTTTTTGGGCTATAACTTATAAAGGGTAAGGAATTTCTACTTACTATCTTCAGCATAGTTGTAGCCACTTTCTATACACACAACATTACAATACATAACATATCGAGAAAGCACTTCTAGAAGCTGTTTTTTGTGTTTAAAGCCGAATTGAGTGTGACTTTTTTCGGTTTTTGGGCTATAACTTATAAAGGGTAAGGAATTTCTACTTAATGTCTTCAGCATAGTTGTAGCCACTTTCTATACACACAACATTACAATACATAACATATCGAGAAAGCACTTCTAGAAGCTGTTTTTTGTGTTTAAAGCCGAATTGAGTGTGACTTTTTTCGGTTTTTGGGCTATAACTTATAAAGGGTAAGGAATTTCTACTTAATGTCTTCAGCATAGTTGTAGCCACATTCTATACACACAACATTACAATACATAACATATCGAGAAAGCACTTCTAGAAGCTGTTTTTTGTGTTTAAAGCCGAATTGAGTGTGACTTTTTTCGGTTTTTGGGCTATAACTTATAAAGGGTAAGGAATTTCTACTTAATGTCTTCAGCATAGTTGTAGCCACTTTCTTTACACACAACTTTACAACACATAACATATCGAGAAAACACCTCTAGAAGCTGTTTTTTGTGTTTAGAGAGGAATTGAGTGCGACTTTTTTCGGTTTTTGGCCTATAACTTATAAAGGGTAAGGAATTTCTTCTTACTATCTTCAGCATAGTTGTAGCCACTTTCTTTACACACAACTTTACAACACATAACATATCGAGAAAACACCTCTAGAAGCTGTTTTTTGTGTTTAGAGAGGAATTGAGTGCGACTCTTTTCGGTTTTTGGCCTATAACTTATAAAGGGTAAGGAATTTCTACTTAATGTCTTCAGCATAGTTGTAGCCACTTTCTTTACACACAACTTTACAACACATAACATATCGAGAAAACACCTCTAGAAGCTGTTTTTTGTGTTTAGAGAGGAATTGAGTGCGACTTTTTTCGGTTTTTGGCCTATAACTTATAAAGGGTAAGGAATTTCTTCTTACTATCTTCAGCATAGTTGTAGCCACTTTCTTTACACATAACTTTACAATACATAACATATCGAGAAAGCACTTCTAGAAGCTGTTTTTTGTGTTTAAAGCCGAATTGAGTGCGACTTTTTTCGGTTTTTGGGCTATAACTTATAAAGGGTAAGGAATTTCTACTTAATGTCTTCAGCATAGTTGTAGCCACTTTCTATACACACAACATTACAATACATAACATATCGAGAAAGCACTTCTAGAAGCTGTTTTTTGTGTTTAAAGCCGAATTGAGTGTGACTTTTTTCGGTTTTTGGGCTATAACTTATAAAGGGTAAGGAATTTCTACTTAATGTCTTCAGCATAGTTGTAGCCACTTTCTATACACACAACATTACAATACATAACATATCGAGAAAGCACTTCTAGAAGCTGTTTTTTGTGTTTAAAGCCGAATTGAGTGTGACTTTTTTCGGTTTTTGGGCTATAACTTATAAAGGGTAAGGAATTTCTACTTAATGTCTTCAGCATAGTTGTAGCCACATTCTATACACACAACATTACAATACATAACATATCGAGAAAGCACTTCTAGAAGCTGTTTTTTGTGTTTAAAGCCGAATTGAGTGTGACTTTTTTCGGTTTTTGGGCTATAACTTATAAAGGGTAAGGAATTTCTACTTAATGTCTTCAGCATAGTTGTAGCCACTTTCTTTACACACAACTTTACAACACATAACATATCGAGAAAACACCTCTAGAAGCTGTTTTTTGTGTTTAGAGAGGAATTGAGTGCGACTTTTTTCGGTTTTTGGCCTATGACTTATAAAGGGTAAGGAATTTCTACTTAATGTCTTCAGCATAGTTGTAGCCACTTTCTTTACACACAACTTTACAACACATAACATATCGAGAAAACACCTCTAGAAGCTGTTTTTTGTGTTTAGAGAGGAATTGAGTGCGACTTTTTTCGGTTTTTGGCCTATAACTTATAAAGGGTAAGGAATTTCTACTTAATGTCTTCAGCATAGTTGTAGCCACTTTCTATACACACAACATTACAATACATAACATATCGAGAAAGCACTTCTAGAAGCTGTTTTTTGTGTTTAAAGCCGAATTGAGTGTGACTTTTTTCGGTTTTTGGCCTATAACTTATAAAGGGTAAGGAATTTCTACTTAATGTCTTCAGCATAGTTGTAGCCACTTTCTATACACACAACATTACAATACATAATATATCGAGAAAGCACTTCTAGAAGCTGTTTTTTGTGTTTAAAGCCGAATTGAGTGTGACTTTTTTCGGTTTTTGGGCTATAACTTATAAAGGGTAAGGAATTTCTACTTAATGTCTTCAGCATAGTTGTAGCCACTTTCTATACACACAACATTACAAGACATAATATATCGAGAAAGCACTTCTAGAAGCTGTTTTTTGTGTTTAAAGCCGAATTGAGTGTGACTTTTTTCGGTTTTTGGGCTATAACTTATAAAGGGTAAGGAATTTCTACTTAATGTCTTCAGCATAGTTGTAGCCACTTTCTTTACACACAACATTACAATACATAATATATCGAGAAAACACCTCTAGAAGCTGTTTTTTGTGTTTAGAGAGGAATTGAGTGCGACTTTTTTCGGTTTTTGGCCTATAACTTATAAAGGGTAAGGAATTTCTACTTACTATCTTCAGCATAGTTGTAGCCACTTTCTATACACACAACATTACAATACATAATATATCGAGAAAACACTTCTAGAAGCTGTTTTTTGTGTTTAAAGCCGAATTGAGTGTGACTTTTTTCGGTTTTTGGCCTATATCTTATAAAGGGTAAGGAATTTCTACTTACTATCTTCAGCATAGTTGTAGCCACTTTCTATACACACAACATTACAATACATAATATATCGAGAAAACACTTCTAGAAGCTGTTTTTTGTGTTTAAAGCCTAATTGAGTGTGACTTTTTTCGGTTTTTGGCCTATAACTTATAAAGGGTAAGGAATTTCTACTTACTATCTTCAGCATAGTTGTAGCCACTTTCTATACACACAACATTACAATACATAATATATCGAGAAAACACTTCTAGAAGCTGTTTTTTGTGTTTAGAGAGGAATTGAGTGTGACTTTTTTCGGTTTTTGGCCTATAACTTATAAAGGGTAAGGAATTTCTACTTACTATCTTCAGCATAGTTGTAGCCACTTTCTATACACACAACATTACAATACATAATATATCGAGAAAACACCTCTAGAAGCTGTTTTTTGTGTTTAGAGAGGAATTGAGTGCGACTTTTTTCGGTTTTTGGCCTATAACTTATAAAGGGTAAGGAATTTCTACTTACTATCTTCAGCATAGTTGTAGCCACTTTCTATACACACAACATTACAATACATAATATATCGAGAAAACACCTCTAGAAGCTGTTTTTTGTGTTTAAAGCCGAATTGCGTGCGACTTTTTTCGGTTTTTGGGCTATAACTTATAAAGGGTAAGGAATTTCTACTTACTATCTTCAGCATAGTTGTAGCCACTTTCTTTACACACAACTTTACAACACATAACATATCGAGAAAACACCTCTAGAAGCTGTTTTTTGTGTTTAGAGAGGAATTGAGTGCGACTTTTTTCGGTTTTTGGCCTATAACTTATAAAGGGTAAGGAATTTCTACTTACTATCTTCAGCATAGTTGTAGCCACTTTCTATACACACAATATTACAATACATAATATATCGAGAAAACACTTCTAGAAGCTGTTTTTTGTGTTTAAAGCCGAATTGAGTGTGACTTTTTTCGGTTTTTGGCCTATAACTTATAAAGGGTAAGGAATTTCTCCTTAATGTCTTCAGCATAGTTGTAGCCACTTTCTTTACACACAACTTTACAATACATAACATATCGAGGAAACACCGCTAGAAGCTGTTTTTTGTGTTTAAAGCCGAATTGAGTGTGACTTTTTTCGGTTTTTGGCCTATAACTTATAAAGGGTAAGGAATTTCTACTTACTATCTTCAGCATAGTTGTAGCCACTTTCTTTACACACAACTTTACAACACATAACATATCGAGAAAACACCTCTAGAAGCTGTTTTTTGTGTTTAGAGAGGAATTGGGTGCGACTTTTTTCGGTTTTTGGCCTATAACTTATAAAGGGTAAGGAATTTCTACTTACTATCTTCAGCATAGTTGTAGCCACTTTCTATACACACAACATTACAATACATAATATATCGAGAAAACACTTCTAGAAGCTGTTTTTTGTGTTTAAAGCCGAATTGAGTGTGACTTTTTTCGGTTTTTGGCCTATAACTTATAAAGGGTAAGGAATTTCTACTTACTATCTTCAGCATAGTTGTAGCCACTTTCTTTACACACAACTTTACAACACATAACATATCGAGAAAACACCTCTAGAAGCTGTTTTTTGTGTTTAGAGAGGAATTGAGTGCGACTTTTTTCGGTTTTTGGCCTATAACTTATAAAGGGTAAGAAATTTCTACTTACTATCTTCAGCATAGTTGTAGCCACTTTCTATACACACAACATTACAATATATAATATATCGAGAAAACACCTCTAGAAGCTGTTTTTTGTGTTTAGAGAGGAATTGAGTGCGACTTTTTTCGGTTTTTGGCCTATAACTTATAAAGGGTAAGGAATTTCTACTTACTATCTTCAGCATAGTTGTAGCCACTTTCTATACACACAACATTACAATACATAATATATCGAGAAAACACTTCTAGAAGCTGTTTTTTGTGTTTAAAGCCGAATTGAGTGTGACTTTTTTCGGTTTTTGGCCTATAACTTATAAAGGGTAAGGAATTTCTCCTTAATGTCTTCAGCATAGTTGTAGCCACTTTCTTTACACACAACTTTACAATACATAACATATCGAGGAAACACCGCTAGAAGCTGTTTTTTTGTGTTTAGAGAGGAATTGAGTGCGACTTTTTTCGGTTTCTGGCCTATAACTTATAAAGGGTAAGGAATTTCTACTTACTATCTTCAGCATAGTTGTAGCCACTTTCTATACACACAACATTACAATTCATAATATATCGAGAAAACACTTCTAGAAGCTGTTTTTTGTGTTTAAAGCCGAATTGAGTGTGACTTTTTTCGGTTTTTGGCCTATAACTTATAAAGGGTAAGGAATTTCTACTTACTATCTTCAGCATAGTTGTAGCCACTTTCTTTACACAAAACTTTACAACACATAACATATCGAGAAAACACCTCTAGAAGCTGTTTTTTGTGTTTAGAGAGGGAGAGGAATTGAGTGCGACTTTTTTCGGTTTTTGGCCTATAACTTATAAAGGGTAAGGAATTTCTACTTACTATCTTCAGCATAGTTGTAGCCACTTTCTATACACACAACATTACAATACATAATATATCGAGAAAACACTTCTAGAAGCTGTTTTTTGTGTTTAAAGCCGAATTGAGTGTGACTTTTTTCTGTTTTTGGCCTATAACTTATAAAGGGTAAGGAATTTCTACTTACTATCTTCAGCATAGTTGTAGCCACTTTCTTTACACACAACTTTACAACACATAACATATCGAGAAAACACCTCTAGAAGCTGTTTTTTGTGTTTAGAGAGGAATTGAGTGCGACTTTTTTCGGTTTTTGGCCTATAACTTATAAAGGGTAAGGAATTTCTACTTACTATCTTCAGCATAGTTGTAGCCACTTTCTTTACACACAACTTTACAACACATAACATATCGAGAAAACACCTCTAGAAGCTGTTTTTTGTGTTTAGAGAGGAATTGAGTGCGACTTTTTTCGGTTTTTGGCCTATAACTTATAAAGGGTAAGAAATTTCTACTTACTATCTTCAGCATAGTTGTAGCCACTTTCTATACACACAACATTACAATATATAATATATCGAGAAAACACCTCTAGAAGCTGTTTTTTGTGTTTAGAGAGGAATTGAGTGCGACTTTTTTCGGTTTTTGGCCTATAACTTATAAAGGGTAAGGAATTTCTACTTACTATCTTCAGCATAGTTGTAGCCACTTTCTATACACACAACATTACAATACATAATATATCGAGAAAACACTTCTAGAAGCTGTTTTTTGTGTTTAAAGCCGAATTGAGTGTGACTTTTTTCGGTTTTTGGCCTATAACTTATAAAGGGTAAGGAATTTCTCCTTAATGTCTTCAGCATAGTTGTAGCCACTTTCTTTACACACAACTTTACAATACATAACATATCGAGGAAACACCGCTAGAAGCTGTTTTTTTGTGTTTAGAGAGGAATTGAGTGCGACTTTTTTCGGTTTCTGGCCTATAACTTATAAAGGGTAAGGAATTTCTACTTACTATCTTCAGCATAGTTGTAGCCACTTTCTATACACACAACATTACAATTCATAATATATCGAGAAAACACTTCTAGAAGCTGTTTTTTGTGTTTAAAGCCGAATTGAGTGTGACTTTTTTCGGTTTTTGGCCTATAACTTATAAAGGGTAAGGAATTTCTACTTACTATCTTCAGCATAGTTGTAGCCACTTTCTTTACACAAAACTTTACAACACATAACATATCGAGAAAACACCTCTAGAAGCTGTTTTTTGTGTTTAGAGAGGGAGAGGAATTGAGTGCGACTTTTTTCGGTTTTTGGCCTATAACTTATAAAGGGTAAGGAATTTCTACTTACTATCTTCAGCATAGTTGTAGCCACTTTCTATACACACAACATTACAATACATAATATATCGAGAAAACACTTCTAGAAGCTGTTTTTTGTGTTTAAAGCCGAATTGAGTGTGACTTTTTTCTGTTTTTGGCCTATAACTTATAAAGGGTAAGGAATTTCTACTTACTATCTTCAGCATAGTTGTAGCCACTTTCTTTACACACAACTTTACAACACATAACATATCGAGAAAACACCTCTAGAAGCTGTTTTTTGTGTTTAGAGAGGAATTGAGTGCGACTTTTTTCGGTTTTTGGCCTATAACTTATAAAGGGTAAGGAATTTCTACTTACTATCTTCAGCATAGTTGTACAATACATAATATATCGAGAAAACACTTCTAGAAGCTGTTTTTTGTGTTTAAAGCCGAATTGAGTGTGACTTTTTTCGGTTTTTGGCCTATAACTTATAAAGGGTAAGGAATTTCTACTTACTATCTTCAGCATAGTTGTAGCCACTTTCTTTACACACAACTTTACAACACATAACATATCGAGAAAACACCTCTAGAAGCTGTTTTTTGTGTTTAGAGAGGAATTGAGTGCGACTTTTTTCGGTTTTTGGGCTATAACTTATAAAGGGTAAGGAATTTCTACTTACTATCTTCAGCATAGTTGTAGCCACTTTCTATACACACAACATTACAATACATAATATATCGAGAAAACACCTCTAGAAGCTGTTTTTTGTGTTTAGAGAGGAATTGAGTGCGACTTTTTTCGGTTTTTGGCCTATAACTTATAAAGGGTAAGGAATTTCTACTTACTATCTTCAGCATAGTTGTAGCCACTTTCTATACACACAACATTACAATACATAATATATCGAGAAAACACTTCTAGAAGCTGTTTTTTGTGTTTAAAGCCGAATTGAGTGTGACTTTTTTCGGTTTTTGGCCTATAACTTATAAAGGGTAAGGAATTTCTCCTTAATGTCTTCAGCATAGTTGTAGCCACTTTCTTTACACACAACTTTACAATACATAACATATCGAGGAAACACCGCTAGAAGCTGTTTTTTTGTGTTTAGAGAGGAATTGAGTGCGACTTTTTTCGGTTTCTGGCCTATAACTTATAAAGGGTAAGGAATTTCTACTTACTATCTTCAGCATAGTTGTAGCCACTTTCTATACACACAACATTACAATTCATAATATATCGAGAAAACACTTCTAGAAGCTGTTTTTTGTGTTTAAAGCCGAATTGAGTGTGACTTTTTTCGGTTTTTGGCCTATAACTTATAAAGGGTAAGGAATTTCTACTTACTATCTTCAGCATAGTTGTAGCCACTTTCTTTACACAAAACTTTACAACACATAACATATCGAGAAAACACCTCTAGAAGCTGTTTTTTGTGTTTAGAGAGGGAGAGGAATTGAGTGCGACTTTTTTCGGTTTTTGGCCTATAACTTATAAAGGGTAAGGAATTTCTACTTACTATCTTCAGCATAGTTGTAGCCACTTTCTATACACACAACATTACAATACATAATATATCGAGAAAACACTTCTAGAAGCTGTTTTTTGTGTTTAAAGCCGAATTGAGTGTGACTTTTTTCTGTTTTTGGCCTATAACTTATAAAGGGTAAGGAATTTCTACTTACTATCTTCAGCATAGTTGTAGCCACTTTCTTTACACACAACTTTACAACACATAACATATCGAGAAAACACCTCTAGAAGCTGTTTTTTGTGTTTAGAGAGGAATTGAGTGCGACTTTTTTCGGTTTTTGGCCTATAACTTATAAAGGGTAAGGAATTTCTACTTACTATCTTCAGCATAGTTGTAGCCACTTTCTATACACACAACATTACAATACATAATATATCGAGAAAACACTTCTAGAAGCTGTTTTTTGTGTTTAAAGCCGAATTGAGTGTGACTTTTTTCGGTTTTTGGCCTATAACTTATAAAGGGTAAGGAATTTCTACTTACTATCTTCAGCATAGTTGTAGCCACTTTCTTTACACACAACTTTACAACACATAACATATCGAGAAAACACCTCTAGAAGCTGTTTTTTGTGTTTAGAGAGGAATTGAGTGCGACTTTTTTCGGTTTTTGGGCTATAACTTATAAAGGGTAAGGAATTTCTACTTACTATCTTCAGCATAGTTGTAGCCACTTTCTATACACACAACATTACAATACATAATATATCGAGAAAACACCTCTAGAAGCTGTTTTTTGTGTTTAGAGAGGAATTGAGTGCGACTTTTTTCGGTTTTTGGCCTATAACTTATAAAGGGTAAGGAATTTCTACTTACTATCTTCAGCATAGTTGTAGCCACTTTCTATACACACAACATTACAATACATAATATATCGAGAAAACACTTCTAGAAGCTGTTTTTTGTGTTTAAAGCCGAATTGAGTGTGACTTTTTTCGGTTTTTGGCCTATAACTTATAAAGGGTAAGGAATTTCTCCTTAATGTCTTCAGCATAGTTGTAGCCACTTTCTTTACACACAACTTTACAATACATAACATATCGAGGAAACACCTCTAGAAGCTGTTTTTTTGTGTTTAGAGAGGAATTGAGTGCGACTTTTTTCGGTTTTTGGCCTATAACTTATAAAGGGTAAGGAATTTCTACTTACTATCTTCAGCATAGTTGTAGCCACTTTCTATACACACAACATTACAATACATAATATATCGAGAAAACACCTCTAGAAGCTGTTTTTTGTGTTTAAAGCCGAATTGCGTGCGACTTTTTTCGGTTTTTGGGCTATAACTTATAAAGGGTAAGGAATTTCTACTTACTATCTTCAGCATAGTTGTAGCCACTTTCTTCACACACAACTTTACAACACATAACATATCGAGAAAACACCTCTAGAAGCTGTTTTTTGTGTTTAAAGCCGAATTGAGTGCGACTTTTTTCGGTTTTTGGCCTATAACTTATAAAGGGTAAGGAATTTCTCCTTAATGTCTTCAGCATAGTTGTAGCCACTTTCTTTACACACAACTTTACAACACATAACATATCGAGAAAACACCGGCACATGCTGCTAATGCCGCCATTCGTACCATCCGCAGTCTCGAGACGTCCCACTTCCGAGGACACAGGGTCAAGGAGTTGTTCGGTGACGGTATAAGGACCCTGCACACCGTCTGAAGGAGGCATTTAATTTTGCACTCGTGCAAAGGGGCCGGGATGTTTAAGCCACATTAATGCACATTTTCTCTCCTATTCATTTTCTCTATCCTTGTTTCTTTTCGTTCTATTTCTTTTGCAATTGCTTTATCTTAGTTCTTCTCTAGAACACTTTCACACCGATCGGTTGGGCTCTTCAATATATTTATTGTACAATTTTTCCTTTCAATAAATTTGTTAATCTTGTTAAATTTAAATTCTAATTTCTTGTGTTTTAATATCCCATTAATTCACTTCTGAATTAAACACAAATTTTATTATTTAAACCAGAAAAAAGGGTTTCAGCTGAAGATTTCTAGATTACAATTAACAAGGCAACCCACTCAAATAGAACTGCCGTCTAAGTCACTACAGCCATGTACCTGCCATCAAAGCGTCTCTTCCATGAACGTATAATTCGTTACGTAGAAGTGGGTATTTTTTATGAAATATGTGACGATATTATGTACTCGCCATAATAGACTTCGACCCCTGAGCTCACTACATGCCTATGTTATTTTATAATTATCTATTTTAAGTCCCTCTCAAAGGAATGACAACTCGTATTCCCTTTTACTTTAAAACACAAATTGTATATCGCTTAATTTACTAATTCTTTTTTGCTATTATACTTAGTTATCATTGCTTGATTATAAAGAGGCAACAGTTATTATTATTGAAATGAAATTCCAATTAACTCTAACAATTATTTATGTACGTATGTAGCTACAGAAAAATGCTTTCGATTCGAAAGAAATAACTTTCTATTATAATTGAAAATAAAATCCTAAAAAAATTTTCAATTTTCTCTACAAAAGGCTTAAATCGCACACAAAAAAATTTATAAAAAGAAAAGTTTGGACTCCTGCCTCACTTCACATCTCACACATCATTTATGCGCCCCATTAATTTTATTATGGAACTAAATATAATTCGTAAAAATTGATACGCAGTTCATATACATGCAGCAGCAGCGAAGGATATTTGCGGATATCCTTGCACAGGATACTTAAGTGGACGATTTATCGAGAGTATTCTTAATATTTTCACTTAAAAGAAAAATATACAAAAGCGCAGCCAAAGCAAGGCAAGGCAGAAAATAAAAACGAAAACAGCAACTTCAGCATTTTGGCCATAAATGTATACGAGTAAGTACATGCTGCTTGTACTTGGATAGAGTATATGGAGAGAGTGCAGAGGCATGGCACCAATGCCCACTGCTTTTTCAAATATTCATGTTAAAACCGTCAATAAGTGCTGGCGCGCTCTCTATAAGTAGAAGACATCGTCCTTTGGTATTATTGTTAAATAGAATCCGCACAGATTTCCTGCTGCTGCTGTTCGCTTTCAATTTTAATTCACCAATGATTGCTAAATCAAAATCGTTTTGCAATACATGTGGCTACATATATAAAATCGATTTGAATTCCAATACGATTATTTTAATGATGAAGTTCAATTTAATACAGTAAAAAGATGCCAATCCTGTAGTCAGCCAGCTTCTGCTGTAGCGTTTCCTTTGCTGCTTCCTTTGATTTTTATATGCGCTTAAGCTTTGCGCCTTCTTGTTTTTCTCATTGTTTTTCCTTTTCTCTAGTTAAATTGCTTCTAATGCGTACTTGGCAATTGGATTTAAAGGTCGGTGGTATTGTTATAATTTCGTTGTTGTGTTGGTGTATAGGTCTAGCCCAGTCTGTTTGTTTACTTATGTATGTGGGCCATTATAAACATTTTATTATATTTTAATTAAAATGTTACCCAAACAAAAAATTAATATTTAATTGTTTACATTTTTCTTTCCCAGTATCTTCTGGAGAAGTATGTAAGTAGTATGTAGCTCAATCCCGATTTATTCTTACTAATTAGACCGATAACGGAAAGAGCCGTACAGATTAGTGCGAAAAAAAGGTTTAAAATCAATGTACAGTGTAGTGATATTATGAAAATGGTATTGAAATTTTATGCAATATGTACAATAATAGTACATGAAATAATGCAAATGTTTTACCCCTTACCCCTGGTCGCTGTGGCGTAGTGGTAGTGCGTTGGACTGCTACGCAGAGTGTCCGGGGTTCGAATCTCGGCACAGGCAAAATCAAAAAAAAAAAAGTAGAAAAAATAATTTTTCTACACGGCACCACCTCTTGTCAGGCAATGGCAAACCTACAAGAGTAAAAATTGCTATGAAAAGCTTTTCCTTCGCCGTTCGGATTCGGCTTTAAACTGTAGGTCCCTTCCATTCATGTACAAATATAACACGCACAACATGAGTGGATGCGAAAAGCTCGGCCTAGGCCCTCTATGGGCTGTTGTGCCATCAAAAGTAAGTAAGTAAGTTTTACCCCTTTTAGACTTGGTCTCAGCACCAAGTTGAACTCAATAAATTTCAAATTGAATTGAAATCACCTTGACTTTAAAAACCATCAATTTGAATTTAGAATAGCAGACTCTCGATTTCAGAAAGCATAAATTTGTATAAGATTTCCTTAAGTTCAATTCAGTTTCATGTTTTTGCATTCACTCTGTTATATCTGTGTATTGATTGATTATATTTTTGAAATATTCTATAAGGATACAAATTAAAGAGAAAATATATTAATTGCAACTGCTTGTAAGTATTTACACAGTAGATACTGAATTGCAACCGATAACTCAATGGTGAGTTATGTGTTCTAGTCGATCTCTAACTTAATGTTCTATAGACTTTTTAAAAATAACTACTTGATCTTGAGCTTTATAGTTTCAAATTGAACAGTAAAGACAAGATATGGTGCTTCTGTTGATAGCAAAAGTCCAAACTGGGTGTAAGATTGATAGAAGTTTACATTGGATTTTATTCAGGGGTTTAAGCAACCAGCAATAGCAAAGTCTCGAAAACCATGGGTAAATGACCTGATTACTTCAAGACTGAAGTCAATGGTAACTTTAAAATAATTCCATTCAATTCAAAAAAGTTAAATTTAAATTTTGTAATAGTTATATGGGGTTAAGAATCGTTTTTCTTGACAACCCAAAGCGTAACTGCCCTATTTCCTAAGCTACAGGTTCATTATTTAGTAACAAGTTCGCTTGTTTTGTATGCAGATTTTAATTTTTTAATAGGATTTGATTTGTTTGATTCAGTAAAGTGGTGCAAGTACTTGACTTACATACTCGTATATACTTAGTTTCAAATTGATCAGTTATGATCAACTAGATCAATCTTAAGAAGTCTGCGCTAGTATATTGATTGATCATAGTTGAATGCTGACATTAGTGCTGTAGTTTGTTGATCTACATGTACAATTAAAACCTTGCGAAAACCTATGGGGAAACCACTTAGTTTTTTCTAGGTTTATGTCGATTGATATCGGGAGCAGTGCTAGAATAAATCTCGTAAATATAATTAGCAGGAAAATAGCTTAAGTATGGAACGCATTCTAAGATTTCAACCCAGGGGAAATAATTTTTGAATTCTTACATCAATGAATAAACTACAAATATTAGATTACGAATTTATATTTCGACCATTCTTCTTTGATCCTAAACAGTAAAAGCTATTTAAGTTTTATATTCAATTTAATCAGATTTAAAGCCACAACGAACAAACAGGATTTAATCAGTTAAAAGGTTATTCTCTAAGTTACCATTACAATAATTTAATCTATGTATTATATGTTGCAGGGTGTCTAATTTTGCAAGATGGCTCTTGAAGTTATCGGCATAACGAATTTTACATAGAGCAGTGCTCTCCATGCCATATGCACAGTTGCACCTTTCTCTCTCGTGTTTTCACATGCATACGACAATAGCTGTCGTCTTTTCACACCAACGCTAGCGATCGTCCATACCAACACACTCAGTTGGAGTGAATGCACTGGGAGAAAGTTTACTATAAATTGGAAAGCGCAATTTTTGGTTTGCCATGGGAAAATTGGAGGCACAACTAATTTGTTTTAGGGAAGCATTATTGATCGTGACATAAATAATATTTCTTAATAAAAAAAATCATTATTCAACTCAATTTTCCCAGTGTACGACATGCTGGCAATTCTCTCTCGTAACGAGCTCTCTTGGCGCTTCACTCTGGCTCACAATTTGATTGGGAGTGTTTAGGATAGCACTGATCTAGAGTAAACTTTGCCTAAGTATGACTTAGATCCATCGACATTAGTCAACCAAAAAAAAAACAAAAATTCTGAACCTTTCCCATTGCAATTTCGCTACACTGTGCAACATTAAAAAAATTAACAAACTGTAGACAGATGGTCTCATTAAAAGCAACAACAAAGAATCAGTCGATGTAAATGTATCTAAGGAATAAATTAACCTATTTTTTACATTTATTTTCCATGCCAAGTACAAGCAAGCAATTATTCTGCAATTAATAAATTACGCTGTGCTGGTGTCTGTGAGTTTGGATGTGTGCTTTTCTATAATGGTATTTTAAATAGTGGCCTGACTGCCGCCACCAACGCGGTTGTAGTAAATTCGAATAGAGTTAGTAAATATATTGTACTAAGTAGCATGCGAATAAGTCCGAATTAATTTGAGTTAAATTAATGAATAATTCTTCCTGGAATAGGAGCGAGAAATCCACCAATTACTTTCTAAATTTGAAATTGAGCTATAATAAAAATGTATTTACTAATTACATGAATGTAATAGAGAGCATACAAATTTATGAAAATTTATTTACTATCTCGCATTAACTACTTTTATCATAATTGTCGTTTTTTTATTATCAATGCTTCGCTTATAAATAATAATCACATTCAACTTCTCCGTACTTTTATTTTATATTGGTTGAATGTTGTCGATAAGTAAACATTGTGTATTGATGTAGCTACTTTGTCGGCTTGGACTTGCTGTCGTTTGATTGCAGTGGATTTTCCTCAACAGTACAATTACTGCTCCTCTGGGAGAGATTTAGATTTGCTTTGCAAAAATACAGCAAACAAGCTGCGAAGTGTTACACAATTACGGCATGTCATCGGCTACTGCTCCTTCAGCTTCTCTTTATTCTTGCTTTCATTCTTAAGTCTTGATGATGAAGCTCTTATACATACATACTTATATCGACTATCAACGAACAGTCAGCAGCATGAATGTTGAATTATCTCATTTGAGTTGCTTAAAGTTCGATCAATGCTATTGTTGTTGTGCTGTTGATGTCTTCAGAGACTAATGGAAGAGTTAGAGCAGTTGCACTTAGATTAAATGTGATGTTCAAAATTTATTGATTATTAATGTTGTCAGCAAAGCTTGGCACGTAGTCTAAAAGTATTCTTACTTAGTAGGTTTCGTATGCAAAAATTTCACGTTCGAAAATTAATTGAAATGATTATGTTTGAGTACATGAAAGTACATGATTTGGAAAAAGAATCGTTCGAAACCGACGTTTAACTGTAGCTCCAACCAGTGTATATGACCTCGTTGCCCTACACCTACCCACATAAACCTTCTTATCCTATCTCTTTCTGGGCAAAGTACAATGGTTCAATGGACTGAGTGCTATGAAAAGTCTGTGGCCTTCCTTGCACCCATCCAAATCCAAACCATCACTATTACATATCTGAGGTGATCTGTTAAGAAGAAGAAGTTCTCCTTGACTTTACATTATCTTTATTTATTACTTAGGGGTCTGGAGAAAGATGTGGATAGTTAAAATTTTGTAAGCTTCGCGTACAAAAGGGCCTAGGCCGAGCTTTTCGCATCCGCTCATGTCGTGCACGTTTTATTTGTATATGAATGGAAGGGACCTACAGTTTTATGCCGGATCCGAACGGCGAAGTAAAGAGCTTTTCATAAAAAATTCTTACTCTTGTAGGTTTGCCATTACCTGCCAAGAGGTGGCGCCGTGTAGAAAAATTGTCTTTTATACTTTTTGATTTTATCTGTACCGGACACTGCGAAACAATCGAACGCACTACCACTACGCAACAGCGACCACGAAAGGTGGATTTGTTTTGAGAGATGCCACAAATGTTGACTTGCTAGATAGTTGTTAAAGCTTTTCGAATTTCTGTAACCCCTTCATCTAACTGCATAATAACTGAAAATCTGAAACTGCACTTATCTAAAGGTTATCTTATACAATGCGGTCTATAAACTTAATGTCTGCATTAGTACTCTACGCAAGAATAGACTTGAAACAATCAGTTTTCTCACTAGTAATTTCAGCCTCCCAGTTCCTAGTATTTCAAATCCAAAAATGAAAGTAGAAATTTGTTTTGAAACTTTTCAACAGAAATTTACTATACTTAATCTACATTTTCTCATAGAGATCGTCTAATCTAAATGTACTTAATATTTTAACAATTTCAATTGATTTTGTTTTGTTGTTCAGATTCGAATTTGACATTACGTAAATATATCAAAATAAATCGCACAAGGCAGCAACCTATTCATATCCTTCTAGCACCATAAGGAACAGAGAACCTAAGACCAGATCTTAGGTCTTAACAATATCTAAGTACTTCCAGTTTGTCTATAATCCAATTGTCTGTATAATGCCTATATTATTTTTGAAAGTACGTAGATAGTCTTTCACTTCCACCATTTATACATCCCCATCTTCATCATCGCAGTTTCCGTCCAACAACAAAATTTTGTAGACTGAAATCACACTGCTCCACTGCTTTGATATGAATTTCCACTAGCCAACATAAAAATGATATGCCATTCACAAGGGACCTCATTATATTTGTTAGCAAAAAAAAGAACGAAAAATCACTTCACTAGACTTTGAAATTATTCTAGTAAAGTTCCCTCATATATTATTAGCTTCGTATTTCTTTATTTTACTATTTTTGTACGACGTTTTTATGGTCAGCTGAGTAAATCAAATGTTATTGAGAATCTGTAGTTGCTGTTGATAATGACAACGATACAAATTTATATAAAGTAAGGACAAAGAACACATTTGAAGTCCTTTCACTAGTTTGCGCAAGCATTTCAACTGAAAATGAGCAAGGAGATGACGTTAGTTTCTATGTATATCATGTACATAGAGCGTTTAGCTTGTTTTATATTATGCAATGGCTTTTAACGATTATGTTGATAAGCAATAACTTTGCTACATATTTCTTACATTATTTTTGAAATATGAAAGAAAATTTATCAGTGCTAAACGTTTAAGTGTTTGATGTCAAAATGCTCTGAAAGACTGTGATATTTTTAATGAGATTTCACCGAACAAAAACTTGAGCGGCTCCCCCTTCTTCTAAAGGAACTCCAGAGAAAAATTTCTGCTGATAAAGCATCAAATTTAAATTAATTCAAATATTTCATATGCAAAATTTTAAAAATGCTTTCTCTTTTTCCCTTCTCATACATAAAATTGATTTAAAATCTCATTTATTTTTGCATATCCATTTTTTCTTGCAGGAGGAAATGTCTTCATTTGTCAGCGTTTTCATTAAAACTTTTAAATAAAACAACTGATGACAATTCAAAAATACAATTTATTACAATCAAATAAATCGCACAAAAAAAAAAGAAAGAAAAATGGAAGAAAAGTGGAAAAAAGTAGCCAAAGAAAATGTTAAATGAAATGCAGAGAAGAGAAATGTGAGAACAATAGAAACTCTAAATATAAAAAAATGTTTGTAGCCCGCATCCAGAATTCCTTCGATTTATCGCATCACATCGCATGTTTTGTGTCCTGCATTGGTGGCTGATGATGTGATGCCTGATGAAGTGATAAGAACCGGAGAGAGATAAAAAAAAAAAAACACAGAAAAACACAAAGAAATTCGTCAGCATTTTCGAGAAGACCTAATGATGAATGATGCCTGCAATTTTGCATTCATTCGAACCCAATTTGCGTAGGGAGGTGTTCTTGTCTTAAACTGTATCGAGCCCTGTTGCTGCTATTGTCAGCTGTAAACGGGAATGTGTTGATGGCACTGGCTGCCGATTCATCTTGTTTCCGCTTCACACATTCACTTTCACATTCTCTCGCAGCATGTTCTTTCTTGCTTCTTTTTTCCTCCTGCACCAGCTTGCCATTACATGCATATTTCCGTTTTCATTTTCCTCTCGTTTTTTCCTCTTCTAATAGCTTCTTTCGTTTTCAGCTTAAATTAGCATTTATCAAATTGGCAAAACTTTTCCTTTTCTCTATTTTATTCCTAACTGTACAGATAAGCAGCAGCAGCAACCAGCTTCAAATGATAATTTTTTATACGATTCTGTCCGTCAATATTTTGTTCGACCCAACAATTCCAATTCTACTTATGGATCTGCTTTTCTCAATCACTTGTCAATTTGGCATTTGTCATTTTCAAGTCTTTTCTCACATTTTGCTCCGTTTTTCTTGTTGTTTGATTTTTTTTGCTTCCTGTCATTTCTAAAATATTTGTTAGTTTTCTTCATAAGCTTTTCGAATAAATTTACCATTTTAACTTTTTATTCGGGATTATATTCTGATATTCTGTAGTATGCTGGTTATGCTTAACACACTCGTTTTTATTGTTGCTGTCGTGGTTGTTGTTTCTTATCAATAATTGTCAATCATTATCAAGATTTTATAAACAAATTTTTATTGAGGATTTACATAAAATATTGTAAAATTCTGGAAGCTTTTCATTTTACTCTTCACTACATAATTTGACAAATATTTATTCTCTGTGATTTATCTTATTTCTTGAGTTTGGCAATAAAGTTTATTTCTTCACAACTTTATTTATTATCATCCATAATATTAATTCTTCCTTACTCCTTCCCTGGTGCGTCCTACAATGGATATTGAAAGTGAAACTTAGTGGTTTAGTTTTAATTGCTCCGATTATACTGACTTATAAAGTAAACAGTCCTATTTTTGTCTAATTCTGTAATATGTAAATAGGGAAGTATCAAATGCCACTCCACTCAACTTCAAGTTAGAGAACTGCGAGAATTAAGAAAGAAAAGACTCTGATTTCTGATCACACAAATATACAAGATGCCTCGAATGTCCTATTCCTGGTATACAAAATTTAAGTAACTCCAATTTATTGTAATTCAAAAAATTTTCTTCTCTAACTTTTCTAACTGAGACTTTGTAGATGTTTAGCAAGTTATTATTTACCCAACAGTTTGTCGGCCGAGAGAGGGCTCTACTTCAAAGTTGCCTACTGAGCCCGTAGTAACACCCGCTTGATCTCAAGACTGTCATTATTGTTAGTGTTGATACTGGATCCTAGGTAAACGAAATTCTTGAAGACATCAAAAGTATAATTGTCAACAGCGACATTTTGTGTCGACGCCATCAGTGATTGGGGTTTCCGGAGCAGATTCTCTTGTGGAGGTGATTTCCTAGCATCTCTTCACCAGCCGAACTGTGCGCCCACTGCGCGAATACTTATATCAAGTTGATAGGAGTTTTGAGATAGAAGAAGTGCGAGTAGATTGGCGAAGACTTCGACTGTCTGTTGTGATCGCAGCTTTTCACGATCCAGCTTTCTCTTTGTACCTATCCGTACGCGATTTGCTTTACATACACGTGTGCAGACCTTGGCTACAACCAAGTAGTGATCTGAATCATGTTTATACCACGTACTGTGCGTACGTCTAGTTCGCACGCCAAATGGTCTCATGAATACCGAGTTGTTGAAATCTCATGCTACCAACGGTCATTTTCCGAAGTCGAACAGTCTCATACCGTTGTCGGTGGCTTCGTCGTGGAGACTGAATTGTTCGATCGTTGGACTAAACACACTACCCTGGCCCACCTTGTCATTAAAGTCGCCTAAAACGATCTTATAATCTTTGGTCGTTTCATCCCTCTCATACGTCGAGGCATTAACACAAATTAGGCTGATGTTCAAGAATTTTGAGTTGATGCGGATAGTGGCTAGGTGGCTCAGTCTCTTCCCAACCACAAATCCAACACCAAATTCATGTCCCGACTCATGACAGTTGTAGTAGATATGACAGGATGTTCTTCTGGAGCAACCCTGTCCCATCCATCGCATTTCCTGAATAGCTGCGATGTCAGCCCGGCATCTTCTTCTTCTTTTAATGGCACAAGAACCCTTGCAGGACCGAGGTAAAGGGTTAATGTGGATATATTTATAACGTGGTTGGTTCCAAGCTTGGCGCAACTGTTCATTCAAGACCAGATGGGAGAAGCCCATCGCACACATTAGCTAGCTCACTGACGTGTGTCAGACCGCTATCCGTGGGACACCACAAAGAGGTTGGTTCTCGACTGAGAAGCGTAAAGATCGAACATAGACTTACCCTTATTGTGTGGCTATCACGATCTTTACCTTGTGTTCTTCGCTCCAGGTCCCCCTAAAGGATAGAAAAAACAGCGCTACAGGAATAATACATAAATAACACAACTGATGAATATTTCATATGTACTGAAAGATCAAAAGTGTCAATAAAATAAAAAAATAATGAAATGGCAAAACACTGAAACGAACAATCGTAGCATAACTTACAAAGAAATCTAACAAGTTGAAGAGACCAAAGCACCAAGAAGACATCAAAAAAACGCAAGGCAAGGAGGTGTAAGGAAAAGCAGGGCAGAACAGACAGCACAGGGTGGGAAACCATATCCATGTGATGGTTAACAACATATCATCCCCCAATTTAAGCTACCACAAATAACGCCAGAAACGAGTAGCTAAAGCAATAACAACAAAAACCATTGTATATTGTATATAAAAAGCAATTGATGAGCGTAACTGACAAAATAAATCAAAAGAAATTAAATGAATTATTACTGCAATAAACTAAGGCGGTGACAACATAAATTACAAGCAGGCAAGACGAAGAGTATAAAGTCGAAGAAGAGCAAAGAGAGATAGAAGAAACAGAAGCAAAATCGTTTTCTGCTTTGATTTATTTACATTTTTACAAGCACAAGATTTAATTGTCTGTTGTTTGTGTAATGTAAAAGTGAAAAAGCTTTAACTAATATTTACTATTTATATATTTATTTAATTGCACTCCCACATTTTCATTCCGAATGAGAATTCACGATGTATGTGTGTGTGTGTGTGTGTGTGTTTTCTGGCATTTTACCATGGGTTAATATGCAATAAAAGTGACACTCGGCATACTGTGGCGGGACACACACTGCGACAACAGCGCACAATTGACAGTTTTGTTGCGTGTGCGAAATTTAAATATTCAACGCGAAGCACAGAAAAAAACAAACCAAAAAATAATTTTATAGTTCAACAAATAAACTACCTTCGTATGTAATTCTCAAGAGGAAATGAGTGCGGCGTGTGGACATATTTAAGAGGGGGAAAGGCTCTCCATTGGTCAACCGCCAACCTGTATATAAATCGATTTATAAAATAATTATGCGGCAAACAATTTGGCGGTGGTCAACGGTGGAGGTGGTGGTGGCGGTGGCGGTAACGGTGTCTGGTGCCTGGTGGCAACGTGTGTACGTAAACGCACTCGTTCGAAAAAGTGACAAGCGTAAAATTTTGCAAAAATTGTGTCACCGCGCTCGCATACAATTATTTGACATTTTATTGGCAGCACATTGGTCATTGGTCGAAAATGGGGCACATCGCGTAGAGGTAGAGAAATCAACGGACAACCTCGAGTTACACAGCGGGAGCATGAGGTTGCATATTGCCCTACATTATTATGAAACGTATGCATATTGATGGCAAAAGTGCATAAAAGTGCAAACGTAAACGCAAATTGAATTGCTGAGAAAATATCAATGAGAAAGTAAAAATGCTCCACATTTTCGAGAACATGCATACTTGGATGGAGATATTATATAGTCGTATACTACTGTGGGCAAAAAGTAGTAAGACTTTTTAATTTAAATTTCGCGCGGAAACCCATTCATCAAAATATTATTTTTTTAAGGTTGGTATGACTGTCGGGGACATCTGTGCCAAATGTCACATCAAAATAATCATTAGTGTTTAGTATACGCTTGTCTTTCTGAAGTACAAAAAGTGCATTCGGCGATTTTCGCAATGAGTGAAATTATTCAACAAAGAAGTTCCATTAAATTTTGTGTGCGGAATCAAATTTCTGGTACCGAAACGTTCAGAATGTTGCAAAAGGCCTAAGGCCTTCGGTGATAATTGTATGTCGCGAGCAAGTGTTTTTGATTGGTACAAATTGTTCAAAGATGGTCGAGAACGCGTTGACGACGAACCACGTCCAGGACGGCCATCAACATCAACTGATGATCAACACGTCTGGTCAATAAAATCAAGGAATTGGTGCTCGACAATCGACGATTAACAGTCAGAGACCTTACTGGCATCGTTGGAATATGGAATATCGGAAGGATCAGTGAAAACCATTTTAAAACATTATTTCGGCCTAAGAAGAGTGAATGCACGATTGGTTCCAAAATCACTGCATTGGTTTTACGAGACCATTTTGCCAAAAATTCGACTGATATCGTTCTCATTCCGCAACCACCCTATTCGCCTGACTTAGCACCGTGTGACTTTTGGCTATTTTCTAAACTCAAAAAACCGCTCCGTGGACCGTTTGACCGTTTAGAGTCAATTGAAGACATTAAACATGAATCGCTAAGCGCATTGAAGGCTATTCCGGAAATTGACTTTAACAACTGTTTCGAGAATTGGAAAAAAAACGTTGGCACAAGTGGGGCCGGGGGGGAAGGGGGGATTACTTTGAAGGGGACGAAACAGATTTGGAAGAATGAATAAAAAAATTTGAAATTATGAACAAAGTCTTACTAACTTTTGCCCACAGTAGTACATATCAAAAATTAAATACAACTTATTTATATTTTATAAATAACGTATAAGTTTTCTGCACATAAATCCCATTGTAAGTAGTACTTTTAAATATTCGTGGGCTCGAATTGCAATAATTTTCAACGCAAAACAAATCCGGCTCTAGACAATGCTACATGTTTTCTGCTGCATATTTTTAGGCAGACTAAAACAACAGTTTCTGCTTTTTTCAATGTATTTCATATTGGAGAGATCTTTAAGAATTTCCATAAATATTTTTTAATGAGAGGCTAATAAAAGTTAAGTTTAACAATTTTCTCTAAAATTTCAAGCATTATATGCATTATGTGCTCCAATAATTCGCCAAACTGCGTTTCACTGGGTTTATTCGGATTGACAGGGTTTTCTTTAATCGTTACATATATTTAACAAAGGTAACTTAACCGTTACCTTTGAATTAGAGGCCAGGTGATTATCATTACCACATGAAGTGCTCACGAGAAGAGATAAAAACTCATATTTTACCTAACTGACACTGACGAATTTGAAATTTCCCGTATAATTACTTACTTTACTTACTTACTTTTAATGGCACAATAGCTCATGGAGGGCCAAGGCCGAGCTTTTCGCATCCATTCATGTTGTGCGTGTTATATTTGTATATGAATGGAAAGGACCTACAGTTTAATGCCGAATCCGAATGGCGAAGTGAAAAGCTTTTCATAGGCAATTTTTACTCTTGTAGGTTTGCCATTGCCTGCCAAGAGGTGGTGCGAACGGCGAAGTGAAAAGCTTTTCATAGCAATTTTGAATCTTGTAGGTTTGCCATTGCCTGCCAAGAGGTGGTGCCGTGTTGAAAAATTATTTTTACTACTTTTTTATTTTGCCTGTGCCGAGATTCGAACCCCGGACACTCTGCGAGCAGTCCAACCCACTACCACTACACCACAGCGACCACATCACTATACTTTTCGTACTTAAAAATGAAATGAAGGAATGTTTTAGAATTATCGAGAATTATAGTTAAGTTATTATAATTGTCGATAGTTAACGATGTGGTTGTTAATTATCGACCAAATTCCCATTCCTACTTTGGGTTTTTTAAATTGTTTTGGTTTGGTCTACTGAAGTGTCATGTGTTGACATAAAACATGTGGGTGGATATTTCGGTTTTGAGTTGGGTGCACCAATATATATTTTTTTTTCAAACCAGTCAGTCTGCAATTCTAAGAAAATCATAATCTTCAGGTTTTCGCAGTTATTAGTGATTTCGTTAGCTGGAATAAAAACCAAACTTTTTCTCATGCGCAGGGTAGAAGTGGAAGGATTCGCCATTCGGGCACATATGCCACCCCAACTTATCGCAAAATTTAAGAAATCTTTTCAATTCAAAAGTACTTAGAAGGATTCCCCACTCGGGCACATATGCCACCCCAACTTATCTCAAAATTTAGGAAAGCTTTTCAATTCAAACAAATGATAATTTATGCTGCTATCGATCATCATCGATAAACCTAAAAATCACAAAGAATTCTTACTGATTTATTAAGGGTAATTGATTCTTTTAATGACAACAACAGCCCTAGGTTGAGCTTGTCGCATCCACTCATGTTATATTTATACATGAATGGAAGCGACCTACAGTTTTATGTCGAATCCGAACGGCGAAGTGAATAGCTTTTCTTAGACAATTAACTAATAACTCTCAAAATGCAGGCGGCGATTCATTCACAATGGATCAATCCACCGTCAAAGCAATAAGTGACGATAAGCGCTTCATCGAATACATATTAATCAACCAGTGAAACCCCAGATGGCAATTTATCGACAACAGATCAATCCACCTCTGAAGCGATTTGTCAAAAATTAAGTGGAAACCTTATAATATACCTACATACTTAAATGAAACCATCACCGCCATTTTCATAATAAATTTAAAAGTGCGGCATACTGATGGTTTCACTTGCTGTGTCCATTTCAAAATCATATTGCTTAGATAATTATCAAAAGAGTAGCCAATTTTAATCACTTCTGTTCATCTCAAATTCTGAACTAAAACTCTTTCATATTTATCCTTACATATATTTTTATATTATAACTCATTTGTCAAAGGGACATCAGAGTTTTTAGAAATCAAAGAATCAATTAAATTTTCAAAGATACTTATAGTACATACCTATCCATTGTGATTACTACTGGAGTAAAATGCAGCTATCAACGTGAAAGCCTCTACTGGGCAATACAATTCGTTTCCGTCTAATTGCTAATGGCTTCAAAAATTTAAAACATTTCAGTATGTTAAAATGCATTTGATTTGATCAACAAATCATTTAGATTAATTTGAGAAGTAACAGCAACAAAAAGAAAATAATAGAAAAAGATATTCTTAAAATTAAAAAACAGAAACTTTAAATTAAGGAAAGAAAGAAAGAAAAAGAAATTATGTATGTTTGAAGGATTTTTTGAAGGATATTCCTTTGATTCTTTGTTACCCGTTACGTAATGGTAATGTTTCATCAAAAATTTATGTATTTTCAAAAGCTTTTGTTATATGTATTTGCTTCTGTGCGAAAGTTATACCTGAGGTAAGTTTATGCTATAAGTACATAAGTAGCCATGCATTCGGTAGGAGGGCAGCAAGAGGAGAATTTAAGGTAAGTGCGTTTAAAGAAAAAGGAGAACAAATAACTTTGAATACTTTCCTTACACTTAAGTATAAATGTAGAGGAAAAGTATAGGGCAAAAAAAGGAAGAGAAGTAGGAAAAATAAACATACGCACATATTTTGTTTGATGAATTTTTAATAGATATTTATAAAGAATGCAAAGAATTCAAACTAGAACCGAATTATTCAATTTGTTCGCTACCCTTTTTATTATTTGATTTATTTCATAAAAAAACAAAAGTTTATTTTTATTTACAAATCATGTTTCTTTTATATATGATATGATATATTAAATATGATATCATATATGGTATACTCAAATCAATTCTCCTTGTTTATTTATAAAAACAAAAATAACTGATTGCTCACCACACGTCGCACAAATAAATGATTCAGGAAACTACCATGTTATTGGAAAGTCAATTTATTCTTCTAGCTAAAAGATATGATATATGTAAAGGGTGGTCCATCTAAAATTTGGAGCTTGAGTGTGGCAACTCTAATGTCATTCGTGTTGTGACGGAAAATTTATTTTATATTCGCAGTTAACGAAATAGGTCGATATATGCTTGAATAACGTTGGGAAATACTTATGTACTAAAGAGAAGCGCCTTCCCGGTAATTTGTGGGCCAATTTGTGAAACGTGTGCGTTAAACTGAATCTTTTTTTGGATAAAACAATACGTTCTCGTACTCCAACAGTGCGTCGAACTATTATTTGTGGGGAGCCGTTAAAGATAAGTGTTGCGCTAATAATCAAGCAACGATTGAGTCTCTTTAGAAGGAAATTAGTGCAGCAATCGGTCAAGTACAGCTGCATATAAAATTGGGTTGATCGTATGGGCAAGGCCAGCCGAGAAAATCATTTGAATGACTTAATGTTTCACAGTTAACGGGAAGGATTTTGCTTTCGAATAATAAAAACCACATTGATGAAAAATTACTCGTTTCTTATTTACACCAAAATCAAAATCCAAATTATAAACGATCATTATAACAAGAGATTGAAGTGTGCCTAGATCTGATTGAACTATCTATTGATATCAAATAGATATCATCTTATATACTAGGTATAAAATTTGTCGGGCTAAAGAAAAGAAAACCGAAAATGATCCTGGTATCAAATTTCTGAATCCCAAATCATTTTGTGACTTACCACAGAGTAAGATTTAGATCCGCTTACGTGATTGATCTTACTGGAAAGCGATGAAAGCAGACAGACTAAAGACTATCTGTCGACCATATTGACCAAGATAACATTGCAGGTAATACTCGGAAAAATCTTATTTGCTTTGATATATACCGATATTGATAATTGAGAGAGTTCCTACAGGTTTCAGATAGTCCAAACTAATACTTTCAGTTTATGCGCATTACGAATAGCCGAGATTATTGCATTTACATGTTATATGTACATGAAATCTAGTTACGAAGCTGTCACCCAAAATGGCTGCAATATTAGACGTATTTCAAACTCACCTGTAACCAGTAATCAGCACATCTGAATCTTATGTAACACTGAACTTTTAAAAATCAAAGGAAACTCACTTAATTGAACCAGAGAACCAGATACATTTCAGCAGTTAAGAAATTTATAGCGAATGTACCCAATACTAGCGAATAAACTATTGTAAGTTCGGGGAAAATCATTAAATATGAAGTGAAAATTACTGGAATATTCCTTTTAAGTAATACATCAGCAATGCTGATTATATAAAATAATTACACAAATCCAACATATCTTCCTATTAGTTATTTAACAAACCGAACAAAAACCATTTACTGAAAGAAACTTGTTAAGATCAGTAAAGCTTTCAATTAAGCAGAACTAGCAATTATGAATAAACGACAGCACGGTTTTATATTGAAGATTAGATGGTTACCTGTTTCCTTTTTATGGGATTGAAAGGGTGGGAGGTAGAAAAAGAAGTAAGTTTCTGTAATTTCATTTGTTATATCTCGAACTGTTATGAAGGGTCGCAATATCATATTTCCGAGCCCGTTTCCACATTTTTATAAAAAGTTGCTCTAGATGACGTGACGTAGTCCTACAGCAAAACAATTCTTTCAAATGCAAATTCGATGATATCTTATAGATGCTTAAGCCCAAATGATGGATATACAGTTCCTAAAAATATTGATCGAATGAAGATGGTGTGCAGACATATTCCTATGTAAAATCAAAGATAATAGCCAAATTAAATTAAAATAATTTGTATACTCAAAAGCAATTTTATACATTTTTGAAATCCAATAAGTAAGAAAACTTATACACAGTGTAGCGACCTTTTGCATTTAAAACTGCATTAATTTTGGATGGCCTCCAGGTTAAATTTCAAACTATTTTGATTTCACTTTTTGCCACATTCATCGAAGATGGGAGGGATACTATTATTTGCTGTTAAGCACCTCTTAAGCTCACCCCATAGGTATTCTATGGAGTGAAGGTCCGGGGACTATGAAGCTGATAGAGTACTTTGTTACTCTTTTCTTGAAACCTCGTTACTTCGGGTCATTATCCCGTTGAAAATTTCCGTTGAATTTTCAATGGAAAGACCCCAGTTACTCAAGCTCTCAAAGAGATTGTGACTTAAAATGTTTATGTAGTCCCTTGTAGTTATTCGTTTTTCAATTCCATCACATTTCCCGACTCCATTCCATGTCATAAAACCTCAGAATTTCAATGATCCTCCGCCAAATTTATGGGTACCCACGGCCGCCCATCTGAAGCAAACCTTTTTATATTCGTCTCATCCGACGATATTACTGTCTACCAATCCTCAATCCTATAATTCTTACACGTTTCTGAGAAGTGTAGCTTTAGTTTTCTATGGCGTTTAGTTAAAAGTGGTTTCTTGAGTTTGGATCTATTTTCTAGGAGCACATTTCGGACAGTCTCAACGCAAACGTGAATGTTGTCATTTCTCTGACTATTTTCCGTTTCATTGAACTAGACAGCATACATTTTCGACCTGGAGAGCGTTATTCTGGTAAATTTTTAATCTTTTTCCGATCAATACTAAGGTGGAGCATCCAACGCTTAACCTCGCGATGAACGTGGCCGTTTGTAATTCTTTTGCAATAGGCTTCATCTAAAATATCTTTTTTTTAATGAAATGGTTAAAAAAAACTATAAAACTTAAGGGATATATATACCTTGTTAAAAAAAAAACAATTAGAAACGCTTTTTTTTATATTTGTCACACAAAATTACTTTGAACTGTTCTTAAACTAAAATAGTTGATCGAATGAGCTCATCTGTTCACATTGACAAAATCTAATCGCTACTGCTAATAAGATCACGTAAAAGTCGAGAACAAAAAAGAACAAACCTTTCAGAACCCTTTAGTGGTAAATTTTCTCTAGCAGCATGGTTTCTGTGCGAGCAGCATCAACAAAGTTAAAAAATTCATGAACATTCGATCAATATTTTGAGGAACTGTATATAAATAAGAAAACAGCCTTATCTACATACATACATACATTGAGGACGTAGGATTAAATCAGCTTTTAAGAGCTACTTAGCTACTTGTGCTTCCATATTGTAAATGGGAATATCCATTCCACTAACGTTCCTCGTATTTCCACATATTTGATACTTCAAATAATAAATTGTAACTGAAAGTCTCACCCTAAGCACAGACTTTTCTTTTTATTATTTAATTCAAGCCTTTCACAAAATCTCATTGTCTTGTTTTAGAATAACCTCTCAACTTTGAGTGTTATCATCCGTTTTGTAATTTTACCAAAAGTACATATTTAACATGAAAATCAAGATTGAAAAAAGAAAGTAAGTCAAATAAAAGAGGAAGAAAAATGAAAGAAGGGAAAACAAGGAAAATGATTGTCACATAATTAGATCTAAAATCTAATATTCCGACCACACCCTGAGTAAAGAAACGATGAAGATTTTTCATCCATTCTCCTAGGAATAATGCCGAAGAAGAATATCTAATTAACAATATCAAATTAAAGAAAAAACACACACTCACTCAAAGAGAAATATAAATATTACGAGCGTAAAATGAAAGAAATTTGAAAAAATGAGAAGAAGAGCAGTTGAGGAATATTGCAGCTATTAAATGATGGGCTCGAAATTAATACCAGCTGCCCACAACTTCTGCATACGAAAAACCAAAAGAATTAAATGCTGACACCGAGACAGTAGCGGGAGAATCAATGATATCTTTAAATGTGGCATGGGCTTTTACTACCTCCTGTCTAGCTGACCGTGTTTATTTGGTAAAAATTCAAATCACCTTAAAGGGTGGCGGGCAGAGAAAGAGAGAGAATATCAAAAGGAAAGAAAATGTTAACCGGCGAAGTAATAAAATCCAATCGAAATTCCTTTCATTCACAGCATTTCTAGTGGTCGATAGGTGAACGGGTGGAGGGGGTGGGTGGCTTCTTGCTGTGTCGCTGCGGTTATACTCTTTTCTGCTTTGCCCTTTTACGAAACGAGTGATATTTAACTCTTTAATTTAAACTTTAACATGGAATGCTGCTGGGTTGCTAATAAAAATTCATGATTCGTTTTCAGTCAGCCAGACAGAAAAGGGTTGGCTGCTATGTACATAAATATTGCTGTGGAATCTTTTAGACATGAAATCAGTGCCAAGAAATTCTATTCTGATATTGTACTTGTTTTTACTTATTCTAGTTTTTACGGAATTTTCTAAAATTTTTTTGATTTTTCTCTTATCATTAATTAATTTATTACATTAAATGAGATTTAGGGAAGTATACAGAAATATAAACAAATTAGATTTGATTTTCATGCCAAGTGAAAATGTTATTTATATTTAATTAATTGGGTTATTAGGTTTTTGGAAAGCATTACTTTTTCTTACCATGGGAAGCTTTCAAAATAGAAAAGTAATAGGTACAATAAAAAACACGAAAGCAAAGTTCGATCTTGGCTGAACTTAATACCATGCATTCTGTCATAAAAGTACCGGAAAATGATTATTTAAAAAGGAATTGTAAAAATTCTTTTTGTCGCTAAGGTGGCACCACTGTCCTTTATCCTGTCGTGATCATCAAGGAATCATCGGTGTTGTGCACTCGGAATTCTTGCCTGCCACAAGGTCAGACGGTAATTAAAGAATATTATCTGGACAAAAAAGGCCAAGTTTGTGGAAAGAAAACTCATAGATTTAGCAAAGCGACAACTCATCAGAAGGTGGAATGATCAAGGAAATCGAAGGGAAGGTAGATGGTTACGAAGATACGAATGGAGACGATTCGACTATGTTCCAATTCCAGCCATATAACATAGGTATCAGGATATAATTTAATTATTTTTAAAATCTTAAATAAATAAATTTGTTACTTATATAAAATTTCCCTACACTCAAATTTCTTCACAACTTAACTCGATTTCTTTTAATATTAAGTACTATATACATACATATATTTACAATTCTCTTAGTTTTACCGCAATATTATTACACTTGTGCAAATATTTTGAAGACAACCAGTCCATTAAATTGTGAATATTATAAAATTTCCACTAAAAGTAAAAAAAAAAAATCAATGAAACCAGTTGAATAACAATGAACGGGAATAACTTGCAATGTTTATTATGACGCTCGCAGCAGCCGCTGCCAAAATCCAAGACTCCCCCCTCGAAAACAAACAATTGTTTATTCAGGTGCTACGTAGTGTGCTCAACTAACAACTAACTAGAACATACTTACTACAGTAAACTTACAACTACAACTTTAGTTTACAGTTGCAACTGTTGTTGCAGAAGTTTACTGCTTCGGCAAGTTGTGGGTAAATAGTCGAATATTTTTATAATTTAATTTTAGTAGGAATGTTTCTACCGAAAGTGAAACAACAGAAGGAGATGAAAAAGAAGAAAATCACCTGCTCGATACCCAAGAACGGCAAAGAACGCATCAAATTAACAAAAACAACCAACTACTGCCATCATACGATGGCGCTAGTCGTAACCTTATCCCCGTTTAACGCAAGTTCGTATCTACTATCGTTCTGTTGTAGTGTCGTCGCGCCGCCTGATCGTTTCCATTCGTTCGTTTGTTTGTTGCGTATCCGCGACGTTGTAACTAGTCGTAGTTGTCAGTAGTCGTCGTTGTACTTTATAACGTTATCATTTTAACGATTTGGTAAACAAGGCATCATCATCGTCATCATCATCATCGATGAAGAAGAAATTGACGATAAAAATGGCGGCGACGATGGCGAAGGTGGCGTCATCGGAGAAAAACGAGCGGCAATGGCGGCAGCAGGCAGCAGGCAGCATCGTTGAGAATGTTCAATAAAGCAGTAAATAAGTTTATTTGTTGTTCGCCGAGGAATTGATGGGGATGAGGATATACGGGCGGGCGACCGGGCGGCCAAGTTAGTTGTGTTTATATAGCGCATAGTGTTCCTTGTGACAACGGCAATAACGACGATGATATTGTTTTTGTGTGGCAGTTGTTATTCGGTACTGATACTTACATATATTCAGTGCGTATTTCATTGAGTTCGTTCTCTCGCCCACTTCCTTTCTCAATCTCTCTCTCGCTCTCGCTCTCGCTCTCGCTCGCTAGATGTTGTGTGTGCGTTTTTCTTCATCGTAACGAACGAACAAACGGAAAAACAATGAAGCGACGACAACAACATTGTTAGAAATTTTATGGTTTGAAAATTGAACGCATAAATTTATATGCATCCACTTATTTCTTATCGTTTATGTTGGAATAGAGTGCGCTGCGAAAGGTTCTCCTATGCTAGCCGCTCAAAGTGTGGAACACAGGAAGAGGTAGGAGGATCTTATGTGTGTTGTTGATTCTTATACCATAGTATAAGATTGTAGTTGTATGAAAGATAAGTGAACTATGTGGAGAGTTCGGGTATGTTCGACTATGAGATATCGCAGATTCGTGAACTTATAGCGGGATATTAAGAACTTTTTTTTTTACATTTGATGTTAAGAGCGTTTCATCAGAGCGTTTCCTGTGTAAAGAGTTGGAAGTAACACTCGATTCATTACGATTTCCTTTAAGAAATTTTATTCATCAATCCCAGCAATCCTTGGGACCTTAGAACTTCTTTAAGCTTTGTCCACCTGACTCTGATTAGAGCAGTAGGTGGAATACCATAGCATAGCTTCCTAATCGGGCCTAATATACTTATGTATTTTTTGGTTCCATCTTTTTCGATACACGTCGCTCAAGCACACTTCGCGCGAAGATTTTGGTCTTGATCGCTCATGTCTCAACGCCATACATTAGAAAGAAAACGATGAAAGACTTATGTGGGGTATTTTCGTCTATCGAGGGGTTGCCCCGATTCGTAACTAATTATTTAGGCTCTAGTAAATTTAGCTAATAGGCAAGAGATATTTTTCCTATGCTTTAACTTGAAATTGTAGACATGCATGCCTAGTTATGGTATACTATATATAGCATATATAAATATCCGGGATCTCTGCCAACCTCAAAGCAACGGGCTTCAATGGCGCCCAACTCGTCTACTCATCCAGATTATATAATGTTACGCTGATGCACGTGCCTATCAACGTTACAAACACATCGGTGATTAGGGCTCCATATGTTTTTGCAATAATTTTCTATTTATATATCGACAATATAAATGTCAAGGCACAATGACATTTGACGCCATTTGTAAAAATTAAGGCACATTCGTATTTTTACATTACTTTTACGCCTCCTTAGATTTGTATTTTGAAAGCAATCTTTTAACCGCCACCTTCCAGTTGTAGCGTGCATCCACAAACCAAAGTTTAACTATTCTAGTGCAAGCATATCCTCGCGCAGCGTGTTTTTCTTTGCAAAATGAATTCTTTTGCCATTAGCATTTTGTTATCTCAAAGTCATTTTTAAGATGAAATTACTAGCTCCTCGGTGCTTGTAGTACATTGTTTTAAGTAGTTGTTGGTTTTTTTTTTTTTTTTGGCTTTTGTGTGTTTTGGTTTGTGTTTGCATTAAGAAAAAGTCAACAATATTTGTTTACCTTGTAAATGTTGAAGAGTTAGCATGTAGATTTTGCTTCAGTTACTTACGTACCAAAAACACAAAAAATAAAAATTAATCTTATGTATATGAGAAGTATTTCCTTTCTTTGCTGCAAGATGTCTTTATTGACCAGTGAGTCGTCAACTTTGAAATATTCACTTACTAATCAAAACTACCCTTAAACTGAACGAAGAGAAATTCCGCTTCGTTCTCGATGTTAACAATTCAATATAAGAAATAATATCCTGGGGTGTTAATTTCCTATGAATTGCCGATGATGATGATGATGATGATGGCCTCCTCCTGTCAGTTGATCGAAAGTCGAAAGAAGGCAATTCTTTGACGAACCAACAACAAAAAATGAAGAGAGGGTGTAAACTGCATGCAAATATTTTTGTACAAATTCCCCAGAGTGTGTTCAATGAAGAATAAAATACTGAATTCTCAGCTACTACCCTTACAAGTTCAGTTTCTGTTACCAATTTTTTGTTTCTATTTTCAATCGCTGTAACCACTGACCATTACAATCTTCGATTCGACAAAGTATATAGCTGCAGTGCGCCCCCCAGAAGCATCCATCCCTCTTGATTATTTTTATTTCTAGGATTTTAAACAATGCAAATTTCGTGTTGAAAATCTATACACAATTTCACATTTACATTCGACCTATTCATGTAGAATAATTAATTTTTAGTTATAGCAATAGTGCAGTCAAGTCATGTACCAAGAACTAAGTGCAATGTGATGCCGGTGACATACCGAAGTTGAAGTGGGGCGAGTCTCCTTCTTAGTCTGCCACTGTGCTATTTTTGCTATCAATGCAGATGTTAGTAGGCAAGCGTGTTGGGTTTAAGTAAATGAAAGATTTACAATCTGGACTTTGAGGGTTGAACTTTGAAGAAACATTGAGATTGTGTAAAGAGATTTTATGATAAATAAGTTTGAATAGGAGAGAATCGATTTTTGAGAACCTATTTATTTCAGAGTTGTGTGATAAAGTAATTTTAAATAAATAAATATCTCTGGGCAACACTTCCTTAAAAATAAATATTCGATATCTTCTTGTCATTTACTCTCGCATATTTTTGAAATAACTGCCAACAAAATAACCAATTTTTGTATGTTTATTTCCATCCTGGGTAAAATTTTGTTAGATACACATTGAATTTTAATTGGCCTAGGTAAATGATTAATCAATTCACAACAAACCCTATCAAATTTTAACAAATTGCAGCTTATGTGTGTACATTATTTCAAGAATTCATTTAAAAATATGGCATCTTTCGATTGACACCTCATCAAAGAATAGAGCACAGCAAAGTGTCATCAATACGTTTTCTACAAAAAGTGAAAAATTATACAATGAGAAAGAAAGAGTAAATCAACACAACACAATTGATTTTGTAAAATATTCACCTACATGCTTTCCTCTACACTCCGGGCTACCTTTTGATTTGCAAACAATTGGATACTTGTAGATTCTATTGATGTCACTTGACTCCACTCCTAAGAACTCAACTGAACATCAACTGTTCTCTTGAGAATTCAGAAATTCCTCCCACATAACATTGAACATACTGCGGGAAATTTCACAAAAGTCAAATGTTTGAATGTGTGAGTGTGTGCTGTGCCCAGTGTCTCGGTCGGGCTCTCCACGTTCGTGCTCCTTCCACCCACATACATATGTACATTGTACATGCAGGATTCAGATTCGTGTTGACCACTACACAACATGCCATTAAAATTCTTGTTTGATTTGGATGCAGATGCCATTCATTTTTGGTAAAATACAACAACAATAACAATAAAAAAAAAACAAAAACTACTGCAACATGCCAACATAATTCAGCATGTGTTGATGTGTGTCTAACGCGTGTGTGTGTGTGTGTGTGTGTATGGTAGCAGTGTTGGTGTGTTAAGAGATTTGATACAAGCTGTCATTGGTGGAGTGGATGGTGGTGGCTTCATACCCTCTACCGATCACTGCATTTTTCGTTGGTGCCCTCAACCAGCCCCCCCCCCTCCCCCCCGCCTCACCATCCCTTTTTGTTCTTCCCCAAGGACATCAAATGCTGTGACTGTAAAATGAAATTCATTTACATTCGGTACATGGCAATTTTAGCTTTAATGTGTGTGCTTGTTTGAAGAGTGCAAGTGTGTGTTTGTTTTTTATGCATGTATGTGTGTGTGTGTGTGCGTGTGTGTGATTATGTTCAATCAGATGTTGTCAAATTAGTTCGACATTATGGTCTGTTTATATTTTCATTTCTCTTGTGTTTTGTTTGTCATTTATGTCAAACTACTTCACTCCTCTTCGCACGCCTCAACTTCTTTATTCCATGGCTTCCATTTCAATTCTCATTACACATACTCAGTTTATCACATACTATCTGCTATATTGGCATTAATAAAATCATTTTTAAGAGGAGGCGTGTGTTTTACTTTAGACTTACACTCTTGTGATATACATACAGTACCTATTTAGTATGAAGTATTAGAGACGCTGGCGTACATGAATTCATACATACATATGTATACATATGTATGTGTTTCTTTGTGTATGTATACGTGCATATGATTGCATGTGAGTGGCTCTGTGTTTTCGTATTGGGACTTGTCTCTTTATCCCCTCGATGCATGTCTATGAGTATTCGAATAATATTGGTAATTTGTAATTAATGCCGTGTCACACTTTAACTTAATTTATACGACAAACTATGATAATGTAATCATATAAGGGGATAGACACACACACACACACATACATGGTTAATTTGTGCACATGTGTACTTTATGTACATATATGTACAGGGTGCACCATCATTTATGTCGGTATGTAAACATTGAATTGGGTAAACATGTTTTTGAAACAGTAATTCAGTACAATGTTAACAATGGATCGCTTGGAGTGATGCTGTACATTCAAAATAGTAGTTCAGTTGTGTAACTCTACGTGCATATCGTCGAAAATATTGTGGCCGGTGCTTGTTGGTCTAACAACACTATTCAACGTTTGATATCGAATTTTATTGAGCACGGGACAGTGGGAGATCGTCGACAAGCGTTCATCAACTCTCAAGACGTTCCAATGAACATCTTGGTTAAAGCTGTAATAGAGTGTGTTGCTGAGAACCCACATGTGTCGTATCATCAGCGCGTTCAGTATTTTGACGTCAGTGGAACCACCTTGCGGCGCATTTTGAAGGATGATTTGTATTGGTTTCCGTATAAAGTGCAAATGACAAAATGATATTGCCGACAGCCCAATTGGCATCTTCTGTAATCACGCTTCTGTGAGGTCTGGTTGTGGTCAACGTCGTTTGGAATATGGCTAAACAGTCGCTCGAATGGTTGACACTGAACCTGATTTTTGAAAAGAAATTTTCAAGACCGACGAAGTCCATTTCACACTGCCTCTGGCGCTGTTAACAAGCAAAATTGCCGTATTTGGGGAACGAAGAATCCACACGAGATTCATGAAATAGCTTTGCATGACCAAACAGTGACTGCTTGGGCCGGCTTTTACGGAAAAACATCGTTGGGCCATTTTTCTTCAGAGAAGGTGAAACAGTTGATGAGAATCGATATCGGTGGATGTTGGCTCATTATGCCTGCCCAAAAATGAGTGAAAAAGTTCTGGGTCAGTTATTGATTTCAACAAGATGCCACATGCAAATCAAGCAATGCAATTTCTGCAACGAAAATTCCCCGGACGTGTGGTAACAAAATCTGACTGGCCACCCAGATCTCCAGATTTGACCTCTCCGGACCATTGACGAGCTCAAGGCCAACATTAGTGCTGAAATCATCGCTATACCGCCCGAGATGCTGGAAAAAGTGATGAGAAACAGGAAGGACATATTTTGCTTTGGTCAATAACGGCGTCTACTTGATTGATGTTGTCTTCAAAAACTAGTCCAAATATATTGTAAAGGACCAAGTTAAGTAAAAATACCTCATGTATGGAAATCGATTGTCTTTTTTAAAGTTATTCAATACTTACATACCGACATAAACGATTAAGCACCCTGTATGTATGTATATGTATTTGAGTTCAATTTATTTTTCATTAATTAGTAGATATGTCGGCAAGATACAACTATTTAGAAGATATGTATGTGCATTTTCATGTACATAGAGGCATTTGTAGACATACATATGTATACATAGTATGTCTGTATAGTAGATATATAAATATGTGTACGAGAGTGCATGCATTTTCAGTTAGTTTGATGTGTCATCGGGGTATTCGACATCGTCTTTTAAATAGTATTTAACTATTTAACTGAAAAATATGATTATTGTTTTTTCTTTATTGATTGTGTGTATAAAACCTATACAACAACATATCTAAAAAAAAAATATACATTCTGTGCTTAAGTGATTTCTAAATTAAACGCTACCAATTGCGTGAATAATTCATAAATAAATAACTTAATTTTTAAATCTGTAAATTATGCTTATCAACATATCTTTCAGTACATTGTAGTCCATTATTGCAAATTGAAATTGTAATTTTGTTTCATTGCACAGCGTTTTAACAATTGTGTTAAAGCTAATTATATTATTAAATATTTGTATGTACAGGTAGTGTTACCAACTTCACACCGGTATATCTGGCAACGCGATATTGCCAACTATGTCCAATTGCCAACGATACCAATGATAGCTGTTTATATTGTTTACAAGTTACCACAAGCATTTGCGTCTAAGTTTTATAGAACAAAAGTTATTCGAAATCGAATTCAAAAGTAATAGTGTGATTGCGTTATATTTGAGTGGAAAATCACAACCAGCTATTGTTCGTGATGCCTGAAAGTAAACAAAATGTTTGTGTATCGCATCATAAAAATACCGCAAGATCATATTCGTGCAGCATGCGACTCATTTTTTAACCGTTTGAAAGCCATAGTCAAGGCAAAAGGTGGCAACATCGAGCTAATGTGAATGGATTGAAAAAATTTTATTATTTCCACACATTTTTGTAATTTGAATCAAACGTTTGAATAGGAAACAGTTCAATCGCCTAACCCTGTATGTATATAAATTTCTGTATATTATTATACCATAACTGCGTATAGACCATTTGGTTCATTCTGTTCTTAAGAACATGGTTCTAATATTTATTTACATACATTTCGAAAATTATATACGTAATGGCTGTACTGTGCAGCTTAAATCTAGATTGTGTTTTATGATAAGTATTATCTTTAATTTTTGTTTGTTTCCATTTTTAATTTGGAAAATTAGTTTTCCGAATTTTTTAACAATTTCATCATTTAGAGTATAAATATAATTATATGAATGAATTTTATACAGGCTTCCATTAATTATTAATTTTGCGCCAAATATGAATTTTAGAAAAATGGTTATACATTCAATCTTTAAAGTAATGGGCATTGCTAGCTACACATTTTTCCTATCTCTCTGACAATTTGTGAATGCCTCGCCAAAAAAACTGTTCGTTTTTTGAGTCAAACCAGTCATCGAGCCATTTTTTTACATTTTCGTACGAATCGTAGTGGTGCTCAGAAATTGCGTGCCCCATTGATAAGTAGCTTAAATAAGTTGTAGTCAGATGAAGCCAAGTCTGGTGAATAAGCCGCATGGGGGAGGGCTTCCCTGCTTTACGAATCAACCAATTCCCGAGTCTGTTTTGTTCAATGTGATGGTACATTGTCATCAAGAAAAATTACTTTGTGTTGCCTAGCTTGATATTCTGGACGTTTTTGGCGCAAAGCACGATTCAAACCGGCCAATTGTTGTTGGTAGCGTTGACCAGTAACTGTCTCACCTGGTTTCAGAAGGTCAAACCAGATAACACCTCGCTGATCCCAGAAAACACAGAGCATTGTCTTCTTTCCGAAGCGATTTGGCTTCGCTGTCGATTTGGCCGGTGTACCGGGCTTAACATATGACCGTTTACGGTTGAGATACTCGAAATAGATCCATTTTTCATCGCCAGTAACAATTCGATGAATATATGACTTTGTTTTGTACCTGGCGAGCAACATTTCACAGGTGGTTTTTCGATTTTCTTGCTTTCTTTCAGTCAATTCATGCGACATCCATGGCTTTTAAACGTTGAGAAATGCATTGTTGGGTCATATTTAATTGTTGTGGACGCTGTTATTGCGTTTGACCATCATCCTCATCGAATAAAGCTTGCAATTCGGCATGTTCAATCTTTTTCGGTAGTCTTCTACGTTCTTCGTTTCTCACAACAAAATCGCCACTTTTAAACTTATTGAACTACTCGTTGCACTGTGTTTTGCCTATAGCGTGCTGGACGTAAGCTTCCACAAGCATTCAATGAGATTAGAAAGCAGATTTCTTCAATTCAAAAACAGAAAATTAATGATGTCCGCATATCGTAGTTTGTAGGCACAAAATTGTTGTATGAAACTTGATTGTTTATGAACTGAATATTGTTGGCAGAACTAAATGCGAAGAAATGGCGCCAATGATTTGGTTTGACAGAGCGTGTAGTTTTACCTAGCGACACAGAGATGCGATTACCTGTTTCATACTTGTACACCTGGTATGTAGCACAGGCAGATCAGACGATTGTTTCGGAACAAGCGTTGTATCCTCATCAGTGATCTTAGTGTTATTTCTTTGTGTTTTCAATAATCTATATAAGTTACTTATATTTGGAAAGGTAATCGGGAATTATATCATTAACATTAAAAGAGTTTCAAATATCTCCACTGAATATTTATATTATTGCAACAGACATACAACACGGTTCTACAATACTTATATACTATATGTACTTACTTAGATTTTGTTTATATTCTCTTTCCAACTGCTCAGCACAATAACGGTCCGAAATTTATTCTGAGCTAGTGTTTTAGTAAGTAAGTAGTAAGTCAGTTTGGTTTTTTATTAATTTTAATTTTGAAAACAATAATTAATGTTTGTGAGATACAAAACTTTATTATAAGTATCTACTCTAGTTCCATTTAAATTTATATAAAATGTGCTCTATAATATTGTTTTCAAGTCTTTCTAACTCATTTATTTGGTATCCAGATTGTATTTAGATACTTTCTTATGTGATATGATTCATTTATAGCAATCACAATTGCCGTTTTGGAATACTATTTATATTCATATAGATTACAAAATTTAAAGTAAAAATGGCAAACACGAACATTTGCGACCTGCCATTTTACGCCGACGCTTAAGGGTAAAATGAAAAACTCTGTTGCTGTCGAATTCAACTCTTGTTGATTCGCTATTGCCAGCTAAATGGTGGTGAAGTGCAATAGATATATATATTTTCTTTTTCGCCCTTGTAAGGGTAAAAAACGAAATAGTGCACGCACATGCCACTTACAATACGGCGAACATCGGCCTTCGATTTCTTTCTAATTTTCAAAATTAAACATTTTTTATGTAAGCCTACCCTATATCCTCTTGATTTTATTTTTTTTTTTGTAAAAATATTGCTGTTGACCTCCATACCAAAATATTTTAGGATAAAACAACTGTGCAGCGTGCCCCATTAAATCAGCTGTTTCTTGTTGCATATTTATGTTAATTTTTCTAACAAAGTAGCAGCTATATTCTTTTTTCACCTTTTTTCACATCATTTAAATTTAATAGTAAATCTATTTTGTAGATTATTTTTCCAGCAATTAAGTGATTCAGTGTTGTACATAATATCACAGTCAAATATGATAGGGAGCCCCCACATGCCATACTTTTCTTCAAATAGTACTTAAGACTTTATGAAACCGTATGAATCATCTCAATGTGTAAATCGATACATTCCCAGAAAAATGTATTAAAGACCAAAAATCCCAAAATTACTTTTTGTCATGTTCTTATAACTTGTGCCAAGTGTGGCGATGTACTTTTCCCGCTCATGCACAAAATAAGTAGAAATTTACAGAAATACACAACAGAAGAGGAATTTGTATTCGTATTTTGTGAAAATATCGCTTAAGACATTCTTCGGAGAATGGATGCATAATATAATGATAATAATGATGATTGAATGGTCGCCTCGAGCAACGATATTTAGCGCCCATTGAATAAAATTGCTATTATGTAGACCTTTAATTACACTTTTAATATCCAAACTGTGGTGAAGTATAAAGAATGCTTAATATTACTTAATCCTCAATTAATTGGAATTCGAATTCCAAACACATAAATTTAATTTACTAAATTACAAAACACACAATATAAATGTAATTTGTGCGCACAATAATGTGGCACAATCACGTGGCATCCAGTCTCAGTCTGCCTTTCTTCTCCGATTTCATTGCGTAATTTTCCAAATGTGTGTTAATCCTTGAAATCACTTTATCCTTTAAAATTTCGCCCGAAAAAATTAAACACCCAAAATTAATGAAAATTTGCATGCCATACCGTAAACGATGCAAATCCAGCTACAATAGATACCGAGTAATCGTTAAATTACAGTAAACTCATTCACTTTCGCTATGTCGCTCTTTCTTGCACGCCCTGATTTACTCATACACTCTATACACTCTAGCCCATTACGATACGCAATTTTCAAAGACGTTACTTTCGAGAACATTAGTAATGCTTGGCAGCGTATTTACCTAGGAATGCGTAACGTGAGACGACCACGGCGAGACAACGAACGGCGACGAAACGACGAAAATGGTGTTGACTAAATTAAAAATTGATTAAAATGAAACAAAAATGAGACAGCAAATGAAGCAGTAGGGGCAGTCGGAGGATATGGACTATTACCGCCGACCGTTTGGCTTGGAATTAGAGTTGTGTGTAAATGTGAATGTGACGGTGGGTAGGGTGATGAGGGTGAGGGTGTGGGTGTGGGTGTAAGTAATGCAAATGACGTAAAGGACTCTTGATTTTTTGCTTGCTTGGTAATCGAGATGTAAAGACCCTAAAAAAGTTTATACGGGCAACTGATTCTCATTCATTCAAACACACACGCACACACTCGCAGTCACTCAATATTTAGCTTTTCCGTTTTGCTAAATTAAATTTGTGCATTACGCAAATGAGAAAACTACCGCACACACACGGACACACAAGGACATAGATAGTATGTATAGTACACGGTTTGCATAAATGCAGACGATTGAAGGCATCCACACACACACACACACACACACACACACACTCGCACACTCGCACACTCGCACAGAGCAGCATATTGCGGTAGGTGTGTTCCGGCACTTGTGAATGAATGCGTTACGAATAATATTTTCTAGATAAATTGAAATTATAAATTTATTTGTTAGAAAGAAGCAAATCCTTTTTTCTGCAACACACTTCCTCTTCTGCCGTGCTTTTGTTGTTGTTTACCTTAAGAAAAATGTGTAAAAAGAATAATAATATCCTTTTCCTTTTGCATTCCCTTTGTCGCCTCTCTCGTGTTTTCGTTATTCATTTTAATGTACCATTAGCAGAGTGGTTGGCCCATGCTCGTGAGCTTTACGTTTAATATCTTCATTGCTCGCTGGGTTATAATTTTCCGCCATTTTCGTGTTGCCATCTCTTCAACTTTGTTGCATTGGATTTCCTTGCTGAGTCAATGTTGCTGCAGCTGCTGTTGTTGTTGCTATTATTGTTGCCAGCAATCTGCTTGCCTAATGATCCCTGCTGATGAAGGAGATGATGGTGATGATGATGATGACGATGACGATGGCCATGGTGATGGTGGATGGCTGAATGTTTGGGCTCTGTCTTTGGGTGTGAAGATACTTTGGTGTGCTTAGCTTCAGTTGGGATTGATTGAATTTTTGCGGTCAATGGGGGTTTTGTGTCGCATTTTAATTTGTTTTCTTCTTAATTTATTTCTATTTTTGTTGTTGTCGTTATTGTACTGCTGCCCATCAGGAGGTCCTCGACATGATTATGTTGCTGCTCCTGTTGTTGGTGTTTTTGTTTTTTTTTTGCAACATTTTAATTAAGAAATGCCATTTGATTGTTTTACTTAATTGAATTAAATACCGCAGCAACAACAATTAAAGAACGTAATTGCTTTACGAGTGAAATTTTTTTGCTTAATTAATTGAAGAGGAAACACTAAGCTTCATTTTTTTGTTTCCATGGTGCAGTAATAGAAATTGCATACATTTTTGATAAGTCTGATAACATAAAATTATAGTAGGTTGAATAGGGTGACCCACCCCCTTGGGTTAAAATCTGATAGAGTCTAGTAGCTGAAAATTTTAAGGACGGTATCCAGCTCTCAAGAAATCTCTGAAGAAAAAAGCATATATTTTTTTGAATATGAAATAGTTATAACCAAGAAAGTTATACATTTGAATGTAATTACTTTTGGCAGGTCACCTTTTCTTCAACAAATTTATCATCAGTCATTTATTTCTTTCCAAAATCTATGTTATTTATCATTTCAAAACACTGAAAGTATGTAAATAGAAGAAATTATCGATGTAGACTTCATGCTTCACAACTTCAAAGAATAAAATTTTACTTGAGCTGTGATCTACCCAAAAATTGCCAATTTCTATGCTCGCAAGCAAAATGCTTTTAAGGTATCTAAGTACTTACAAAGTAGAAACTTTGAGCTTCAAGGCTTTATTTAAGTATCATTGGAGTAAATCTGGATTCGCAAGAATGTGTAATTAATATTAAGCATCGCACTGGATGACCACAATAATCGGCCGCGTCAAATAGAGCTGGTTAACATAAGCCGATATAACACCGATCAATCTAGTACTTGAATCTTATTCGAAAGATCAAAATCTATTGAAGATTATACCTGTTGTGTCTCTCTCAACTATGGTGTCGTTGAATTTCAACATTTTTCAATTATTAGCCTAAAACTATGCCAGGTATTTTTTTTGCTAGGATGTATACAAACAGAGCGACAGCTTATGAGTCATTAAAGTACATATGTGTATGCTCTAATTAGAGTTTAATTAAACTACGAATATTTAAACGTTTTTAATGTTAATTGCATGTACAATTATGTAATTACAAAAAATAAACGCATATATCATTTTTATTTACCAATTTCATGCATGTGGTAGCGACATTCTACAAATTTTGAATTTGTTGTTCGCTTTAAATTTTTTGATGGTTTTTTTGTTTATATTTTCCACAATATAATATAAATGTTCGAATTTATTATGATAAATGAACTTATCGCTCAACTCATATCAATTGAATTCTACTTGTGTTGCTCCTGCTACTTTGGCATCGTATTGTTGCCAACGGCAGAGAAGACAGAGACGCTTACAACGGGCAATGGCCTCCCTCATACATATTTAATAACCGCCATGGGGGAAACCAATCAATTAATATTAATTTTATAGGAAAATCATTACTGCATTGCGATGGACAATGCATACAAACGCACACACACTCCTATACAAACATTCACAAATTGTAAAAAATAAAATATCAGCACGCTCAATCGGTAAAGCCCCACACATACATTTACAAAATATAGGTACACATAAGAAATGTAAATAAATATGGTTGTATGTTGATTCACCGATAGACAGCTACCTAGCTGGAGGTACAAGCGTCCAATACGTAAGCGGTAGTAATAAACGTTTAATGAATTTATTTTTCAGTTGGTTAATATACACAAATAAGTATGAAAAAAGTAAACACACTTAAATGTTTATTATAATTTACTGAAAAATAATTTGTTGCAAAAGATAAAATTAAAAAGTGTGAGTATGAAGTGGCGCGGTGGCGGCATAAAAGTAAATTACCATATTAATTTGGTTAATGCAACATTTAATATTCAGGTGGCGCCATAATAATGAGCAAGTAACGAAAGTAGCAAAAACAACATATGGAAATTAGTTCAATGAGCTTTTTTCAGAAAGAATAGTGTTCGGGCAGAATAACTATATACTTAATATAAATTTTGTAAACAGTTGTTTTTAATTAAAACTCAAAACATTTAGTATATCATAAGACTCATAAATTGTACCGAATACTTAAATGCAATTATTATTAATTTCATCAACACTAATCTATCGATACTTATCGAAAGCTTTGAATATTACTTATAAGGCATTATCACAATTTGCCTATTCTCGAATTTTATATATCTTGTAATGTGAATATACATATGTACATAAAATAAAGAGGCACTTGCACTTCGGAAGACAGCCAGGAACGGTGTTTTTTTCTTTCCCCAACAAATACTTAGGTAGGTTAAACTCATCATCATCAAATTTCGCTTTAGGATCTTTTTAATGGGAAGAGTGCTGAAGTTACCTGCATTCACAGAATGTCTCTATGCCCTTACAACTCCAAAAAAATTGCATATTTCTGAATATTGCAAATATCTTTAACAGACATAATCTTCGTTTGTACATAAGTGGAAATTTTGTTGAAAAACATTGCTTTGGTGCTATTTATGTCTGTTATAATATTCCATTTGTGAATGATTTTTATATTGAGTTTATCTATTATATTAATAACTGGTATTTTAACTTTTTTTATATAATGCTTAAATAAATTCATAAAATAGTTTAAGCTTGAAATAATTCATATAATGTTTTTTTTTAATAAAAAATATAGGTATTTAAATGAATTTATAAAGTTTTTCAAATGATACGAAAAGAACGAAAATTTAAATTAGGCAGCCGAGGGCTTCGTTGCTAGAGCTGTGATTTTGTGCTGTATTAATCAATTATGATTTTATAACTTTTAAATAAAATAAATAAATTAGAACAAAAAGTTTTGTATTGTTTTAAAAATGTTGTGAATGCAATCGAACTGAGCAACTCTCGAATTACTTATATTTATACTTAGGACGTGTTGTATGTACAAAATGCCTCTGGTTGATAACTGAAGTTCATGAAGAAGCATCCAAGTGATCTCTAGGAAATCACATAATATCACACACGGCCTAAAAGTATGCAACCATTAATACCTAATTGCTTATTCCCCTCTTTCAAACATGTTACTCTCGCCATCCGTTGCTTTTACTAAGCAATCGTTAATGTAAGTATTTTCAAATGACATAGTTTGGATACACTGTAAACATATTTTTTCATTGCTTTAAGTGAATGAGAATTAATTGCACATTAAATTGTTATGGTTTTTTTTTTCAAAATTGCTTGCGGTTATTTTGCATTTAACTTTTAAATGTTTTCTGTGTTTCTCAAAGCATAACACAAACGGGAAATCAAATTTCCTCATTTCTTTCTTTTCTTTGCTGCTGTTGCCTCTTCTGCTACTTATTTCTCTTTCTCACTCTCTTCTCTAAAAAATTACAACATGCTCATTCAAAAAATGGCGTTTGATTGTAAAAGGTTCGTTTAATGTGAAACGGAAGTCTTATTTATGCTGGTGTTGTTGTTGTCATCAATTGTGTCGTTTTGGCGTGTATTGCCGTTTGCTATTTTACCTTTGGCAGTATTTTGTTGTTGCTATAGCTGTTGCTACTGTAATGCCTTCTTCACATCAAAGCCAATTACGAAGACAATTATGCAAGTTGTAGTTAATAATGTGCTGATTGTTTTTAATGATGTGGAATTGTTGTTGTGTATTGTACGATTAATATATTTGAAGTTAGTGTCGGGAAGGGAAGAAGAGACAAAACAGAGCGGATGGATGGATGGAAGGAAGAGAGAAAGAAGAGAGGCAGGAAGAAAGGCAGGAAGAGAGGAAGGAAGAAAGGAAGGAAGAAAGGAAGGAAGAAAGGAAGGAAGAAAGGAAGGAAGAAAGGAAGGAAGAAAGGATGGAAGAAAGGAAGGAAGAGAGGAAGGATGTAAGAGAGGAAGGAAGAGAGGAATGAAGGAAATTATTAGTGAACACACTTTAGGTGCAAAACTAACCTTTTTGTCACTTATTTTAATTATGTTTTTTATTTTATGTTTTTACTTCTAAGCGCTATCTTTTTCATATAAACCCACAATAAATAGTTATAGTATTAATGGGAATTCATTTCTGACAAAACTGTTGATACATACTCGTAAGTACATATGTAGTATGTACATATACTTATGTACCTATGTATACCATATGCAAGCAATATCACTACAATATTTAGAATCAGGTCAGTATAATTAATTAGCAAATACCTTTTCTATGCCTTTTGACACCGTTTAGAAAATTTCAGTTGCCATCTTTTTATTTACGCCTAAGTAACTCCCAGGAATATACGGGATATATGCATGGCCACTAAAATCAGTTACCAAAATTTTCTACCAATTTACTGGACTATTCTTTCAATGAGCGCTACTCTAGCATAACATTGCTTTAAATAACAGTAAACATTGAATTGAAAGTGTCAGGCAACGCAAAAGATAGTGATTTAGTGATAGTGAAAGTGAAAAGGGGTTCGATGACAGCCTGTGTGAGAACATGTTATTATAATGAAACAAGCAAAAAAAACAAAAACTTGAAACGATGTAATTGGGAAAGCATGTGACAATGACAATTTGTATGCGAAGGCGGTATTAGTATTGGTAATAGCTATTTGGTAAAATGTGGTTGATTTTGGGCAAGTGGGCATGGTACCTCCCCTATAAACAAAATATTTGAAGTGACATACATATGTACATAGCTGAAGAAGCAAGCGTAAGTAAGATAAAAACAGTTTATACGTGAATGCGATATGTTAGTAGTAATTATTGGGTAGTCGTTTTGCAGGAAGTGAGCATGCTATTTCACACAAACGCATTACTTGAAAGGACGTAACTGCGGAACCAATAATAGTTTGGAAGGCAATAATAGTTTACATGCGAAGGCGGCATGTTGTTAGTAGCTATTAATACAAAATTAAGTTTAGTAGCTTTATCATTCGCATAGATAGGATTTTCGATTGGGGAGAAAATTTGTTTTTGCAATTCCATACCATGGCCTAGAAAATTCAACTTCTTCAATCGTGGTCGCTGTAGCGAAGCGGTAGTGCATTGGACTGTTACGCAGAGTGTCAGCGGTTCCAATCTCGGCACTCGCAAAATAAAAAATTAAAAAAAATAAAAATTAAAAATAGCAACAACAAGAAAATTAACGGCATCACCTCTTGGCAGGCAATGGCAAACCTACAAGAGTCTAAAATTGCCTAAGAAAAGCACTTCACTTCGCCGTTCCGATTCGGCATAAACCTGTAGGTCCCTTCCATTCAGGTACAAATATATCACGCACAACATGAATGGATGCGAAAAGCTTGGCCTTTGGCGCTACATGCGGTCATAGTCGACACTGATAGGACTGAAGCTCATTGTGGTAAAGGCACAACACTTGCCGCAATGGCTGCGTATATCTTTATCGGTTTATCGGTGTCCTGTATGATCACATTCACTCTCTCATTCTCCCTCCTTCTTCCTCCCACCTATCCATTCATTCTATTCAACACAATGCTCTGCATTCATAGGGGTACACCCTGTGTGTTGAATGTAACAAAAAAAAAAAAAATGAAATATGACAAAATTGTCATAGTTTTCATTTTTCATAAAGATATATTCTCCTCTTACCTATGTCACTGCCTTCAAATACAAACAATATGCTTAGCTCATCAAAGTCAAGCAAGATATTGATCAAGGTTGCTGTGCTTCGACGGGGTTTTTGTAGTATGAACTGAGAAGGATAAATAATAATAATAAATAATAAGAATTATATCGAATAATGCTTCGTTTAAATGGTCATCAGTATTGGAATCATTTTCGTTGTTGTTGTAATTTTGAACTACCCGAACTTTGTCTGGACCGTACAGCGAACCTGATCGAAGTCCAGGTACTTAGTTTCAGATAAAAGATTTAACAATGTTTAGTATTCCTATCTTTCCAAGTTCATACGTACTCGTATTTTCAAAATCAGTTTCAATGTAAAACCACAATCCCTAACAATTTTCCCTAATTAAAATTATCACTCTTTGTTTTTCGTGAATAATACTTAGTTTTGGGAAAACTACAATTAAAAACAGTAAAATGGTGGAATGAGTAAAACTCGTGCCACTTATATTCATGAAATACTAACTTGCCTAACTATTTCACTCTAATTTTAAGATATTTCAGCGTAGTTCAAATATTCGCCATTTACTACCAATATAATTGCCAATTAAATAAAAGTTCCGACAACTTCCACTCAATCACTTAAACTCTAAACAAATACCATAGCAAAAACAACAGAATAATCGAATATGTCAACAACAAAAAAAGAACAAAAAATTATGTAGGTTAAAAATGAAAAGTTTTACTGCTGTACACTATTTAAAAATTACAGCAACTGACACACACACACACACACAAGTTTATGTATAAAAATAAATTGTATTTAAGCGAACCAGAAATCGTAGTTGTAGTAAAGTAGAAACTCCTAAAGCACAAAAATCACCTGCTGCTGCTAGTTCAGTTGGTAGAGGCGATTAAAGCGGAGTCAAGTGGGTTCGAGCACACTGAGAGCACTGCAGAGAGTAATGTAGTTATATGATATGGAAATTAAACGCTGGCGAGAATTTTACATAGACGCACACATGAGCAGAAAGCAGAAATACACACATCTAATCTAATATGTGCATGTATGTACAATGTACATATGTATCACACATTCATATATGAGATCCACATTGCTTCAGTGTGCGAAACGCTATGTGCCTTCGGCTGAATTGCAGGTACCGGTTTTTATCTGACAGCTGCATTGGGATACGACGCATACCCGGAAAACATTCGGGCGGACACATTTGGGAATCGAATATGATGAGCGTTTTGTGTGTGGGTAGGATTCGCAACCTTTTGGGGCCGATTAATTTGACTTTTATGCTATTTACATGTGAGTTGCCTGACAGATAGAGTTCTGGTATGAAAACACACAAATATTTGTGTATTCGAAGCGATGCTTCTTTAACTCCTGCTACTCCTACAGTCCCCCTCCCCACTTTTTTTAATTTTTATTTACTGTTCTTTTTTTAACATATTTATATAAAGCGAAAAAACCTCCATTTCACTGCAATCTCCTTCTCCTCACAGAAAAGTTTCTCTTCTTGCTTTTGCCTGCTCACTCTCACTCTGTCTCTCTCTCCCTCTCTCTCTCCCTCTCTCTCTCCCTCTCTCTCTGCTCTGTTTTACGTTGTGTGTTTGAGTTGAGCGAGTTGGTCAAAAGCGGAGCATATAAATTTCTATTCATCAAGATAATCGCATTTCAAAACTTTATTTGCTTGGGACTTGGGAACGGTCTTGTTGTTATAATCTACATATACACAAACACAAATGCGTATAATGCTTGTAGGTGTGCATGTGTATTTGTGTTTATGTGTATTCACTAGCATATCTGTGCCAGTGTGTAAATATTTGCATCTGTATCTATATTTCCTCTGTGTGCTTCTGCTGTGCTGTTGCCACTCCGAAGGCAAACGCGTCGGCTTCAGTTTTCACTATTTGTGAATTGTGGGAATGTGAGTGTGTGGGTGTGTTATAAAGCGAAAATTTGTTTTACAGCAGCGACAGCAACAGCAACAGCAACAAAAACAACTGGAGAGGGTGCAAGTTGTAGGTAGTAGCAGCAGCAACAAAGAAAAACAAAAAGCTGGAATTTTAAGGGCAATTATTATTAATTGCTTTACAGATATACTCAAGATATACACAGGAAATTTATATGCAAAAAACGTATCCGTTTGAATCACTTGTTTTTTTTTCGTTTTTGTTCGTTTACTCGTTTGCCTCTCTATCTGTGTCTCTCTGGCCGTCCACTGTTTTGTTTTTTATGTTTTTTTTTGTTTTTGTCTTTTAAACGAATTCAAATATGCCAAGTTAATTAACAGCGCATTCGTGCTTTCGTCCTTTTGGCCTTTTTAGTCCCTATCGTTAAATCGTTCTTTTTTGTATTTGTATCACTTACAATCAAATGCCGGCCGCTTTTAACTTTTGCTTTTATGCTCTTTTACTTATTTTGGTGAAACTTCAATTGCAGCAAACTTAACAGCAACAACCACTCTGTTTATTGCATTGCATACATTTCGATTCACAACTATCAAGTCTGTAAAAAGCGCAAAAATAGAAACGTATTTAATTCCTCATTACACTTACTCGGTTTTTCTAAACTACTACTGTGGGCAAAAAGTAGTAAAACTTTTTAATTTAAATTTCGCGCGGAAACCCATTAATCAAAATATTATTTTTTTAAGGTTGGTATGACTGTCGGTGGCATCTGTGCCAAATGTCACATCAAAATAATCATTAGTGTTTAGTATACGCTTGTCTTTCTGAAGTACAAAAAGTGCATTCGGCGATTTTCACAATGAGTGAAATTATTCAACAAAGAAGTTCCATTAAATTTTGTGTGCGGAATCAAAACAAATTTCTGGTGCCGAAACGTTCAGAATGTTGCAAAAGGCCTTCGGTGATAATTGTATGTCGCGAGCAAGTGTTTTTGATTGGTACAAATTGTTCAAAGATGGTCGAGAACGCGTTGACGACGAACCACGTCCAGGACGGCCATCAACATCAACTGATGATCAACACGTCAATAAAATCAAGGAATTGGTGCTCGAGAATCGACGATTAACAGTCAGAGACCTTACTGGCATCGTTGGAATATGGAATATCGGAAGGATCAGTGAAAACTATTTTAAAACATCATTTGGGCCTAAGAAGAGTGAATGCATGATTGGTTCCAAAATCACTGCATTGGTTGTACGAGACCATTTTGCCAAAAATTCGACTGATATCGTTCCGCACCACCCTACCACCCTATTCGCCTGACTTAGCACCAGCACGTGTGACTATTGGCTATTTTCTAAACTCAAAAAACCGCTTCGTGGACACCGTTTTGAGTCAATTGAATACATTAAACATGAATCACTAAGCGCATTGAAGGCTATTCCGGAAATTGACTTTAACAACTGTTTCGAGAATTGGAAAAAATGTTTGCACAAGTGTATTGGGGCCGGGGGGTGGGGGGGGGGCATTACTTTGAAGGGGACGAAACAGATTTGGAAGAATGAATAAAAAAATTTTAAATTATGAAATAAGTCTTACTACTTTTTGCCCACAGTAGTAAGTATTTGGATACATCTACTGTTGCATTACTCACTTTTCACTGTGGCAGTTTGTCGCAAATGATTTAACTAGAAATGTTAATTTGTATTTTGGTATGCCATTGAAAAAGAATAATATATTATGTCAGACGATATTGCATCAATCTTCTTCTTACAGACTGTGTGAATACATTTAAAAAAGCATTTTATTTAGTGATTGGTAGTTGTCAAACATGACTTTTAACATCGATCGAGTCGTTTAATGCTGATGTGATGCTATTGCGTTGTGTTTAACGATTAATATGATGTTGATTGCAATATAAACCACTCAGCTTGATTCATTTCACTTGAGTCTAAATAGATGCGAATGCTCGTTGTCACCTAAGATTTGGCAAGCCAACAAAGAGTATCAGTTTACCTAGAATGCTTTATTCTTGTTGACTGTAGGTTAACTGCAGCTCAATTTATAGGCTTGTTAGTTGATTAAAATCTATGACGCAAAAACTTTTAAATAAATATCAATTTTCCCTAAATCAGCGCAATCTGGAAACTCTTAAAAAAAATATGCTGAAATTATAAAAGTAAGGAAACAGTTTACTTCATTATGAAACTTTCGTCTTTTTCTAAAGATTGCCCATTGGTTACTCATACGACCTGGAGTCCCATTTATACTATGTAAAGTGCTTTATAAAGCCATATCTTTTGAGCCATTCAATATACGTATATTTACAAAAATAAGAAATCAGGGTTAAGTAGTTGGCCATTATTGGTAGTTGGATTCTCATAAAAATAATAGGAATGATCCTTTAACAAAAAGGTCAATAATATATTTTGGGATCAAAATATATCAAATTTATAATTCCAAGTAAGTAATAATTAGTAAATCGTTTATGAAATTAAGAGTTTAACATATGTATATGAATAACTGCGGAGTGAGTTATTTATAAATCCGGCTCCAGGACCAATGAATAATTTGGGGCTGAATTATTTAATTGAAAGATCTGGTTCGTGTTTAAATTTAACAAAATAAATTTATAACAAAAAAAATAATATTATAAAAGAAAATTGGAACTTTTTAATGCACAATAAATTGGGAAGAGAAATAGAATTAGATAGAAAATGTGCATTAGGGTGGTTTAAACAATATGCTTTCGAAGTGTTTTGTGTGAAAGCTGACATACGAGGTGTGATCAAAAAATAACGTTATTTTAAAATTTCGTGAGTTACGTATGTTCGATTTTCGCATTTTTTTTTTTTTGTTATGTTGGTAAACATGTCTGTTATATATGTTGGCAATACCAACCATTTTGGATTGTCAGTTTGTATTTGACAGATAAAAAGGTTAGTCGTGTTTTGGTGTGCTCTTCGATTTTTTACTATTCGTAAAAATGGATCAAAGAAACTGTATTCAGTTTTGTGTAAAAAATTAAATTAAGTGCGCAAGGACATTTGAAATGTTGACTGTGATCTTTGGCGAGTCTACTATGAGCAGAACATAAGTTCAATTGTGGTATAACCGGTTTAAGGAAGGCCGAGAAGATGTCAATGACGATGCTCGTCCTGGTCGCCCGAGCACGTCAACAACCGATGAAAACATTGACGCAGTGAAGAAAATGATTTTGGATAATCATCGAATCACTATCAGAGAGGTTGCTGATCATGTTGGCTCATGCCAAGCAATTTTTACGGATGTTTTAGGCATGAAACGTGCGGCAGCGAAGATTGTTCCAAAATGACTAAATTTTGAGCAAAAACAACGTCGCTTGTGCGTTTTTGGCCAAAAACAAAACCGTTATCATGCATTCACCGGACTTGACCCCCGCTGACTTTTTCCTCTTCCCAAAACTGAAGACACCGATGAAAGGAAAGCGTTTTGCTACGATTGAGGAGATAAAAGAAAAATCGAAACAGGAGCTTCGCCAACAGGTCCAACAACACGTTTCAGAAGTGTTTCGAGGTTTGGAAAAAACGTTAGCATAAGTGTATTATATCTGAGGGGGATTACTTTGAAGGGGACAAGATAGTTATTGATGAATAAATAAATACGGTACGGAAAATAACGGTTATTTTTTTATCATACCTGATATGTATTTATTCAATGAGTCAAGCTGCTCCACTCAGGCTATGTACATACTCCTGGATAATTAGATGAAATATGATTTTGGAAACACTCAATAACATTAGAGCTGTTTGCTCAATTGAAGTATTATTGAAAAATTTAAACGCTTTTCTGTTTGCAATCGACACAAATTTTATTGGAGTATCAAAGAAAGTATAAAACAACACCAAGGACATACAAGTAAGAAAATGAATACATTTTTTCTCTTTTTTCTGGCTTGAAAAGACTTACTTTGGTCTTGAACCCATGCTGTGGTGACATTTTTTTACTATTTTTCTTAAAAGCCGAATAAAAATTATATAATATTTAATTATAGCAAGCCGGTTTTAGTACGAAGCAAACGATGGTCATTCGACTTCAATTCGTGCATGACTTTGATGTTGTATGAAAAAATACCGAATCGACTCATTCAACTCCTGCTCAATATTTTGGTAATACTTTCTTCTGTGGCTACTGTTTATCGCCTGTGTGGATGAGGGCTAACCACTACCTGTAATCATATAGTAATCAGGTATGGTTCGTATATTAGAGATGGCCATTATGTCAACCATAAGCGAAGCGAACTATGAATTTGGACGAAAAAAAACACGATTGCGAAATGAACACTTGCATAGCCAGATCGAATGGACATTTTAAAGTTTTATCTCTTTCAGGAATCACTAAGCACAACTCTGTTGTGAAGAGCCTACGAAGTCTCTTTCTTCATGTGGTAACTGAAACGAGCTCAAGCCTTTCAAATTTCAAAATAATCGGTAACAAAAATCAATAAACTTTTCCTGTGTATTATCTTCTCTAAAATAACAGAATTAAGAATATAGTTAATATATATATAAAGGGTGTTTTTTTTTTTAGAAGTGTGGTTTTCAATCTGGTAATACTTTTTCCGGAGTTGGTCTTTTTCACAGCTGTCACTTGAGCTCAGTTTGGTTTGCCATATCATAATGAATAGACTTACTCCTGAACAACGTTTGCAAATCGGGCAAATTTATTATCAAAATAATGGTTCGGTTCGCCAGACACATCGCGCGCTGCGTCCAATATTCGATGAAACTCACTTTTGGTTGAATGGGTACGTTAATCAGCAAAATTGTCGCATTTGGAGTGATTATAATCCACAAGCAATTGTTGAGACGCCGTCACATTTTCAAAAAGTCACTGTTTGATGTGCTCTATGGGCAGAGGGAATCATTGGTTCCCATTTCTTCAAAGATGAAGCCGGTCATAATGTTACAGTCAATGGGGAACGCTATAGAGCCATGATTAATGACTTTTTCGTGCCTGAATTGTGAATTGGAGGATGTGGATGTGAACGGCCTTTGGTTGCAACAAGACGGCGCTACATGCCATCCAGCCATACAGCCAACGAAACAATGAATTTATTGAAGGAAACTTTTGGTGAGCGCATTATTGCGCGTCGTGGGCCTGTGGTGTGGCCTCCAAGATCGTGCGATTTAACACCGGTGTACTATTTTTTGTGGGGATATGTGAAGTCGTTTGTCTAAGCAGATAAGCCCGTGATGATTGACGCCTCGGAAGAGAATATTCGGCGCGTTATTTCTGACATACGGCCCCAATTGCTGCCTTTGCGGCCTTTCGGCTTGAATTTATTCGAACCAGCTACGGCGGCCACTTGCTCGAAATCGTTTTCAAAACATAATGGGAAATCCTTATCTTTATAATAAAGTTTAATTCTTGGCCATAACTTTAAATTATATGCGTTTTAGTTCTTCTTAAAAACCACACTTCTAAAAAAAAACACCCTGTAGGGGTGTGACCTCTCTCCATATATATTTTAACTAATTTTAACGAAGTCTATTTGCAAGTTTTGTTGTCTTTTACATACCTTCTTTTTCCAAGACTTGTTTTTGCGTGGTTACATAATATTTCTTGGAGGTTTCATTGGAGGGTATTTTAACGTGGTGGGTTCCAAGCCCGACGCACAACCATTCATTCAAGGCCATGGAGAAGCCCGCCGCACACATTAGTTAACTCACTGACGGTTGTCAGATCGCTATCCAGGGGACGCCACGAGGAGGCTGTGTGTCGACTTGAAACGTAGAAGCGCAAGGATCGACCATGGACGCACCTGCGACTGTCACGAACTGTCTGATTTTGGTATCCCTGCAAAGCTCATTCGTCTTTGCAAAATGACACTGACCAACACCACCAGCGCAGTGAAAATTGGGACAGACCTCTCCGCACCATTTGATACCAAAAGAGGTTTCAGACAAGGTGACTCCCTATCGTGCGACTTCTTTAACCTAATGCTGGAGAAAATAATTCGAGCTGCGAACATCGACATCTCTGGCACTATCTTCTACAAGAGTGTCATGCTGCTAGCATACGCTGATGATATTGACATCATTGGCAAAAACGCTCGAGCAGTCAGTGCAGCATTCTCCAACCTGGAAAGGGAGTCTCGTCGTGTGGGTCTAGTGGTGAACGAGGACAAAACGAAATACCTTGTGTCAACAAACAAAGAGTCACGGCGTCTTGGACAAAATGTCACTGTTGACAACTACACTTTTGAAGTCGTCAAGGATTTCGTTTATTTAGGATCCAGCATAAACACCAACAATAATGTCAGCCTTGAGATCAAGCGGAGACTAACTCTTGCCAACAGGTGTTACTACGGGCTCAGTAGGCAATTGAGAAGTAGAGCCCTCTCTCGACCGACGAAAATAACGCTATATAAGTCCCTCATCCTTCCCGTCCTAATGTATGGCGCAGAGACGTGGACATTGACCATCAATGATGAGAGACTGTTAGGAGCGTTCGAGAGGAAGATACTCCGTAAGATCTACGGTCCAGTATGCGTGGATGACGTGTTTCGAATAAGATGGAACAATGAGCTGTATGAGCTGTACGCCGACACTGACATAGTCAAGCGTATAAAACTCCAGCGGCTTCGCTGGCTGGGTCATGTTGAGCGAATGGAAGAAAGCGCTCCGGCTAGAAAGGTGTTTTATTCGAACCACGGTGGAGGATCACGCAGAAGGGGACGTCCTAATCTCCGTTGGAAAGACCAGGTGCAGGGCAACCTGACTGCACTTGGCCTTATCAACTGGCGCCAGCGCGCGCATAGCAGAAGTGACTGGCGAAGCTTTGTGGAGGCGGCCAAGACCGATCATCGGTTGTAGCGCCAGCTAAGTAAGTAAGTAAGTAAGTACATAATATTTCTGTAGAAATATAAAAAGTTAGAAAAAACCATGCCTGGGTTGAATGTGTACTATATGTACTTTATAAATTTCTATAGAAAAAATTACATTTTAGTTTTCTTTGTCGTGCATAATTTTACAATTTATCAAAAAAAAAATCCAAAAATTTTTTATTCGAATATGTGCAATTCATTGACAAATTTTGCTTTTTTGTAAAGTATCCCTTAATAATATTCATTTAAATTTATATTGCAGTACGTTACTCATATACTTAAGTAGAAAACAGAAAATCTATTTGTGATAAATTGAAATTTTATGCAAACTACGAGATAATAAAAATACATATTTAAACCACATACAGCATAGGAACACGTTTTTATCATTAAAACGTCAGGCTTCGTTACACTTCACTAAACTGCATATTTTTATTCTATTATTTATTTCTCTTTGTTACTTAATACTTTTGATTTTTGGCGTGAAATCATACAAAAAGATATGAGAATTTTAAGAAAAAAGTGACATTTATATTGGCGTCTCTTGCGTTAACTTGTGAATGTATGTATGTAGTTAAGTGTACGTAATGGCAGGTTATTTCATATATACGCAATGACGACATCATAATTTACTGCAACTTTTTATCAAAGTTACTGTCTCAAACTTAAAATGTTCCTTTTAGTCGATTTTTGCGTTCAATGATGGAACTTTTTGCTGAAGAAAGCAAATACATAGTAAGTATAAATAATTGGTATGCAACTGAATTGCGCTCAGTTTTTCAGGAACATAAACAAGTTTTGAACCAAACCATCCGTACTTTGAGTTACTTGGACGAAATACAGCGTGGCAATTAATAAGTCTATACAAACGTTTTGGACATACAAAAATCATTTGTAATTAAAAACGAAAAACAGACCGAAGAAAAAGATAACACAGTGCATGAGTAAAAATGGATTCAGCCGGTTTCGAAGTGGCCACCCTTGGGGCGAATACTTACTTACTTAGCTGGAACTACAACCAATGATCGGTCTTGGCCGCCTCCACAAAGCTCCGCCAGTCACTTCTGCTATGCGCGCGCTGGCGCCAGTTGATAAGGCCAAGTGCAGTCAGGTTGCCCTGCACCTGGTCTTTCCAACGGAGATTAGGACGTCCCCTTCTGCGTGTTTCTCCACCGTGGTTCGAATAAAACAACCTTCTAGCCGGAGCGCTTTCTTCCATTCGCTCAACATGACCCAGCCAGCGAAGCCGCTGGAGTTTTATACGCTTGACTATGTCAGTGTCGGCGTACAGCTCATACAGCTCATCGTTCCATCTTATTCGATACACGTCGTCCACGCATACTGGACCGTAGATCTTACGGAGTATCTTCCTGTCGAACACTCCTAACAGCCTCTCATCAATGATGGTCAATGTCCTCGCCTCTGCGCCATACATTACGATGGGAAGGATGAGGGTTCTACTTCTCAATTGCCTACTGAGCCCGTAGTAACACCTGTTGGCAAGAGTTAGTCTCCGCTTGATCTCAAGGCTGACATTATTGTTGGTGTTTATGCTGGATCCTAGATAAACGAAATCCTTCACGACTTCAAAAGTGTAGTTGTCAACAGTGACATTTTGTCCAAGACGCCGTGACTCTTTGTTTGTTGATACAAGGTATTTCGTTTTGTCCTCGTTCACCACTAGACCCACACGACGAGACTCCCTTTCCAGGTTGGAGAATGCTGCACTGACTGCTCGAGCGTTTTTGCCAATGATGTCAATATCATCAGCGTATGCTAGCAGCATGACACTCTTGTAGAAGATAGTGCCAGAGATGTCGATGTTCGCAGCTCGAATTATTTTCTCCAGCATAAGGTTAAAGAAGTCGCACGATAGGGAGTCACCTTGTCTGAAACCTCTTTTGGTATCAAATGGTGCGGAGAGGTTTGTCCCAATTTTCACTGCGCTGGTAGTGTTGGTCAGTGTCATTTTGCAAAGACGAATGAGCTTTGCAGGGATACCAAAATCAGACATTGCGGCGTACAAGTGATCCCTAATCGTGCTGTCAAAGGCGGCAGCGGCTTTATAATCGACAAATAGATCATGGGTGTCGATCTGTTTTTCTCGGGTCTTTTCCAGGATTTGGCGTAGTGTGAATATCTGGTCGATGGTGGATTTACCAGGCCTGAAGGCACACTGATAAGGTCCAATCAGTTTGTTGAAGATGGGCTTTAGTCTTTCCCACAGTACGCTCGATAGAACCTTATATGCAATATTAAGAAGGCTTATCCCACGGTAGTTGGCGCAGATCGTGGAATCACCCTTCTTATGGATTGGGCAGAGTACGCTGAGATTCCAATCACTTGGCATGCTTTCATCTGACCATATTCTGCATAGAAGCTCATGCATGCGTTTTTTGAGCTCTTCGCCTCCGGTCTTAAACAACTCAGCAGGCAGGCCATCTGCACCTGCAGCCTTGTTGTTTTTCAGCCGAGCAATGGCTGTTAAGACCTCCTCATAGTCAGGCGGCGGTACTTCAACGCCGTCAGTGATTGGGTTTCCGGAGTGGGTTCCGCAGTGGCGGGATTATTGTCGTATTCGCCATTAAGCAGCTGCGAAAAGTGCTCCTTCCATAATCTCATTATGTCCGAGGCGTATTTGGAGGATTCATTGGTGGGTATTTTAACGTGGTGGGTTCCAAGCCCGACGCACAATCATTCATTCAAGGCCATGGAGAAGCCCGCCTTGGGGCGAATACACAGCTTAAATCGCTTGGAAAAGTTTTTGACTATGGGCCGCACCTCCACTACCATAATTCGGTCTCATTCACGGCAAATGGGACTGCCTCTAAAATGGACCATACGCTTTAATCCATCGGATTGAGATCCGGGGAATATGGTGGCCATGCTTGAGGTATGATAAAATCAGGAAAATTCTTGTGTTCTGTTTGCAGGCGCAGAGTCTTGGTGGAACTTCCAATCATTATCGCCAAAGTGCTGTCGGGCCCGGGAGAGTAACACAGCCTCCAAAATTTCACGGCGGTACACTTCTTGGTTGATATTGACTTTTTGCTCTACAAAAATCAAGGGTCAGTTGCCATTTGTGCAAATCGTACAATGACCATGGCGGATTACGGATTTTGGCGATGTTGACTGACGAATGATGGCTCAGGAGCCTCTGTTGAGTAGCTTCTATCATTTTGATGGATTGGCGTTCGTTCAACAGTAAACAGCTTTTCAACTGTGAAAAGGATTTTTCCCATCCAGTTCCTGCGGCTCGACGTAGAGGTAGGTAAAATCTTTGGAGTCGTACGCGCTTGTTTTCATCCGTAAGCAACTAACATATTTGGAGCTTGAAGGCATTGAATCCTAGTTAGATTTTTGCTATGAGTCGAACTAATACAAGATTGGTGCCAGTTTCGTGAGCAATTTTTATTATGAAAACCGTTAAATTACGCTGCACCCGCTTTTGAACGATTTTCCGATTCCTGGGTTTGTTGACAAAAAACCAAAAAGAAAAAACTATTTTTCCGCACGGCTCCACCTCTTGGCAAGCAATGGAAAACCTGCAAGAGTAAAAATTGCCTATGAAAAGCTTTTCACTTCGGCACTTAGATTCGGCAAAGTACAACATGCACAACATGGGTGGATGCAGAAAGCTTGGCCTGGGCACTACATAGGCTATTGTGCCATTAAAAGAAGAAAGAAGAAGGGAGAAATAATGATGGGTTTTCTGCCATTTCCTGGATGATCACCTTCATGAACCAGCTCCATTTAACTGCACGAGAAACGGACGAACGAAGCTAATTGCGCGAAGCTGCCGCGAAATCTCACTATTGCAGTTATCTAGCTGGTGCAATGTTATAATAAATAGCTTACTGATTATTTGCCATCGTAAAATAAATATCGAAATGAAATCCAGGCCACACAAAAATTAAATCCGATGTACTCTCGATTAGATTACGTAAAATAATACAAGAATGAAGATAATTACAGAAAAATTACAATTCTTTATCTATAGCGTTAAGAACGTTGTATACACTTATTAATTGTCACCCTGTAATGCAGCAAAATCGTTTTACTATTTGTCACTTGAACCAAATTGAAACCAAATCAGTTTTGTTCGAAAAATGGTTTGGTTCAATCTAATAAAAAAGTATTCTCATTAAATGTGTGTCATGTGTAGGGATCATAGGTTCAGTTTCCTGATTCCGGCATGGTCCTTCTTTTATACACAAGTACAACTGACCGCCAGTGTGTTTGAACACTTATGCATAAATCTAACGAAAAAAAAATGTTTAAAATACCAATTTTACGAGTTTTTGAACTGAATCATTTGTGAACCGAAACAGCGGCAGAACTGAGTTTTTAACCAAGCCAGTGGTTCAGAGAGACCGTGAACCGCTGAACGAAACCATACGGGGAAATTATGTCGGTTCACATTTCTGGCATAATTCTTAAAGATACTTTGCAATTCGAATAGTTAGTATTTCCAGAATTCAACAAGAAAGAATTTTTAAAATCAATAATTTTAGGAAATAATTATTCGTCAGAACTTGAATTCGGTTAAAAAAAAAAGGATAGAACATTCAAAATCTAGAGAAATATTTGATTTTGAAAATTTAGCTATTAATTTCTGGCTCCAACTTATAGCGTGTGACCCATAACGAAAATAATGAAAATATGACAATTCAAAATCGACGACTCTCAAAGTCAAAGCCACAAAAAAAGGAAAACCGAAAAATTTGTTCATATATTTTATATTTTCTTCACATGTTTTATCCTTGACACGAACATATCCTTGTGATTTAGCGCACGCGTACGCATATAAATATGGATTTTAAAACTAAACAATTATTAAACATAAAAATGCACACACATACACAGACAATGCTAGTGGCCAAATGGCATGAGGGCAAAAACTACAATAACAAATCATCTACATACAACATTCAAATCATTCTTTTCTTTTTACAATGTTCTTCTTTTTTTGCAGCTGAACGAAACTAACAGAAGTAGCAATAGCAGCAGCAGCAGCAGCAGTTGCAGCAGCATCCTTGGAGAGCATGTGTCTAAAGTGATCTTCCCCTTCCCCGCCACGCACCTCAAGACGTCTCAAACTTTACGCCAAATGTTTTTGTTTGCAATCGACATAAATGTTATTCGAGTATCAATGGAAGCATACAGCAACGCCAACGTACATACAAGTAAGAAAAGGAATAAGTATATGTTTTCTCTTTTCTCTTCCAGTTTCCTTCATTTAATCATGAATTATTGCGTTTATTTTTCGTTGTCCTTTTGCGGTCGGCACTCTCGTCGTTTGGCAGCCAACAACCAAACACTACAGCACACAAAGGACGTCAAGTGGAACTTCTATTTCTATTGCTTAGCTTTTTCCAGCTTGCTTCTTTATTTTTTATTGTAGAGCACGTCCTTGGTCCTTGTGTATTGAGTTAAGTTCAGTTGAGTTAGTGGTGGCCACTTTTAATATGTTTCTCTGTGTTGCTGATTTTAGCTTTTCTTCTTACTTTTTTCTAGTTTGGTGTAATTTTCTTTATTGATGCTAGCTGTTGTTGTTGGTGTTCGTTGTTTTTACTATCGATGATGTCTTTGTTATTGTCGCGCCCTTGGTTTTGCCCTTTTTTACGTTCATTCTAATTTTATACTTGTTTACTTCTTCTTACAGACTTACAGAAAATAACTTGTTCCTGTAGTTGTTTTTATTATTTTGTTGTCCTGACAAATCGTATGTAAACTTTCTGGTTTGTTGATTTTCCTTTTTTTGTTATAAGTAGGAATCATCGAATTTTTTACCAAAAACACGAACGTTTTTATCATATTAAGGATGTGCAAATCTTCGAACTACAAATTAAAGATTGCATTGAAGAAGTGGTTCATTTAGCCCATTAAGCATTGATGCAAATCTGGGAATAATTGAACACTACACAAAAGCTTTGCCCATCCAAAGTCAAGTTTTGGTATTTCATACAGCATACGGGACTGGGCGAAAGATTATGATCAGCTCACAGGTCCCTGCAGATAAAGCTTAATCGTCAAACTGTTTATGATATAAACTGTTTAGATGTATACAAAAATATTCATTAAATAAAATATTTTTATTAGATAATTTTTGTGCAAAAGTGAACATAAAAAAATAATGAAGATTTCGAAAATGTCCGATATCAGTTACAATGGGGTAAAATTGATAGAACAAATTCTTTACATCCAAAATTTTACATATTAAGGATTTGTTTTATATTTTTTCTATCAAATTCGCCTTTGTGCCCTTATGCTCCCTTCTCCACAGTGAGACCAACTCAGATTGCAGATCAACATATGATTTCGATTATATTCTTAGAATCTGCCAACGTACAATCGCACAACGTACATCTTTCAGTATTCCTGCCTCTTGTTGTTAGAACCTGACAATCAGTATCGATGGGTCTATATTCATCTCGATCGGTGAGGTGGGTTGCGGTATAAGAACCTGCTAGTTTGTTAATATGTTATACGATTTTGCTCATATTAACTCCATGGTTCTAGGGGAGAAACAATGGTCTGCCGTGACATAACTTACTTTACCGCGATAATGAGGTTATATCGCCTGGCAGGCACCAGAGAGATACATCGCTAGATTATACTAGTAATGTTACCCCTGAGTGCAAACAATTCCGATAGACATGGGAGGGAATATTTTTTAACTACCCACTCTAGATATGTAATGTTTTGTAAGAGAAAAGCACTTCTAGAAAGCTACTTTGCATCGAATTGCTTGGCGCCTGCTCAGACTAATTAGTTAGTCGGTAGTTTCTTACTTCGTAAAGGCCAAGTAAAGTGAAAATGTTTTGCAGACATAATATAATTTTTTTAATATAATCAACACACAGGGGGTACCGCTATAAATGCAGAGCTATAAATGCAGAGCATTTATGATAGGTGGGAGAAAAAAGGGGGAGGAAGTGTTTATGAACGTTTGCTTTAAACTTGCAAGGGTCATAATAATTGGGAAATATGGTTGCAGGGACACGAACTGGCGGCATCAGCTTCCGCATCTCAGAAGAACATCTACCGTTAAAGTAACGGTAGAACAGTGAGACGCAAGCCACGTTTCGACGATTTTCCAAGGACTCAATAGAGCTGCAAACTCTACTGTCTCATATAAGCTTTATCGCTCGATGTTGGATACGGTCCAGGAGCTCCAGTTGTGTTCGTGAAGCTCCAGCCCATAGGTGCGAATTAAACTCCAATTTAGGACGTATATAGGTGGTGTAGATCATGCGGAGATCAGTCGAAATAAAATATTTTTTACACCGCCGAAGAAAGCCGAAACACTTGGCTGCTTCTTTCGACACGTCAAAAATGTGTTTATACCAACGAACATCACATTGGATGGATATGCCCAGAACATCAAGAGTCGCTGTCTCCGCAATACCTACCCCAATCATATCTAGGTGGTTAACGGGGGGTTGGGAAACTCGTTTGTCAGATAACAGACAGCATTGGGTCTTACGCGCATTGAACTCAACTCTATTCGTAAGACCCCACTCGGAGATTGAGTGGAGATCTTTATTGAGTGAGTCATTCATAACGTGCCTTTTCCTCTCAATCTCCAAAGAGTTAGACCTAGTATACATAGTATATTTTTAACAATTGCGAAATTCAGATATGTTAAAACATTTAAGTACTTCGAAAAAAAATTATATTTACAAGACTTTCTTATATATAATAAGGAAAAAAAAAACATAAAAAGTACTAGTATTCTGGAGATGATAAATTTATCGGCTTTTGTGTATTTATTGATAAAATAGACAATTAACTCTTCATACATTTTATACATAATTTATCAAAAATTCAAAAAAATTCATATCAGCTGTTTTTTACTCTCCAGCTCGAATAAAACGACCAAGTTGTTAAATCTCTTCCTTCTTTGTACTTATATTGTCAAGCACAATGGAGCTGCTCAATAACACTATGAGCTGGAGGTGGTATTCCATAAAAATTATCGCTGCTAGTTATATGTACATAATTAGAAGCGAAGGCGGAAACAACGCCATCAATTCTTATGATCGAAATAAAAATAAAAAAGTCATGTTGGTCCAACCGTTGTGCAATGCGTTGACGCGAGATGTAAAACAAAAACCAATAATTAAAATCAATTTATATCGCAATTACTTAATGTATTTACAGTGTGTTGAACAAAAGACGTTACTCTCTTTCTTGGTTGAATTCCAAAAAAAAAAATCTAAGCGTGCTATTTTACATAAATACATATTGTTGCGGTTGTCGACGCATACATTTTAATTTAGTTCTTTTTGTACTTTCCACTGTAACACGTGTAAACAAAATGAGTGTGCAGTTCAAGAAACGTTTCGGAGCGAGCTTTTTAACAAAGCATCCTAAAGGGCCTAAATGGTCAGTTAAAAAAACTGCAAAACATCTTAAAACTACTTGCATATTTAAGAGTTAGTCTGAACGTTATTCAGAAACAGAAAACGTTGACGACGAACCAGGAAGAGGCTGAAAGCCTACCACCTCCAGCGGGAGGATAAAGTCATCGTTGGGCTTTTTGAAAATAATCCAAGGATCAGTTTAAGGGAAGCAAAAAAAATGTTAACGGAGAAGGGGTTGTATATATCCTTAAACACGATTCGCGACAGACTTCGGCAATCAGGCATAAAACGTAGCAGTACTTTTAATATAATCTACTTTTGTGGATTGTAATCCAATTAAACATGTTTGGTTGATAAATGGCGAAACATTTATTCAAAGAAGTGTAAAATATCCGCAGAAGGTTCATGTCTAAATAAAATCATCAAAACATTTATTCGATTGCCCAAAAGTACGTGGAGGTCTCTTTCCGTGGAATTCTAGCTGCCAGTTGTCACCAAAAATGCCAAGCAATTATAAACAATGCAGGAGATTGGACCGCATATTAAACTTCCTGTCGAAAACCATAATAATATGCAGTTCTCAAAATTAAAACAATTTTTCAAATGTAACATATAACAGTCTGTTGTAGAAAAACGTTTTTTGTTGAACAGCCTGTATTTGAAGAATAGCGTACGTACTCTTTGGGAAATTACGGTCTAATTTAAAAAATTACTATTGTACAGACTAATTCTACTTATAATACCTTCTTCCAATAATAATACCTTCTTTTGCTTGTAGTGGCATAAAACCCCATGGAGGGCTTATGCAGAACTTTTCCCATCCACTAATTTTGAGCGTGTTATATTTTTATACATTTGTAAGGTCTTATTACCAACCACGCAGTAAAAGCTTTTTCTTGTAAAATTTTACTGTTTGCCATTGCCCGCCACGAGGTGGTGCCGTGTGGAAAAACAGATTTTTCTACTTTTTGCTTTTGCCTGTGCTGGATTTGAAACCCGCATAATCTGCTTTTCATAAAATAAATGTATTTAAAAATGTACAGGGTGATATTTTAAGAGCTTGGTTTTTGAAAATCAAAAAAACACAGAAATTTTACAAAAGTGAATGAAATTTTAATTTGGATCGATAAATCAATTCCTGCCATTTACTTTTTAAAGATATTTTCACTTAATTGTTGCCCGCTACCACGCTTTAAGTGGTACATTCTGATGGTCCAATTTTGGTACACTTTTCCACAAATTTCGGGCGGAATCTCAAGAATGACGCATTCAATGTTAGCATCTAGATAGAAAAACACCATCAAGAAGTGTTTACCCGATATCTTCTATCTTATAAACTTGTGCGCAAAGATATAAGCTACAACTATGCTGAAGACAGTAAGTAGAAATTCCTTACCCTTTATAAGATATGGGCCAAAAACTGAAAAATTCGCACTTAATTCGACTCTAGATAGAAAAACACCATTAAGAAGTGTTTACTCGATATCTTCTACCATATATGCTTGTGCGCAAAGATATTAGCTACAACTATGCTGAAGACAGTAAGTAGAAATTCCTTACCCTTTATAAGATATGGGCCGAAAACCGAATAAGTGGCACCTAATTCGACTCTAGATAGAAAAACACCATTAAGAAGTGTTTACCCGATATCTTCTATCTTATGTACTTGTGCGCAAAGATATTAGCTACAACTATGCTGAAGACAGTAAGTAGAAATTCCTTACCCTTTATAAGATATGGGCCGAAAACCGAATAAGTGGCACCTAATTCGACTCTAGATAGAAAAACACCATTAAGAAGTGTTTACCCGATATCTTCTATCTTATGTACTTGTGCGCAAAGATATTAGCTACAACTATGCTGAAGACAGTAAGTAGAAATTCCTTACCCTTTATAAGATATGGGCCGAAAACCGAATAAGTGGCACCTAATTCGACTCTAGATAGAAAAACACCATTAAGAAGTGTTTACCCGATATCTTCTATCTTGTATACTTGTGCGCAAAGATATTAGCTACAACTATGCTGAAGACAGTAAGTAGAAATTCCTTACCCTTTATAGGATATGGGCCAAAAACTAAAAAGTCGCACTTAATTCGACTCCAGAAACAAAAACACCCACAAGAAGTATTTACCCGATATCTTATATACTTGTGCGCAAAGATATTAGCTACAACTATGCTGAAGACAGTAAGTAGGAATTCCTTACCCTTTATAAGATATGGGCCAAAAACCGAAAAAGTCGCACTTAATTCGACTCTGGAAACAAAAACACCCTCAAGAGGTGTTTACCCGATATCTTCTTTCCTCTATACTTGTGCGTAAAGATATTAGCTACAACTATGCTGAAGACAGTAAGTAGAAATTCCTTACCCTTTATAGGATATGGGCTAAAAACTAAAAAGTCGCACTTAATTCGACTCCAGAAACAAAAACACCCACAAGAAGTATTTTCCCGATATCTTCTATCTTATACACTTGTGCACAAAGATATAAGCTACACCTATGCTGAAGACAGTAAGTAGAAATTCCTTACCCTTTATAAGATATGGGCCAAAAACCGAAAAATTCGAACTTAATTTGACTCTGGAAACAAAAACACCCTCAAGAGGTGTTTACCCGATATCTTCTTTCCTCTATACTTGTGCGTAAAGATATTAGCTACAACTATGCTGAAGACAGTAAGTAGAAATTCCTTACCCTTTATAAGATATGGGCCAAAAACCGAAAAAGTTTCATTTAATTCGACTCCAGAAACAAAAACACCATCAAGAGGTGTTTACCCGATATCTTCTATCTTATGTACTTGTGCGCAAATATATTAGCTACAACTATGCTGAAGACAGTAAGTAGAAATTCCTTACCCTTTATAAGATATGGGCCGAAAACCGAATAAGTGGCACCTAATTCGACTCTAGATAGAAAAACACCATTAAGAAGTGTTTACCCGATATCTTCTATCTTGTATACTTGTGCGCAAAGATATTAGCTACAACTATGCTGAAGACAGTAAGTAGAAATTCCTTACCCTTTATAGGATATGGGCCAAAAACTAAAAAGTCGCACTTAATTCGACTCCAGAAACAAAAACACCCACAAGAAGTATTTACCCGATATCTTCTATCTTATATACTTGTGCGCAAAGATATTAGCTACAACTATGCTGAAGACAGTAAGTAGGAATTCCTTACCCTTTATAAGATATGGGCCAAAAACCGAAAAAGTCGCACTTAATTCGACTCTGGAAACAAAAACACCCTCAAGAGGTGTTTACCCGATATCTTCTTTCCTCTATACTTGTGCGTGAAGATATTAGCTACAACTATGCTGAAGACAGTAAGTAGAAATTCCTTACCCTTTATAAGATATGGGCCGAAAACCGAATAAGTGGCACCTAATTCGACTCTAGATAGAAAAACACCATTAAGAAGTGTTTACCCGATATCTTCTATCTTGTATACTTGTGCGCAAAGATATTAGCTACAACTATGCTGAAGACAGTAAGTAGAAATTCCTTACCCTTTATAGGATATGGGCCAAAAACTAAAAAGTCGCACTTAATTCGACTCCAGAAACAAAAACACCCACAAGAAGTATTTTCCCGATATCTTCTATCTTATACACTTGTGCACAAAGATATAAGCTACAACTATGCTGAAGACAGTAAGTAGAAATTCCTTACCCTTTATAAGATATGGGCCAAAAACCGAAAAAGTTTCATTTAATTCGACTCCAGAAACAAAAACACCATCAAGAGGTGTTTACTCGATATCTTCTATCTTATATGCTTGTGCACATAGATCTTAGCTGCAACTACGCTGAAGACTGTAAGTAGAAATTCCTTACCCTTTATAAGATATGGGCCGAAAACCGAAAAAGTCGCACTTAATTCGACTAGCAGAAATCGTGTTTGGGTTGTCCCTATAGACAAGAGACTGAACATACCCCCACAAAAAATAGTGTAAGGGAGTCAAATCACACGATCTACAATCTTGGTGGCCAATTGACTGCACCAAAACGTGAGATTAACTGTTCACCAACTTCGCCTCTCAATTGATGCATGGTTTCGCGTGCAGTGTGGCATGTGGCACCGTCCTGTTGGAACCTCGTGTCGGCCAAATCCAATTCTTGCATTTTCGGCAAAAAAAAACGTGTTATCATCGAACGGTATCTTTGTCCATTGACCGTAACGTTGCGGCCTTCATTGTCGTTGAAGAAGTACAGCCCATTGATGCCGCCTGCCCATAAACCGCACCAAATAGTGCATTTTTCGGGATGCATTGGTAGCTGCTGAATTGCCTCTGGCTGGTCTTCTCTCCAAATACGGCAATTCTGCTTATTCACGTATCCATTGAGCCAAAAAGGAGCCTCGTCGCTGAAGACAATTTTGCGATAAAAAACGGATCGAATTTTGATAATAAATTTCAATAATTTTCAAACGTTGTTCATGCGTAAGTCTATTCATGATGAAATGGCAAACCAAACTAAGCATTTTTACTTTGACACATGTCAAAAATCATGCGTGTACTGTTTGAAACATTAACGTCAAAAACTAAGTATCAAATAAAATCACCCTTCATTATACAAAATCAACTGTGGGAAAGTCAAGTAAAGTCTAAATATAAGCTTTTTATTAGTTTTTGAGATAACATTTTTAAATTATTATATTTACATGAAGAGCGAAACATTCACTTTCATTAATGTGTAGAAAAGTTTTATCAAGTGAATAGAAAGTAATATTAAAAATATTCATATGTACTTATATTTCCTAGCTCGTCATCACCTTTGAAAAAAAGCTTGCAATTTCTTATAAACTTTATTTAAAAAAGTTAAAAACTAAGGTTTAATTTTTCCTTGCTAGTGCAACAATACCAAAAGTTACAATTTTATTTTTGCATAGCAAATAAATAAAAATAAATGATGGTAGCGAGCAACAACAGCAAACAACAACTAAAAAACACAACTAACCAAAACTAGAAAATTTAATTTTGCAGTTCTACGAGCTACAAAATTTTTCTTCATGGCTGTTGCGGCAGGCTGGAGTGAAGCGAAAAGCAGTGAAAATATTATTTAAAGTAAAAATGAAATGTTTTCTTACAGAAATTATAAAAGTATGAGCGTCGAAGAAGAAGAAGAGAAAGAAAAATTACCAAAATGCAATTCTTCGCCTTGGCGCTTCACAATCGCCAACATCAGCGCGCCAAAGGAGAACTAAAAAAAATAAGAGAAAATTTTCGAATGTGAAATGTTTTTATTATTTCTTGTTGTGTTGTATGTTGATAAAAAAAAAAAAAAATTGATATGACCAAGTTGCATCCCACCAACAATAACAGTAACAATAATAGAAGGAAGATGATGACGATGATGGCAACGCAGCAGCAGATAGTGTAGAAAGTAAGAAAAAGAAAAGGATACACAAGTCTAAAAATCAGAAGAAATCATGGTAAAAAGTTTTATCCTACGAATGAAAACGAACGAGAGGAAAATGCAAGCGGGGCATGAACAAATAAAGTACAACAAAACAAAACAAAAAAAAAAAACAAAAAACAAAAGCATAAAGTTTTGCATTTTGCATTTTGCCGGACATGAGTGCATTTCAAGGAAAAGAATATCCTCTTGTTTTGTTGTAGATGCTGTTGTCTATTTGCAACAACAACCGAATATTTGTTACAACAATGGATATTTTGTGCAATCATGTTTACAAGTGAAACGATAAGAATGCTTAAATGCTCTTCGGGGGATATCAAATGAAATGAAAGAAAGAAAGTTTCCTTGTTCTCTCTGTTTTACGAGCATAGCATTGAAACTCTAGGATATGTATTGAAAGCTTTTATTTATTTTATTTTTTATTTTTTTTTTGTAATGTACTCTCATCGCATAATACGAGTATTTCTATACGCATGCACAATCTTCTTATTTTTCTCAATACATATTTGGCAAGTTTATAGTAAGTAACTATGTAAATACTAGTTCTGAAATTTTATGACACTACGACATTGCATACCAATATTGAGAGAACCTTCCACTTCTTTTTTGTTGATCGACTCACTGCACCTGCGGAATCCTTTTGTTATCTGCGCAGCTACTTTGACGACTGAGCTATGAATGCCATTGAAGAAAGAGTGGCAAAGCAAAACAGTGCAGAATACGCAAGTGACTTTATTCCGAGACGATGATAATATTTTTAAATTGAGCATCGTGCCAGAATGGTTAAGGATAGCGATCCTAGCTTATGACTGATGCTTTAGTTAACTACTTACTTTGCTACACTACTTAAATCGCAGCTTGCATACTGAAAATCTGTAAACCGAGTATGACCGACAACGATGAGCTCAATATGAGATGCGTAAACAATAAAATGTTCTAAATCACAAAGTGCAAGAGTCAAAAGAACACAGATTTGTCACCAATCGCACAAGTGTTTCTTTAAAGTAAGCAGAAAACGAATGTGGTCGCTGTAGCGTAGTGGTAGTGTGTTGGACTGCTACGCAGAGTGTCCGGGGTTCAAATATTGGCACAGACAAAATCAAAAAGTAGGAAAGACAATTTTTCTACACGGCACCACCTCTTGACAGGCAATGGCAAACCTACAACAGGTAAAATTGCATATGAAATGCTTTTCACTTTAAGTCGCTTCCATTTATATACATAAACCCACGACATGAGTTGTCGAATTAAAAGGCGAAACTTTGTAAAGGCGCTAAATATTCACCACAAGGCACAAGGAGTTAAATGCATCTGATAATTATGAATATTTTCTTTTACTGTCTCTCTCTTTGGCTCAGTGACTCTTGTCCGTTGGCTCATTCAAGTATAAATATTGTAATTTAATTATAAAAAAAAATGGTGCTTTACTAAAATATCGCGAAACACTTTGGTGACGTTGAAGTGTCATATGAGAAAATATCAACTCGATGAAGTATTTATTTGACATATTCGAGGCTATGGATTAAGCTATTAATACATATAAGATGTTATGCCGGGGCTTGTAATTATTGACTGAAAATTCTAGATTAGAAATTCAGAAATTTAGCGTATGGATTAGTTTGTTTTTCTACTGTGAGTTCCGATCATGAATAGTTATTAATCGACTTGTCTAAAAATAAAAAAAAATAAATAGAAAAATGCAACAACAACACAATTAACCGCACCACCTCTTAGCAGGCAATGGCAAACCTACAAGACTAAAAAGTTCCTATGAAAAGCTTTTCACTTCGCCGTTCAGATTCGGCATAAAACTTCCCTTCCATTCATGTACAAATATAACACGCACAACATGAGTGGATGCGAAAAGCTTGGTCCTTGGCGTTACATGCGGCCATAGTCGACACTGATAGAACTGAAGTTCATTGTGGTAAAGGCATAACACTTGCCACAATGGCTGCGTATCTCTTTAATGGTTTATCGGTGTCCTGTGTGATCACATTCACTCTCTCATTCTCCCTCCTTCTTCCTCTCACCTATCAATCTTCCTTCCATTCAAAACAATACTCTGCATTCGTAGGGGTACACCCTGTGTGTATCAATAAAAAAAAAAAAAAAAAAAAAAAAAAACACTTCCCACATTACTAATTCCGTTGCAAGTTACCTGTGCCTTTCTGCGGAAAAGATATTTTTGAAGATATGATAAGCTTTAAGCGACTGCTAGAGAAACGAACGCCTCCTGCTATTCCGCAGGATGATATGTCTCCGGACATATCGCTAACGCAGAAAATATCTACTTAAGCACATCTGGTGAAATTCACTCACTCTGTGTTCGTTCTTCTGTGTTTTGAGTATTTTTCAAGAGGAGCTGGAGAAAAATGCACTTGAAAAAAAATAAAACATCATTTGATTGTTTTTTTTTTTTTTTGTTTTTTTTCTCATATATTCATTTCAGTTTTATTTAATTTGTTTTTTATTTTATAATTTTATAATAATTATTTTAAATATTCATAACGTTTCTTACATTTGTTTTTCTTCTTTTTAATTAATTTTAAATATTAATATTGTTTTGTTTTTAATTTAATTTCCTTCCTTCTTACATTTTCATTATCATCATTTGTTTTTTGTTTTCCTTTCATTTTAACATCATATTTGTTCATGGAAATAAATGAAAAACATTCTCTTCTCGTTTATGTAGTATGTGTGTCTTGTGTGTGTGTGTGTTTGGGTTTTTGTTGTTGTTTAATTTGTTAGTTTTTCTTTTTATTTTATATTTTCTTTTGTAATAATATTTATCGAGTTTTACAAAATATCACATTTTAAGCTTTTTTTTTGGATTTATCCATTTTTTTTTCTCATTTCACTTTTTAATATAGAGTAATAATAAAATAATTAATTAAATACACAATTTTTATTGGTTCTCTCATTTTTGCTTTTATGATTTTTTAATTATATAAAAAAAAAGAATAATTAAAAATAATAATTAAAACTTAAAAAATTCAATATTTGTTTGTTTCGGGTTTTATATTTTTTCCGTTAGTTAAAGCATAAAAATTTAAAAGTATTTTTGTAGCTGTAGTTTTTTCATTTTTTATATATTTTTTTTAATTTAAGGAGGGGAAACATTTGTTTTTAAGATTACGGGCACAACAAAATGGCAGATTATATTAAATCTGAACTGCATTCGCTTTAATGTTTTTCTTTCTGCTTTACATAAATATAAATATTTTGTTGTTCTTCTTGTTTAGTTTTCTTCTGAATTCCTTAGGTTGTTTTCGTTTAGCTATTATATTTTGTTTTTCTAATTTGTTTTTTGTTTTTTCCGTTTGTGTTATTCTTCTCTTGCAGTTAGTTAGACATTTAATATTTTTGTTTTTTCTGGAATATATAATTTATTTTGGTTGTTTCTTGTTCTTTTCTAATTTCTGTGCGTCTTTTTTATGTATTTTGCTGTTTACATTTGTTTACAAGTATTTGACATACATAATATTGATGAGTTCAGTTTCAAGTTCGAGCAATTAAGCGTAAATACATAAATGCCATACATCAAATTCAAATGCTTTGGAAAAAGGTAAAGAGCTTAGCCTAAGAAATGCATTTGCATCAATTAAAATCTTTTCTCTCAGAAACTCTCTGAACTCAAAAACTCATCAACTTTTAAGTTAACTTTAAGTCCACTACACACTGTCATTTTTTAAGTTACTCGTATATATTTATTTATGTTTTTGTGTTACCTAAGTATTTCCATCAAAGTCAACATTTATATTTTTCCATTCAAATATGTATTTAATTTTTATTTGTTCTGTTTTTGTTTTTGTGTTAGTATTTGTTTTTATGTGTGTGTGTGTGTGTTTTTTCTTCTTTTTTTGCTTTGTAAATAATATTTATGAATGGTTTAAAAACTATTATCTTTATAAGTAGTTCCTTTTTTAAGACATAATAATCGTTAATTTTTTTTACGGATCTGTTGTATTTACATTTTATCATTTGCACTTGAGATGTTTTCGCATTTAATTTGCATAATTTTACAATATTTTTTCTTTTCCAGTTATGTTGTTTTGAATATTTTATGTATTCCTATAATTTGTGTTTTCTTAAATTCCCTAATTAAGTTTTAATTAAATGCTGAGTGAAAAGCAAAATGCAAAATAAAAACAAACACAAATGTTTCTCAAATATTTACAAAATAGATTTTAGTTTTAAATTTCGAATAGAAGTTTTAAATACGAATAATTTTACATTCCAAAAAAAAAAAAAAATTAAAAACGTTTTACATTTTCAAAGTATTTAACATGTAGAAATTAGTATCTTCATAGTTTTTCGTAAATTACACTTTTTTACTTTTTTACATTAAGGTTTAAAGATTTCCTTTTTCTTATTATCAAATAGAATTTCTTTCTTATTTATAAAATTCATTTTAATAATTACTATATTTTTCATATTAATATTTATAATTTTTATTAAATATAAATACTCGTTTTTGTTGTTGTTGTGTGTTTGTTTTAAAACATTTCCTTTGTATATTTTTAATATTTATAATGAAAATAGGCAGTTGCAACTTCAGGTTGATTTCACAATTCATTTTTTGGATAACTTTCTATGTAGTTGTTTTAGTTTATTTTGTTTTTAAAGATTTATGAATTGATTCTTTTTTATTTAATTCTTTATTTTCTATTAGCTTTTCAACAACATTCAGGAGAGTGCGTTTAGTAGTAGTACGAATAGAATTAGTAAGTAGTAGAACTATTGAGACTTGAGTGCTTTGATTTACTTATTATGAAATGTTTTACGTGTGTATTGTGAATATTAATTAATAAAAAAAAAAATTATACCCAAACACTATTCTCATCTGAATTTTCAATAGTTAAGTATCAATCTGAAATGAGAAGAGAATACAATTTTAGAGATTATACATGGTGTTTTTTTTAGAAGTGTGGTTTTCAAGAAGAAATAAAACGCATATGTTATGCATAATGTTATGGCCAAGAATTTAGCTTTATTATAAAGATAAGGATTTCCGATTTCGAGCAAGTGGCCGCCGCAGCTGGTTCGAATAAATTCAAGCCGAGAGACCCAATTTTCAACCACTTTTTGCAGCAATTGGGGCCGTATGACAGAAATAACGCACCAAATATTATCTTCCAAGTCGTCAATCATCTCGGGCTTATCTGCGTAGACAAGCGACTTCACATAACCCCACAAAAAACAAAAAATTGTCCAGCGGTGTTAAATCTCACGATCATGGAGGCCACGCCACAGGCCCACGACGCAAGATAATGAGCTCACCAAAAGTTTTCTTCAATAAATTGATTGTTTCGTTGGCTGTATGGCATTAATCATGGCTCTATAGCGTTCCCCATTGTCTGTAACATTATGACCGGCTTCATCTTTGAAGAAATATGGACCAATGATTCCCTCTACCCATAGAGCACACCAAACAGTGATTTTTTGAGGATGTAACGGCGTCTCAACAATGGCTTGTGGATTATGATGATCACTCCAAATATGAGAATCGAGATCGGTGGCCATCTCGTTTTGGGCCCATTCACCGAACGTGCGACGCGCTTGATGGTTGTTCGGCTTCAATTCTTGCACGAGTTGGATTTTGTAAGATCGCAAACCACGATCCTTCCGCAAAATCTCCCATAAAATGTATGGGCACAGCTTCTATTGTTGCGCGCGATGGCGAATGGACTCATTCGGGTCTTCTTCGCTACTCTGCTCCACAGCAGCAATATTGTCTTCGGTGCGCACTGTACGGCGTCGCTGAGGATGCGCATTATCCACTAGAGTAAACGTGGTGCGAAACCGATCCATGATTGCTCGAATTACCGACTCTGCTGGAGAAAGGAAAAAGTTCGGCTTCAACTGCGACTTCGGCCAAAAATCTACTTCAGTCGAATATTAGAAGAAGGTAAGTAATTTTTTTTGCAGTAGGTTTTCAACCAGTTTAGTTTATCTTACTAATCAAAAAATTCAAATCCAAATTTAAAATAATATGTTGTGAACGATATTACTTCAGACATTGATTTGATCTACTTATATGTACTCAAAGAAAGTAGAATTTAATCCAGTCCTGCTGAAAATGTGCAACCGTTGGGCACATTTGGTATTTGTTTAATTTGGCTTATTTCTGTCAATAAGCAAAATCTTTTCTAAGAAATTTATAGGAAATGATCATTCATTCATTTTCTATTAAATATTCTAGTTGAAATATTCTTTCTCGATATATTAAATAATCCCAATGAGCCCAAGGCATTGCAATGATTTAGGTGCTGATTTCTCATTTCGATATTATCGTTAATGAATATGCTAGAATAAAGCAATTGGGAAATTGATTGAGAAATTTCTGTTCTGCATGAGACAGAGACTTACGATAAGCAGTAGAATAAGAATAAGTATTAAAATTCGCTATAGTTTCAAGAAGGTTGATATAATATTAAATATTAAAATTAAAAGAAAATATTTTCGAGAACTTACCATAATGTTCATGGAAAATCGGTCGACGACACTCCTCAATTGCATCTAAAAATCGTGAAGTATAATTTGCGCAATGATATTGAATGACATGGCATGAGGCAGTCTTTGAATTATATTCCTGAAAAATATACAAAAACAAAGAAATACATTAGTAACACCTTACAAACATAAACATTTAAAAAAATAACAGATGAGAGCAAAAAGGTTTAATTTTGTGGGAAATTCAGAATAGAGAGACGGCAAAACGAGGAGCACTTAGATAGAATAACCTATTGTACCTATTCCTAAATAGAGACACTCCCCTAACTTAGGTTCCGTTGGATTAATAGTCTGAAGTCTCCCTGAAGCTTTGGCAAACTTTTTAGACCTAGTCAAGGTATAATATTGTACTTCTTTTCCGTGAGAAAGGATGGCATTTGAAAAATAAATGCCCTGATTGCACAATTCTTCTACTTACTTTACTTTTAATGGCACAACAGCCCATGGAGGGCCTAGGCCGAGCTTTTCGCTTTTCGCATCCACTCATGTTGTGCGTGTTATATTTGTACATGAATGGAAGGGAGCTACAGTTTAATGCCGAATCCGAACGGCGAAGTGAAAAGCTTTTCATAGGCAATTTTATCTGTTGTAGGTTTGCCATTGCCTGCCAAGAGGTGGTGCCGTATATAAAAATTATTTTTTCTACATTTTGATTTTTGACAGTCCAACGCATTACCACTACGCCACAATGACCACACAGTTCTCTTCCGATTTTATTCACAAAATCGTTAGCTTCCGGGAAGGCTGTAACCAATTCGATTAATCCGGAGTTGCATCTTCGTTGACTTAACTTACATAGATCTATTGTATTAGAGACAAAATCAGAAAGTAGAATAAACCATTTCTACCACCTCTTGGCAGGCAATGGCAAACCTGTGCCATTAAAAGAAAGATGAAAATATGTATTGTATTTAGGCTCGAAAAGTCGATAAACACTTAACAAACACTGACGATAGAAATCTATTCCCCTTCAATAATCATATTTCAGTTGCGGCAATTTCTTCTTCATTTCAAGTACTCTGAAGGAGTACTTGGCATGTTCATATTATATCTGTGCTGCGAGAGTGTGCTATTTAAAGCATCATTTAAAGCCCTTTAAACTTTTCATGGCCCTGTACCTTTTACTACATGTTTGCTATCGAATCTCACTGCTATTACTGGTTGTGTGTTTTTAATGCTTTTCTAATTTACACTCAATTTCTTTTCAATTTGCATTACCACAAATTGCAGCAATTATTTAGTGTCACAGCTGTGTCCAAAAATGTGTAGCTACAATAGTTTTCCATACTGTCCAACCACCCGCCCGCCCTTATCACTCCTTTATCACCCTGGTGTATGTATAATGCGCCAATTTGTTGTCAACATATTTGTGTAACAACATTTAAGCGCAAGTAATTTGTGCTTTTCACAAAATTACGATTATATCCCCTAATTTTAAGCTACTGAAACTTTTTATAAACTTTATTCAACTATGAATTGGCGAACGTGTATGTATGTGTACATACATACATACTTATAAGTATGTATTTTTAGATGCGTATAAAATTGCAACATAATTGTTTACTGTTGTTGTTGATATCCTTCTTGGCAACATTCGGCAGGAAACGAAATTCTATCGCCAAATAGGAAAGCAGCAAAAAACAAGTAAATACTCGTATTATACATAATAAATGCCTTTTACATACATATGCACGTAGGTAAATAGAAATTGTTCAAGCCAAAACAATAACAACAACAACAAATGTATTTGTGAATACGTTTTTTGACCAGCTTAATTTACACACATAAACACAATACATAGACAAAAGCTTTCACATACAAATACACTCACTCACTCACACAGTACACAGTCACACATACTCGTGCGTTCATACTTACAAATACTTACTCCCTTCATACATAGAGAAAATGTTGTATGTAATTTATTGACAAAATGCTTAGAGAGTATGCAGGGTGTTGCTGGTTCATTATTTATGCAACACATGTGCACACACACTCACTCAGAGACTAATACGCTCATACACACATACACACACACACACACACACACACACACACACACACACACACACACATGCATACTACTTCGTATATTTGCAATTGTTTATATGTATGTAAGTATATTTAAACGTTTAATATGTTGTAATTTACGTACTGTTCTAGGTTTTACATACCTTTATTTTTCGTCTATCTATCTGCCGGTCTGTCTGTCTGCCGGTCTATTTGTGGGTCTATCTGCCTGTATGCCTATAACAAAAAGGGGTAAGGTGATATGTGAAGCAGTAGACATTGCCACAGACACATAAACATGTCTCTATTTCCATATTAGGGCACGAGTATATGAGCTGCTTGAATGTTTATGGTTCGAGTAGTTAAACATTACTGAAGCGCCAGAGAGAGGAGTGGAGGAACTGGGCACATTTTGCTTAATGTTTAACTTTGAGTTCATTTATTAGTTGTTGTTTCTTTTCTCTGTTGCTGTTGTTCTTTTCCAACTATTTCCTCCGCCCACATACAATTTGAAAATCGTCGACATTTCGACGCCATTTTTACAAATTGGTTCATTGAGTTTATTGCTTTTTCAGTTTTTGGTATTTTCATTAATGCGAATTGCGCAAAATTTGTTTATCAATTAATAGTAAATGGGATGAAAAAATGTAGGAACACATATGTAGCGAAATAAGTATGTAGATATATTCAAAGAATTTTCTGAATTTCATAAACCTACGATTACATAAGTAATAGCATATTTAAAATTCATTCTAAAATATTGAACATATTTTCGTACAATATGGTATATCTTTTTAAATAAATGAATCTAGTAAGCTAAGCAATGATTAACTAACTGTTACGAACTGGGGAATCTAATTCACTAAGCACTTGGAACGTGCTAAACGAAGATAATATTGAACTCAAGACAGTCAAAGTAATCAGGAATACTGGTATGCCTGAAGGGACTGTGTTATATTTGGAAACCTGTGGGCTATAAATACTATTTGGAAATATGACTTCGTATCTAAATATAGTAGAAAAATTTCGCAAAACAAAATGGGAACTGCCTTTTATATTAAATTACAAATAGAATTTCTCTCCTAAATTATTTAAGCTGTTATCTGCCCACAAACTTTCAGTTACCTGAAGCTTTGGCAAATTAACTAATTAGGTCTAGATCAAGAATAATTTCACTTATTTCCACAAAACCTATAAAAACCCAGCATAAATACCAACAATAATGTCAGCCTTGAGATCAAGCTAACTAACTAACTCTTGCCAACAGGTGTTACTACGGGCTCAGTAGGCAATTGAGAAGTAGAGCCCTCTCACGACCAACGAAAATAACGTTCTATAAGTCCCTCATCCTTCCCGTCTTAATGTATGGCGCAGAGACGTGGACATTGACCATCAATGATGAGAGGCTGTTAGGAGCGTTCGAGAGGAACATACTCCGTAAGATCTACGGTCCAGTATGCGTGGACGACGTGTATCGAATAAGATGGAACGATGAGCTGTATGAGCTGTACGCCAACACTGACATAGTCAAGCGTATAAAAATCCAGCGGCTTCGTTGGCTGGGTCATGTTGAGCGAATGAAAGAAAGCACTCCGGCTAGAAAGGTGTTTTATTCGAACCACGGTGGAGGAACACGTAGAAGGGGATATCCTAATCTCCGTTAGAAAGACCAGGTGCAGGGCAACCAGACTGCACTTGGTCTTATCAACTAGCGCCAGCGCGCGCATAGCAGAGGCGACTGGCGAAGCTTTGTAGAAGCGGTCAAGACCGATCATCGGTTGTAGTGCCAGTTAAGTAAGTAAGTATAAACCCCCAAACACAATATATCCCAAGTCATACTTTCTCAACCTTTACCGATACTTTGATATCTTTAGTTTCGAAAAGTAAGCAGAAATGTTGTCTTTGCCAATGACCATTAAATCCATTGCATGTTTAAGTAATACTGGAAGGGTTACAATTAATGTGGGCTAGCAAACATAAAAAATTGTTTGACCAATATATCTTCTATCACTCATACCGGTGGTTCTGAATTTCCCCTCACAAGTCTGATTCGATTTGCATACATAATTGAAAAGGATATTCACAAATCCATTGGACATCAGACTATGTATTAACGCACCGACATATTTCATTTGGCCTCGATAGTCTAGTTCCAGCATACTAGGCTCTTAAATCTGGATAGCAAGTTTGATTCCCAGCAAAGGCGCCACTTCTTAGCTATCTCATTCCTATCTTCCTTTGTTCTTTTTCTAATCAACACAATGCTTTGTATTTGTAGGTTTATAACATGTGGGTTGATTAACATTAAAAAAAAAAGGAACTGTTAGTATATATCAAGAGATTGAACTCATCGAATGTGTGAATTTCAAAACTTACCATAAATCATATAATACTCGCATACATTTTTCAATCATTATAATCATATCTGAGACTAACTGCTCTCCATTATCTTCTATTCTAATTTAATCTTAAATTTCATAATCGGCCTGTTTCGTTGGGGTTGAAATTTGTTGGAATGTCCAAATGGCAACTCAAATACCTGTGGTTTCTCTTATTATATATATACTCGTAAGTACATAAATACATAAAAAAGAGAATGCAAGGGAGAGCGAGTGATTTTTGAAGATTTAGAGCTATGATTGAAATACCCCACATGCTTACCATAAAATATCAAATTACAAAAATTAACATATTTAAATTTTTTTTTGATTGACAACTTTATTTCTCTACGAAAAATAAAGATCGATATGGAATTTAAACTAACTGTGGTATTTACTTTTTCTTTAAAATACTTTAAACTTTATAATACATACATACTATTCATGCATACTTATATTTCTTACCCTGACCTTAAATCTAAAATGTGTCTTTCCTTATAAAATTACATGGTAAAATTCAAGGTCTGATTCACTCATACACACTTAAATTTCATACTTCTTCCATCCGCCATCCGCTATTCACACAAACTCATACACACATAGAGAGTTGGTTTTTACTTTTAGTAAAGTATGTCGTTTAATGATTCTAGACTTTGACATATTGCCACAGGCGTCACAAATATTACTATGCTCCACAACATAAACACAACCGCATAGTATGTAGTGGCAACACCAACAACAATCACAAACACGGTATAATATCAAATAGCAACACAAATACACACATACACATCTACACTCACAAAGAGAAACTCTACTCATGCAAACTCTACTCATATAAAACACTTTCAAGCATGTGGCGAGAAAAATTCATTTATGTCACATGATATAAATGTGAGCCAATATTTTGTAGACGGAGCAGGAGCGTTGCAATGCGCTTCTTTTATTGCATTGAAAAATTTGTGAGTGTGTGTGTGTGTGTGTGAATAGCAGACATTGCTCTGCTAGTATACTCGTATTGCAGCAATGCCAAACAATTGTAAACCATTTACGCTAATGGTCAGGGTTTCTTTTAAAGGTTTTTTCTTTGCACTTGTGCTTTTTGTTTTGTTCAAATGATAAATCACTTTTCAGTGGTAGTGCTTCAAAAATACTAGAGAAATTTCAGCCGGATTTGACATTGAAAGGAAGTACACATTTAAGGTTTTTTCTTTTTAGCAGCTATAGCCACATAAATAAAATGTATAAATTTAAGTAGGTAAGTAGATAAACTTATAAAAATACTTTAAAGCTTGAAACGTAGGAGCTCGATCCTTTATACATACTGGTGCTTTCTGTTGTCCCTAGAAATTTTGGAATCCCCAAGAAATGTAACTGGTACTCGATTGTTTGTGAAGAACATTTTTTTTCAGATTTTTCTTTTCAATAAGCACCTACTCCAAAATATTGGAATTTTTTTTTACGACTTGGAGAACGAAGGGGTGGCTTAGCAGAGAAATGCCCACAAATATCATTACGAAAGTAGTAAAAACCGGAAACGCGTAGCAGCTATTTACTAAATAAGTGAAACGTCTTAAAGTTTTTTATTTCTCTATTTCTCGTTACCATCTCTCTACACCTGCAACTACGTCAACGTCGCTTGCCAATAACATATCGATACGCACATACACTCATACCTTTGTAGAGAGACGTATCCCATTTCTATGGTGCTGAGAGTAATGTAGTATTGTTGATGAAATTTGAGTTTCGTTTTTCCCTCGCACCAAATATTTTCAACCCTACGGGCGCGAAGAAGTTTAACTTAAAAACTATTTCTGCTATAGAGATAAACTATAAACTGCTATATATTTAAACTCTTTAGACCTTAAGAGTTTTTCATGTTGTTATACATGTTCTGCGCTTGTACGAGAGCAGATCAATAAGTACTCGTGTGTGAAGACAGGTGGCGTTGCTGAGGCAAGTTGGCATTACCGTCCTGTATTACCATCTGCCACACGGCACCACAATAAATTTCAAACTGATTCATATTTGGCAGCCATTAGTATCACACGTGTTTCGTGTTTCGCGATAAAATGGAAAAAGAACAATATCGATCCGTAATTCACTTTTTATTTTTGGATGGAAAAACATGTGCAGAAATAAAAGCGAAGTTGGATGCTGTCTATGGGGACCCTTCACCACCTATTACAACCATCTATTACAACCGCAAGATATTGTTTCAACGAATTTAAACGTAGTCGTACATCTGTTTTTGATGAGGAGCGTTCAGGCTATCCGGTAGACGTGGTTACCGAGGAAATCGTTGAAAAGGTCCACGACATGATTCTCGCTGATCGCCGAATGAAAATGCGCGAAGTAGCAGAGGCCGTAGGAGTGTCGTACGGAACGGTAATTAATATTTTACATGATAGGTTAAGCATGAGAAAGGTGTCGGCCCGATGGGTGCCGCGATTGCTTACGGTGGACAACAAGAGGATACGGAATTGTCGCGGCCAAATTGCATGAATTGAACTACGAATTGCTGCCGCACTCACCGTGCACGCCCGACTTAGCTCCCTGCGACTTCTTTCTGTTCCCCAACATGAAAACGTGGCTCGGGGAAAACAAATTCAGCTTCAAGGAGGAGGTTATCGTCGAGACAGAAGCGTATTTTGAAGAGTTTGACAAATCGTATTTTTTAGAGGGGTTAAAGAAATAGCAGAAAAGTTGGGAAAAGTGTATTGTACTACAAGGAGATTACGATGAAAAATAAAAAATAAAAAATTTTTAATAAACTTGCCTCTTCATTCCTAACACGTGTACTTATTGATCTACCCTCGTACGTAAACTTTCAGAATATAGATTCAAAGTATCTTTGTATGTATTTTACAATATGTTATATGATTAAATTTCCTATACATATATAATTCTCCTATATTTTCATATACTTAAGAAAGTTATGAAATCTTTATAAAATTCTCTACTTATTTATTCTATGAATATTAGACAGTGGCCAGTTTATGTACCATCACTTATTGCTATCAGTGCGCCTTTATATATCTACTCGGTATAGGCACTTGTTGTAATACAACCACTCCACCACTACTTCAACATCACAAGGATGAACCACCACCGCTTTTTAATTAAAATTTGCATTGCAAGCACAGAACTCAAACTCAAACCCAAACGCAAATGCTGCGCCAGCGTAATTTACATACTGAAAATTCTGTTTCATTTTCATCATTTGCCATTTGCAAAAGAACATCAGAAACAACAACAACAACAGCAACAACAACTATTGTTTACCAAGTTATTAAAGTAACCGATGCAACAGCGATGAGCCACCGCTATAGCAGCTACCATAAACATCGCCACCATCACCATTACAATATCAACGATGAATCAAGATACCCCGTGTCCGCGATACTTATTTATATCCATGAGTGAAGTGTACGTATGTAGGTACTCTTGTGTATGCGGTGTTCGGCTACTATATATGTATTTAAGCAAAAAAGTGACTGTCGCATACAACAGCAAATAGCACTTACTTACATATGTGAGACTTAACATATGCATGCATGTGTGTGGATTTGCTCAACGGATACTGTGACTTTGATGGTATAGGAATGCGCCAAATTGTGTACATCGCATTTGAGTTGAAGAGCATGTAGCATCAGCTCTGATGTGATGTTAAATATTCACACCAGCCAAAGTGAGCAGAGCCAGCATAAATAGCACCAGATAACAATAACGAATTTAACCAACAAACGCACATACATATACAATACACACATACCATACATTCAAACGAATATGTATTATGAACATATGTATGTAAATGTGCGTATGTATGTATTTATGTGGAAACTTTCAAATTTTTAACCCTCTTAAAAGAGCAAACACGAAAACTGCAGCAGTGCAGAAAAATAAAAAAAAAACAGTTTATATCTTTCCGACCGCATATATTTATAATGGAATTTGTCACGTCACATCACAGAAATCAGCATTGTATTTTATGGTTTAATTGCATTAAAGTTAGTTATATACCATATGCCATGGAAAAAACATTTTGTAACTACTAGAATTGGTGCCAAAGTGAATACATTTAACAGATATTCTTACGTTAACTTTAATTTATACCAGAGCTAAATTTTAAGTGCTTACAAGTACCCAGCCCTACTTGTGTTTGGTACTGTTACTAAGTATTAGTACCTGTATGAGGAACAGTATCAGCTTCAGTATCAGGATCAATACAAGTTGAGTACTAGTATATCTAGTATGGCATCCAGGCTATACAAACATCGAAGGTAATGACAGTACAGACGAGCTAGCTAGGTTGGGTTCGGTTCTTGACATATTTACAGCGGAATCTGTCTCAATTCCGTTTAGCAATGTTGAGGCCACTATTGCTTTGTACTACCTTGACATAGCCGTACAGAAGTGGAAACGACTGACTACTTAACTGTGTCACGTCTAGGAAAACGTTACAAGAATGACCTCAAGACAAAACAACTGAAAGAGTGCTTTCGTCTCAGAATCTCAAGCCTCTGTTACCAATGTTCTCACAGGCCCTGTAGAAGGACTTAATCTTCCATTCAATACTTTCGGTCCTAGTTGTCAGGAAAAGGCTGACACGGAAAGTCTATTTCACTATTCATGTGCATGCCTCATGTTTAGAAATCGAGATAAAAATGCTACTCCTATACTTGAACCTTACAAAGTGGGCATAACTCTTCATGTTTCAGATGCAGAAACTTACACTGATTACGACCTCGCCATTTACCAAAAAACTATTAAATAATAACAAATGAAGAATGATGCTTTGAACTTAATATCTTTTGCAGTTGAAAACAACCACTCAAACAACAACAATATATATAACAGTGTCATTATCCGTTATCTATGTAATTTTTAGAGGCAGTGCCAAAGCTTTAGGGCTGAGGGGGTAAATAACTTCAAAGATTACAGAGGCTCTAGAAAGAACTACAAACAATGGTGAGGCCCCTACCTTGAAACTGAAGGTTTTTAGCTGAAGTTTCGTGATTTGACTAAATAGTTTGTGAGGCAAGAAGATTTCTTTTCAACATCATATAGACGATATCTTGCCAATTGGCTAATCCTCGCATAAAAAGCAAAATTCATTTAACCTAGCTTTTATTAGACATTTTTTCAGATATTATAGAAGCTAGCATTTTTTAATAACCAATTATATCCATATATCAAGGGATGAAAACCGGTTTTGAACCATCCACTCTTTGAATTACCTGAACCGTACCATGCACCAAATGGTTTTTGTTTTTTCTTTTTCACTTAAAACGAACCAGCGGTTTGAATGTACGAAAAGAACAGGTGTTTGAACCAAAGGAGTAATTCAGAGAGACCGTTAACCGCTGAATCAAACTATACTGTATTGGGTCACATCCCCGCATATATCAATCAAACATAAGGAAGTTTGTGAATTTCGCACCTGAAGTTATTGATAATGACAAAAACAATAAGAAATTGCTTAGATTATCTTCGGCATTCCTTTTGGTAATTCACTTTCTATGACATGACAAAAACAAAAGGGATACTGTTTCCAAATTTAAAATAGTTCCATCATGTCTCAATAGTAGTTAGACAATTTGCTCTGTTCTGAAAAGTAACAGAAAACATTCTACTTATATTATACACCCAAATACAAATGTACAATCAAATTACAAACTGTCACTTTACCTTACTTCTTTACATAATATCGATTTGTCTTGACGTATCTACCTGCAAAAAATTTCCAATAAACAAAAGAATCAAAAAAACTTGCTGAGAACTCGTTGAAATAAATGAAATTTTCATACACAAATTGGCAAAGTTGAGCATTAATCGAAAGCAAAACCACCACTAAACTAAAAGTTTCATACTGCGCTTCACCGTACCCTCCGTCGCCCGCTTAAAAAAGGAAGCTAAATTGCGGAAAACCAAAAGAATGTCAGAGTCACAAGCTTAATCAAAATCTGCCAAAAACAAAAAAAGTTAATCGCAACTACCAACAATAAGACAAAAAAATTATCAAAAAAAATACTTAATTCAGGAATCAGCGGGATAACGAAGCATATCAATCAGGATCCACGATTACAGGATATCATGGAAAAAATACACAAGATAAATGCAGAACAAAGAAAAAAAATATATATAAATGATAAAGCGTCACTGATTGAGAGTGAATGTTTGCGACGAGATCTGATTACAGAATAGGAAAAATAAATCGAGAGAAAAAAATAAAGTCGAACAAATTTCAATGCATAAAAGTGCAAAAAGCAAATGAGTAACGAACAGCTAGGCACAAACCAACGCCCAACACTTACACCACTTTAGACCTACACCTCCGCCCACCCACCACCACCACACCTCACACAATCGCCAAATCGAAAAGCCTAAATTAACCAAGCGAATCCTTCAAACGTTTTTCGGTAAAAGGCAAACTGACAGCCGCACAATCATTTTTTTCGTTTCCGGTGGACGGTGCCGCAAAACAAAAGAAACAAAAACAAAGATAACACCAAAAGCATGTTCGAGACCAACACGACCATCCAAACCACGCCACACAATTAAAAGTTGCATACGTACATATGTATGTCGTGGAGTCAACTCGATCTGATTTTCCATACTCCAAACAATATGGCAACACTGTATTCATTTATAGCGTTCGCGCCGTTTTTTCAAGTCTGTACGTGAGTGTGTGCATGTTACTTGATGTTTCGTAGCAGATATATGCAAATAGTAGTAGACCAAATGGCCGAAAACAACGAGCGAATATGGCGACGACCGCCAACTTCCACACTTCCAACAACAATTCGACTTTGACTGCTTTTGTATGAACAACACATCGTTATTCACTCCACCACTACCATTGCCGCCGTTGCCGCTGCCGCTGCTGCTGCCGCCGCCACCCTCGCCATTGCCGACGATGAGAATAAATATGGCGTCACAAACAAACAGCGCCACAACAATTTCCTGTCTCTCATTTAGCACTCACCGCACTTTGCATTTGCCTGGAGCTGAGCTGTTACGTTTGTTTTTTGTTTTGCTGGCGAGGGGGGAGGGGGCTTGTGGAGAAAGGGAAGTGATGTGTCGCTGGCAGTTTGGCTGAACTAACTTCGGTTTAAGGATAAACATGCTCTTTATTACTGCTCCTCTACCATGTATTAATGCGATCCTGTGAGAAAAAATTTACGAATATAAAAAATTGTAGCAATTTTTGTACCTTCTACTATTTGTTGGCCAGTATTGCACTTTAAGCAAAAAGCTCTCCCATATTTTCGATATCGGTTTTGTTTTCCAAGCTCGTTAATTTGGCGAATATTTCGTCGCCATGGTTGTTTCTTTTTTTTGGCAAAGCCCACATGCAACTTCTTGTAGGTTTCACTTAACGTGTACCCGGGAGTTGAGTGCTTTTATTTTTTGCTCCTATTTTCCTATTTCCCATTATTGTTTTCGTCTTCATTCCACGAAGTGCCTATCTATGCAAATTACTTTGATGCACTTAGTTTGTTATTCTCTTTAGGAGACATCGCCAAATTGATGATGTGGTTAAGTTTGTATATGTAGCTTCTAGTAATTCTAGTAATTTTGTGTAATTTGTAATTGTAAAAACCAGTTTTAATTAGTCAAGGGTAGATTTATGAAATGGTCTCCAAAGAGATTAAAATGATAATAATAATGTGACAAAGCAGCGGTGAGGCAAACCTTTACACGTTCTTCTTTGTTGTTATTACAGGAATAGCAGAGCGCAGCAGAGTGAAGAACAATTTTCTGATTTTTCTATTTCTAATTTTCATCGGAACGCAATACTGAACACTGAAAGCTGAAATTTTTGCTATTTAGGCCACAGCAACTGTAGGATTTTATAAGATTAAATTTTTGTTCACTTCCAAAACTCATACCTTGTCTGCGGCCATCTTCATCTTGCAGATAAGAAAAGCTTAGCCACATACGAAACTAGATCCCACCATGGCAGCAATAAACCAATTCGCGAATTTTTGCAACGAAATGAACTTCACTAAATTTACCATGGAATTTTTTTTTTAGCGCTACTACTCTTTATGGCAATTAACAACTTATTCTGGTACTATACAGAAACCCAGACCATGGTGCAAAGTCTTGTAGAAAATGTGCGGCATTCAGCGGAGCTCTAATTTAATACTCGCAATGAATTCCTAGTTCATTTTGGACTAGAGTTTTATTTTGAAGAAAACAAAGACTGATGTGCAATGTACATTTTTGCACTTAACATGAATCAATTCTTTCTATATTTCGTTGGATGTTTGATTTATTCAGTGTTAATATACTTAAACCCAAGGAAGCATAAAGTTTGCTGGAGTAGTAAGATGCAAGATAAATTATAATACTCGGTCAAAGGTTGATGTCACCATACTTGATATTTATGCTCCTTAAGTATAAGGCGGGATTTCTTTGTCACGGGTGAGAGTCAATCTTACTCAACTCCTTAGAGTTAGAGTTAGGGTCAAGATCCAAAGCAATTATCAGTTATAGCGCCGACTATGTTAAAAAGTAGGCTTCGAGAATAGGCATGAAGTTTCCAAATATTTATTATTCATCTGTGTTCATGTTGATTCTTCATTCTCTCTAGAGGATAATAATGCTTCTACTATAAAGTATTAAAACGTTAATTATTCCTGATTGTGTACCTTAAAAGCTTTTTTCCAACGTAATATTATTAATTCTTCGTAATATCATTCAATTATTTTACATTTTCAACTTAAGCCAGATAAGATATACTCAATTTTTTAGCACACTACAAAAATTGTTATGATACTTATAAAAACCAGTAAGCACATCTTGGTAATATTTGAATTTAAAAATGTGCCTAAAAGTATGCAATACTGTAATAAAATATTCTATTAAGGTGGACGTTTACGAGGTGTGATCAAAAAATAACCGTTATTTTCAAATTTGGTGAGTTACGTATGTTCGATTTTCGCATTTTTTTTTCTGTTATGTTGGTACACATGTCTGGCATAAGTGTATTATATCTGAGGGGGATTACTTTGAAGGGGACAAGATAGTGATGAATAAATAAATACTTTTTGACAAAATAACGGTTATTTTCTGATCATACCTTGTATAGTGGCGCATGCATGAAAAACTGTTTTAGAGAAACAGGTAGAAAGGTACATCTCTGTCTTACTAACTTATCCACCTGTCTCTCTCGCACAGTTTTGCATGCTTGCGCTAGTGGAAACAACCACGAGTGCAATGTTTTCCGTTCCCGGTCAAATATTTAGATTATTACAGTTTATAGAAATCATTATTTGATGAAATTCTTTCTATTTTCTGCGCAATTCCTTAATATAAATATTTAACCATGTCTGATCTGGTCATTTTTCTTATAGAATTTACTCTCAAATTGTATGTGACATTTTAAGTCTCAATACTCATGAAAGCATCCCATATAAAATTAAATATTCCCATATTTTCAATATCAAAATTAAATCTCTATTTCCTTTCCACAATAATTAGAGTACATTGTGCAAACGTATTCCTGCCCTTACTCCTCTTCCACGACGACGTCAATTGAATTGCATCCCTTTCATTAAGCAAACATACGATTACGTCCTCATTCAATTTATTATCTTAGTAGAAATTAATCTTGATATGTGCAACAATATTCTAGCGCCACTTTTTGTTGTACGAGTATGCATTGCCTGTACATATCTGCTGAGATGTGATGCTAGATTTTACGAATTTTTTGCAATTACACACATCTGCGTAGTTAAATCTTTAAAGAATAATTTACTATCAGCTCGATTCCTAAGCAAGTTTGCTCAGGCTTAACTACGAACGTTGTCGTTGTTACGTTAACTCACAAAATGAGGGTGATTTACGTTGGATTTATCCATTGGCGGCGGCTGTGGCATCATGTTAAATAAAAAGGAAAGTCCATAACAATGTCACGCTCATGCCACACCCACCCGCTTCTGATGACTGTCTTTCTACCCGCATAACCGATTTTTATTGTATGTGTAAAAATTCCATTGCCGGCGCCTTGCCCAATATCAGCGCGTATATTTTTGTCATAGATTAAATTTATTGTGTCACAAGCGGCGGCGTACCTTATAAAAATCTTCCAGACATACAACATTCTTCTGCTGCCTGCTGCTTCCTCCGAGTTTTTCCTTGTACTTTTCTTTTAATCAGCATAACAAAATCTTTAGCCATTTCTCGTTTTCTTTCTTTCATTCTACTTACATACATATATCGGCAAAAGGGGGAAAGAAACTCAATATTCCTGAAGGAAGAAAGGAATCAAGGGAAGGGTACAAGTATGTAGTATGGATGTTTTCGTCTATGAATGATGACTGATGAAGTTGCTGGCAGTAGACAAAAGCTTTGGTGAATTCATTCCTTTTTAGAATTCGCGGGCGGTGCAGGGGAGTTAGCGTTTTCTTTTGTTTGTTACAGCATTTTGTAAGTGAATCTTTATGCGTGATTTTCTCTATGAGTTTTTGTTTTTTTTTTGGATGGAGAAAGTTTTTTCTTTACCGTTGCATGAGGAGAAATAAAATGTTAGCCCCAAAATTGTAGTGGTTGGTTCTCAAATATGCTATTTTAAAGTAATTACAAAAGAAAATCCATTAATTATAATTATTTCTTTCTTTCGTTCTATTCAAGTAAACTTAAGTTTTACTTATGCGCCAAAAACAAACACAAAAATATCATTTAATTTATGTTAAGCCATAAATCCAGATGGAAATCTAGCGAACATTTTTGCTTTCGTTAATTTGTTTGCGTTATTATTTTGGGTTAGCTGATAAAATCTGCTGCCATTCTATGTACTTGGTATACAAACAACTAAAATCACTAAAGATTTGCAGTTGAAGTTGTGAAATTTATGATAGCGCATTATTTTTATTGTTCACTAAACATTTGATTTCATAAATTTACGCAAACAGTTTTGATTGTCCGAGTTATGAGATCGAGAAAAGTCACATAAAGATTTGTATCAATGTTTTAGGGTGACATCTTAATAAGTATAATTATTTATATTAAAATTTAGTTTCAGTCTTAAATGCTCCATAAAATACTTAACAAAAGACTGAGGACCATAGTCATGTAACAATGTTGAAGGTGCAGAAAAACTGCACAGTTTTTAGTGAAATTATCCCGAAAAATCATTCAATCGATACCTCATTACATAAGTGCGGGTTTAGCAAAGCGATATCTTCCACAGAGTAAACATAACCGATAACAGCAAGATCAGATTTAATTTAATTAACTTCCATATTTGCATTTCATTCAGTAAACATAAGGTACTATGAGTATGAAGTACATTTGCTTGATGACCAAAACTTTAATACTCAATACTTTCGTAATGAAGACTTGCTTTCATTGCGTACATTAGTGTAGATATATTGATTCAATTCTATTGGGTGTATAACTTGAAAATATGGAATTTACAATTGATAGCGTAACTTGCACTAAATCATATCTGGCTATGTCTAAGCTACGTCATGTAACTTTTGTTTTGAGTATGTATCAATTTGCCAAAGTGTAAACAACATAACCTCTTTGCCTTAAAAACATGTCAGCATACGTGCTTTTTTTTGCTTTTGTTCTTTAATGCGAAAAAAGTGCTGCTGAAAGTCATCGATTGCTGTTATAAGTTTAAGGTGAAGATACTCCATCGATTAAAAGTTGCGAATTCTGGTTTCGATGCTTTAAAAGATGGAGATTTTGACACGGAAGACAAGGAACGCCCTGGCCAAGTGAAAAAGAATTGGAGATGTTACTCGACGAAGACTCGTACCAAATGCTAGAGAAACTTGCAATATAAGTAATTGGGGGTTAATCAAGTAGCAATTTTAAAGTGCCTAAAATCATTAGGGTTCATTCAAAAGGAAGGAAATTGAGTATCATATGACTTGAAACCGAGAGAAGTCGAAAAGCGATATTGCATGTCTGAAATGCTGCAGCAGCACAATAAAATCAAGTCGTTCTTGCATCGAAATATTACTGGTGATGAAAAATGGGTTCAATATGACAATCCGCAGAGCAAGAAGCTCGGCCAAGCAGGAACATCAACTCCGTAGCAGAATATACTTGGCGTTAAGGTAATGCTCTGTGTATTTGGTGGGATCCGAAGGGTGTCATCTACTATGAGCTGCTAAAACCTGGTGAAACTATTACTGGTAGCTGTATCGAAAACAATTGATTAGTTTGAGTAGACCAATGACAGAAATGCGAGCAGGCACGAGACCGTAATATTCCAATAAGAAAACGCGCGGCCATATGTTGACCGGTTAAATACCATTTTTTAAGATATTGAATGAAAGTTTTGGCTCACCCGCCATATTCACTTGACCTTGCTACGTCTGACTCTCACTTATTTCGATCGATGCAGAATGACCTTACTTGAATACGCTTTACTTCAATGGAGAGTATCAGAAAAAAGGACTGTGCATGACGACTTCTTCCTAACTAAATACGTATTAATTATTTATTGCAGATATTAATGCCATTACAAATTCACCAAAGATTTCGTGAAATATAAATATAAATTAAGTGCAATCAAAGCAACAGCAAACTCATATGAATAAATAAATACGTATGTGTATAACTTATTAATTTCAATTGGAGCGATATTATAGCAATCAACAAGCTTCTTCCGTTTCCGTAAAATCTGATTGGCTTGCCACGTAAAATACAAAAAATATATAAAAAATTCCCAAGATAATAAATTTATTAACAATCAACGTCAGCAGAAACATTACCATGAACAAACATTATAACAATCGTCGTAAACACAATCAACACAATCGCCATAATGGCAAGTGTGAGAAATGAATCAATTAAAACTGATTGAACTGCATAGAAATCACCGAATTTGCTACACTCGCATGGAAAACTCAATTGCTGCAACACTCGAACTCGCATAAATCCAACTTAAAAAATACCACATATGCCCTCATTTTTCTACAGCTTCATTTTAAGGGCGAGAGATTAAGTACGCAGCGATGACACTAGCGAACCGCTGAACACCCCTCGTGTAAACTAGTGCAGGGGACCCACGATGACGACGGTCATGCATGAAGTGCAATCGAGCAAGAAACGAAAAGCGAGCGAACGAATAAGCGAGCGCTATTAAAAGCAAACGTTGACATCTTTACAATCAAATGGAAAGATATTCCGGAGCGTGTGGATTGCATATTGTTGCACAATCCGCGTTTATATTCAGAAGAAATGAAAGTATGAAAAGTGAGAAAGTATGAAAGAAATTCCTTTCACTAGGTACATACATATTAATAGGGTCGATTTCATCTGTTACGAGTAAGTATTTCTTACCCCCTTTCACGTCTTTCCAGGGTAGTAAACAAATATGTAAGTGTGCTACATACGAGAACTACATGCTCTGATTGCACTAAATCTCATTTGGAAGTCGAGGGTGTCGTTCGGTTGCGTAGGTGGTTGGGGTGGGTGTGTATAAGTGTGTGTGTGTGTGTGTGTGTGTGTGTGTGTGTGTGTGTGTGTGTGTGTGTGTGTGTGTGTGTGTGTGTGTCATAATCCTATGAATAAGTGAAGTCATAAGTTCACTTGCAACGAACTCATCGCACTATCGTGGTGAATGCAGACGACTCTGTCATGTTTTATTGCAATGTGGTTGCGTTTTGTGTGTTGTAGTTCCTTCTTCTTCTCACTCATTCACTGGAGTTTTTTTACTAGCGATATAAAATGTTGTAAATGCTGGTTCGCCAAAAACAACGAACCTACAGAGAGAATGCGAAACTTATGTGATGGCATAACGCATTTCGACTTTCTTATTTGCCGCACTAATCCGCATTTAACGTTTTTTGCCAATGGTAGCTTCGATAGCGATAGCGATAAAGTAACGCCACCATAATCATGACAATATTTACCCATGAAACTGATACTGAAACTGATGCGGCGGTTGAGGCCGTGCTGTGTGACACTTGTAATAAATCTGTCAATTTGCCTTTGGATCGGACTAAGCTCTTGGCTATTGAATGAAGCAATAAAAAATCTGTTCGTAATTTTTGGAAATTGTCAGTACACATAAAGAGAGGGTGATGATGTTTGTTTATTAAAAGTCTGATGGTTAGATTTCATTAAGTTCCGATTAAGTTGAAAATAAAGATACTGATCTATGCATAGATGAAATTGCAACTCTTCAGTTGAGTAAAACATAGCTGAATTACTTTTAGAATCTAGAGCAATCAATAATGTAACCTAACAGCCACTAGCACTCATCTGACCTCGATTTATATTCCGATTAATGTCCCTCAGTTTCGTTGATACCTCTGAAATACATCGGCTCTCGAATACAGATTTTGATTACCTAAGCTTTTCCTCTCATTTGAAAGTAGTTACATTATAAAGTTTTTGTTCAAAGTACTACTCACCACCACAATACTCCATTTTTTGCAAAAGTTTCGAAGCGCATTTCTATAGCATCACGGTTTTATTGTCCAGAAGTTCTTTTTCGGTTTCGTACCCGTCGCAGACGATGCCGATGCTGAGCGCGCTGAGGCACGCTGTGTATCCGAGCAGCGACGAGCATAATTGAATGGTGATGTCAGCATACCAATACCCATCCCCGTTGGTAGAATACCACCACAAGCACCAGCACCACCTCCCATCGAGTTCATCATGCCGATGCCTTGATCTTCGCTCGAAGCCATGCTGCTCTTTGAAGTCGACGTCCCAGACGCAGTCGATGAGCGACAACTTCTAAGATTGTGATTAAATGTGGTGGTATGTTGCAGGTTGTTATTGTGGCTATTTGCAGCATTAGCTGTCGTTTTATAATAGCGCAAACTTTCATTATAGCTAGCACCACTACTGCTGCCACTACCACTGAAGCCGCTATCCAAATCGCCCTCATCGAATTCTGGATTAATGCACGAGCTGTGCGTATGCTCTTTGAGTTCCATTGAATTGAGCGTGGTCGAAAGATTCTCGAGACTGGCTTGCGAGAGCGTACGCTGCTGTGATGATGTCGACGATGACGATGAAGCAGCACCGCCCAGCAAGCCACCACGACGTGCTCGTTGAGATGTTGACACAGATGAGGCGGTGGATGATGAAGCCACCGCTGCCGCTGCTGCAGCCGCCGCAGCACTTGTTGTCGGCCTGTCATCATCATCGTCATCCACATGATTGGGACTAATATCCGGTGGAGTTGGTGGCATTATCAATGCTTCCAGCGACAAGTTCAACTCGTCTAATACACGAAAATGATTGTGTTGCACGCGTCGTAGCTCCTCCTTTACATTTCCGCCAGTCGAATTCGCTATGCGATTGTCGGAGAGCACTTTACGTATCTTCTGGTCGTTGACCTCTTCGTAGAGATTTTCCGTGGTGCCGTAACGTGTCGTGTATGTGTGTCGGTCATCGGAGTTGGGAGAGGACGAAGTCGATTGGCCACTGTTCGATTTAGAGCGAAAACTTTTTGCAAGCAACGCGCGTATCGAGTTGCGTGGCGGACTTCTCGGTGGCGCTACAGCCGAACCGAGCTGAAGTGGCGCTGGTATTATCGCATTATCCTTTTGTGGAATGTTCGTGTGACATTTGGCTGCACCCGGCTCATAGTAAGCATATGAGTAAACATGATTTTGAGGAGCCGTCATGCCTATGCCGGCGCCATTACTGCTGCCATTGCCGGTAAAAGTCGCTTGTTGCGCAGGTGACATTTGTGACGGATGTGAGGGTGTTGTCGAGGGGGTCACTACACTAGCGGCAAATCCATACTCCAGTGACGAAGTTGACGAGGACGAATGTGTGGTGGGCTCGAAACGTTCCATGGTGGCAGCGATATTCTTGCGAGACCATTTCACCTGCAACGGATATAAATCAACAAAGTGAATTGTGTTGCTGACAACAAACCAACGAACGAATGAAGTTTCAGTTTCAAACAAAAAGAGAATCTTACCTGTTGCTCGACATCTATTTTATGATTACTTCGTCGACTGTGACCGCGACGTCGTCGTTCCGTGAATGCTTCACCGAAACCAGTATCAATGCAGATGCCATTGCTGTCGCCATGCATTAGCAACATGTCACCGTTCATGATGCCATTCGATGGCGCCGGTGGTGGAGGCATGCAAAACTCTATGCTGTCCATGTCATCGGGAAATATTAAGTCGCCCCGATGATGCCCAATGCTACCAGCAGCGGTGCCCATCAAGCTCATTGTGTTCGAATTGACCATATGATGACCAGATGAAGATCTCACTTTGTGTGACATTGTTTTCGGATGGCGCATTGACATCGAATTGTGATTGTGTGCGTTCGGTGGGAAGCCGCCAACAGTCGATGTGTCAGCGAGAGCAGCTGCTGCTGAACCAGCGTGCGGATAATCGGAGGGCGGTGAAAAATTGGCAAATTGTGGCGATGCTGGACGTGTTTGAAATTTGGCGGAGCCAGGATACATTGTTGTTGTGTTGTGCATAACAATTTGAGTCACTTTGTTCGAATTTCAAATGAGTGCAAACGAGGATGCAGCAGTTCGGAGTTGTGTACACAAGGTTCCGTTCAATGAATTGTTAAGCGTTACTAATGTGTAGCGGTGTTGCTAATTGGCATGCCACTCTCATTCATTCATTCCTTCATCCACTTCAGCCCCTTATAGTAGTTGTGAGCATCTGTGAAGTTATTACAATTTGGACGCGTTTATCTTCTTCAGTTGTACTTTACTTTAGTGTTATTGTTGGAGCGTTTGATTCCTCAATTGATGTGCAATCGTATAAAGTATGGGATTAAACTGAAAAGAAAACAAGAGAAAATGGAAACGCATATGAGCAAAACAAAACCATTAATCAGCGGTGAAAAGTAGCAGCAGTAACAGCAGCAGCAGCAGCAATGCCACAACGCAGCAATGCCACAACGCAGCAATGCCACAAATATTCGTACAAGCATAAAACTAGAAATTATGAGCTTTACTGTTGAAATACAAGCAAACGGATGACCCATGTGTGTGTGTACATAGCAAAAGTTGGGGAGGGGGAGACAAAGGACTAGAAATGTATGGAGAGGGGAGATGGAATACGTGAAAGAATGGTGTAAAATATTTGTGCACTCGACGCGCCATCACTTGACAAAGCAAAAACGTGCACGATTTAGTGCTACTCGACAAACAAACCAAAAATGAAACACCGACATTTTTTTGTTTTTGTTGAACTTAGTAGCAATACGGAGGTTAATAAGAGCAGCTGTAGGAGGAAGATGAACTGGGAGAAGGTTAAAAATAGATGGCAAACATGACACGTTCTACGCTTAAAAGAAATTCTTATTCATTGCCTTACAAACAGTGTAAAACAGCAGCGTTTTGGTTGAAGTTCAGAGTGAAACAGGATTGATTATAAGTACAAACTGAGTCTTCAAAAAATGTGTGTCCCACAAAATGCGTCATAAGCAAATGGAGTCAAATCTTGGTCGTCCTAATATCGACTTCTTCGCCCCTTTCAGAAAGCAAACGCTGTTCCATTATTGGAAATTACACTGCCATGAAAAAGATTTCTTCAGAGATTGTTCAATTCCTTTTGGAGGAGCTCAGTCTCAAGTCGATATATGTAGACAGTCATTATAAGAATATAGCAGGCCTACTAGTAAAATAGCTAATACCGCAGCAAAAATGTTTAGAAATGTATATGGTCCTCCCTGCTGAACAGAGTTACAAAATATAAAATGAAGAGACTGAAGGTAAAAAAGTCATATCCATTCTCAGAGTCTCCTCAAAATCAAGCAAAAGCCAGGGTCTTAGAACAACTTACAACGCCCGAACCTCACCTTGGGCTCTTAAAAAGAAACTTTAACGTTAAAATTATTAAACTTCTTTTTATATGGCGTCCAATGTGGGGTATGAACCCAGATGCAATATCTAATAAAAAGCAAACGCATTGAGAGGTAGACAATTGATAGAGAAAAATTGCACCCAGTATGGAGTACGAATACTTTACATGCATTTCATAGAATTTTTAGCTGGAATTGAAACTGTCTTCGACTTGGAATGTATAGACTAACTAGTAAGTATGTAAATACATATGATATTTTGAACTCGGGGAGATTTGGACCTATCCTGTCCCGTCACTGCTGCCTAGTGCCACTTTCTTTTTCTAGGTAGGATCCACATGCTGTACGCGTATTTTCACTGACACCTTCCTATTTGGGTCATATGTTGATTACATGTACTTGTTATGGTCTAGGATGCATAGATCATTTTTGCGCAGTCTACGATCTTGAGAAATTTAACAAAGCACTTTGCCTTCTCGTAAGAATTGGCTCTTATGTATGTATCTTTATTTATGAGAGTACTTAGTTTGTCCGTTGCACAATTCTGGACGGACCACCTGTGGTTAGCCATTTCTTCCGGGCTTTCGTTACCATGCTCGGTTTATTGTCGTGGAACCAACAGTCTTTCGATATTATTAAGTTTTACTCTACAAATCTTTCGAAAAACTGGCGTTGTGTTTTTATAGCCTTTAATGCACCCTAACTGCAAAACCTGTAGACTCCTAACCATTTTCATCGCCCATAGTTTTCGTTGCACTTGAACTGAAAGCCGAACTAATTCAGCTAACCAATAAGCAAATTGCGCTAGCAATAATTTTTTAAAGTAATTGTTTTCTTCACTCTCATTCCTTGTAATGGTGCCCACGTCTGTTGCGAGAATGCCAAATGATTTTGGTGTTTGCGGTCGTCTTGCCTAGAGAAGGGAGGCTGGCAGTTAGCTACCATCATAAATCAATCATAGCAGTTGACAGACGTCGCATCATTGTCAACAGTTTTATCGTTTTCTGTATCATAGACGTCAGCAGAAAGCTAGGCTGTGAGAGAGAGAGAGAGAGAGTGGTGGTGAAAACAATTCTGACAGTTTACTTATGTATGTCTGGAAAGCGTGTCGTTATTTTTTTGTGCACTCAGAGGTTCACTCGTTCACATCAAATTTGAAGTGAAGTGCTAGCGAGACTACATACTTCCACATACTTGCTATACTCATCAAATTGTCCGCCATCGCTTTAGGAAAACTGTCACTGTCACAAGCGAAAGACTAATGCTTTTCAAAGCTTGCATGTAGAACAGTAGAGAGCAGGAAAGAGAGAGAGGTAGAGAGAGAGTATTGTATCTTGTAATCGTAACTAATGCCTTTAAGTTACACAGACATTACAGCTCCACGTCTATGTCTATGTCATGAATCTAACTTTAAGTTGTGGTTGCCAGACACTAAATCCTAAAGACCAAACAAAAAAAACGCTCACTCACACTCATCATCATAGCCACCCACAAATCCTACCAACATATGATGGCAGCAGCATCGATACATCTGGGAATGGGTTTTCTGTGTGGCTACAGTTTCTGTGCCATACTCGTCACGTCACGCGTTTGTTCGTTGCTTATTGTTTTTGCTTGTTTTGCATGCTAATTAGTCATGGAGATGTATGCGTTCGTCTGTCCGTCTGTTTCTCTGTCTGCTGTTATTTGGTGTCTGCTTTGTATACGCACGCTATCGATGTAGACTGATAGAGCGCGCAGATTTCTTGTTTTTGTTCCATTTGTAGTAACTAACTCATTTATTGAATCGCTAACACTAAAACCTTGTCGTTTTCGTTGTTGTCGTCAGATTTTAAGGGTTGGCGACAGTGAAGGCGGAGAATTACATATGCATCGTAATGTTTTAATATTTTGCCTATGAATACGAGTGTGTTTGATATGAGAGTATGCATTTGATTTATTATTGGCTTTGATATGTGAATGCTTAACTAATTGATATGACAGCTTTGTAGTTTGCTGATTAATTGGGATAATTATGATGGAGCTACTCTAATATGGCGCAGATGCTTCTTTTCTGTTTTTGTGCTTTTATTTATTTATTTTTTTTTTTGGGTGATATATCAGTTTTCTCTTCACCCCAAAGTATTGTGAATTTATAGCATAATCACATATGGGAGTGTGTATGTATGTACGTATGTATATATATTTAGTAGTTTGTAAATTCGTGCATTCAACATATTCAATAAGAAAATGAAACTTAAAAAATTTTCATTCGATTAGAAAGCCTTTTTATGACGACTAATGTAGGGTGATATGTTTTGGATTTTCGTTCAATGTTGCGATTAGTCCAACGGGCGAAATTTCTAGTGAATTATTAAGATACTAAATATGTACTAAACTCTAGCCAAAATATTATATGGCGCCCAAAGTGGGGGAAGAAACTGCAAGCCATACTCTACGTATTATACAGCACTATTGTTTCAAGTATTTGTATTACTCTTTTCTCATAGGAAAAAGTCCGCACAGCAAAAAATCTCGCATGCGCAACTTAGTTCACTTAATAGAAGTGGAACTTCTTTGTTAGTATTTTACTGCTTGATATATAGATATTTCATATCTCTTTATATTCATCTCTTTCTCACATTCTTTTTCGTTATATTTTCATTAACCACCAGTTCTGTAGCCCGAAAAGCCAGTATATTTTTGCTCTAAACAGCTGGCAAATTCAACCATATCGTTTTTCCGTTTAAAAGCTTCATTTGAAAAATTACTGCCTTTCGGTTTAGTTTACTCTCAACGCGGCAAAAGAAATTTCACTTCAAAAGCAAATTCCATACCGATACTTGACACTCATCATGGAGCAACAAACTGTCACTTTAATTTATGTACATATGTGTGTAAATACCCACAAAAAAAAAAAACCAAAATATTATAGCGCCCAGAGTGGGGTTTAAAAACGCAATGATTCTAATTAAATTATTCTTTGCACTCACTACAGTTTTTCACCAACAACGCCTTTCCCCACGAAGTAATTTTTTTTATGCACTTTTGTCTTGTTGCTATTTCGTTATCACTAAAATCAAATTTCCAAATGCTCCGTTTTCATTTTGAGCAAATCACTTTGCTAAATTTTCGACTGCTGCACTCTTGATATTTTCTCTATTTTGTTATTTTTGTGTGCATTCAATTTCATTTTGTGAATTTGTTTATTCTCAACATTTTTGTTGTTTATTTTTATTTTTATGTTCGTTTTATTTTGCTTTGTATTTGACAATTTGCTGCTATTTTTCGTGCAAAATTTTCATAAAATGTATTTGCTGCTTTCGAACACAACAACAACTACAACACAATTTCATCAGTTGCTGGCTGCAAACTGGAGTTTGGGAAAATATTTTAACGTAATTTGAAATTGAATTGCTCAATCTTGAATTGGTTCGTTTATTTTGGTTTTGTTGGGTTGATCAAATGTGAATGAAAAGTGCTGCGCAATTTAGAAATATTTTAAGCACTTTATTTGAAATATTTTAAAAAAATTGTACCTTTTATTTATATAATTCATGGATGCTTTCGATTATTTACAAATACGCTAAATTGTTCTATGGAAATTTGATAGAGGACTCTTCATTGAGTGGACGTGCTTTTGTGGCTTTTAAAATAAAACACAGAATAAAATACTGGGATTAAGGGAAAATTTTATTAACCAAAGAGTTTTGGGAAGAGTGAAACATTCTAAGTCTATAAATAAATGCATATAAGCTTGAAAAAAACACAGATCAACGGATTAGGACTACGAGTTTTATTCAACATCGATTGTAAGTAGCCATTTAAGCCCCAGAATTCTATTAGTAAAGGTTCTTGGAAACCCCGGAAAAACTAAATTACTTCCCGGATTCAAGTTTATGGTACATAAGCATTAAAGCATCAGACTATTACATAGAAAATCTCTCCGAAATTATCACTGTTTGGTGTGCTCTATGGGCAGAGGGAATCATTGGTCCATATTTCTTCAAAGATGAAGCCGGTCATAATGTTACAATGTTACAGTCAATGGGGAACGCTAAAGAGCCATGATTAATGACTTTTTCGTGGTTGAATTGTGAATTTGAGGATGTTGATGTGGACGACCTTTGGTTCCAACAAGACGTCGCTACATGGCATACAACCAACGAAACAATCAATTTATTGAAGTGAACTTTTGGTGAGCGCATTATCTCGCGTCATGAGCTTGTGGCCTCCATGATCGTGAGATTTAACACCGCTGGACTATTTTTTGTGTGGTTATGTGAAGTCTCTTGTCTACGCAGATAAGCCAGAGACGATTGACGCATTGGAAGAGAATATTCGGTGCGTTATTTCTGACATACGGCCCCAATTGCTCCAAAAAGTGGTCGAAAATTGGGCCTCTCGGCTGGAATTTATTCGAACCAGCCGCGGCGGCCACTTGCCCGAAATCGTTTTTGAAACATAATGGGAAATCCTTATCTTTATAATAAAGCTAAATTCTTGGCCATAACATCAAATTATATGCGTTCATTTCTTCTTGAACACCACACTTCTAAAAAAACACCCTGTATATAATTAAATAAATTATCTGTTAAATCGTAACGGAAGATTCGAGAAATCAGTCTTCGACACATTTATACCCTAAAAAGCAGATTGAGTTCTGGTGTTGGAACTTATTAAATAATAATTTCCTAAGTATGGTTTCAAAACCGAACCCTGAATTCATGAACAAATAAGACTAAAGCAGAGTGGTCGCTGTGGTGTAGTGGTAGTGCGTCGGACTGCTGCGCAGAGTGTCCGGGGTTCGAATCTCGGCACAGGCAAAATAAAAAAGTAGTAAAAATAATTTTTCTACACGGCACCACCTCTTGACCACGGCAAGTATTTCCGGAAAGAAAAATTTAAATTTTTTTTTGAAATACATACATATGTATGTGCAAATTTACCTGTACTAGTTGAAACTGGAAACAAAAGAAGTTGATCAAATCAGGCTAATCAATTAGTTCAGCGGTTAATAATTTAAACTTGTATTCGTTTAATATTTAAGTGTAATTAAATATTGTGTAATTATTTTCATTCGTTTCGTAAATTAAATTATTTTACCTCATTGCACATGAAATTGTATAAAGATTATAGGTATGCATGTATGTATTGGGTCATAAAAAAAGTATCAGCGGGTTTTGGTCTGGCAACATTACTACGATTATGTCAAGCGAACATTTCAGGCTACATTTTGTGTGAAGACAGTTGCGTAATTCGTCGCTTGTGTAAAAAGTTGCATTGATTAGAAAATGAGTGAAATATCTGAAGAATTACGCTATGTGATGCTTTATTGCTATTGGAAAGGGAAAACCGCTCCAAAAACATGCCGAAAAATTTTTTTGGTTTACGATGAGGATGCTGTGAGTGAACGCTTGACCCAGAAGTGGTTTGCTCGATTCCGTTCCAGAATTCTCTATATTAAAGATGAACTGAAAGTAACCGAAAAAGCCTATGAAATTTTGTAATTGATGGTGCAAGTTCAGCACGCAAGCTGTCAGGAGTTAGCGGAGGCGCTAAACATCAACCACATAACACATATGTAGGTTCCGACCGCGGATACTTTTTATATGACACAATTTTTGTATTAATATAAATTTGTATTCATTTGTGTATGGGTAGTATTGAATATATGCATTGTATTATTCATGCGAGAATTATATTTCATGCGAGAAAATGAAAGTTAATTTTCAATTTATAAAAGGCATTGCTGCATTAAGTCTTAATCAAATTTGTATTCGGTCAATCAGCGAAAGGAACAAAAATCGATATTCCTGCGCATACATTTTACATTATTCATATTTATACCAGAGTATGTGAGTATATGCATTTTCATATAATATCTTATAGATACTTATGGGGAAAAAGTGTGGGGAAAATTAATGCATTAAAGTATAATATTATATGTATTATTATAATAAATATGCAAAATAGGAGAGTCATATTCGCATTAAAGAAATAAATTATGTATATAAAATTTTTTTTTTCGATTCAGACTTAATTTCAAGATAAAACGAGTTTCCAACTGATGTAGCTGAAAGAATATTTTCTTGTTTAACACTTTCAAATTTGTATATCAAACCAAGGAGCAAATACATGCTTTGCTTCATGGTTTGCTCAATCGTTGCTGGATGCTCCCCACAAATAATGGTCCAACGGAGTCACGTCTAATAACGCGATTTTCAAAGTTCGCACGCAAAAGATCGACAATTATTATTTGGCTTATTTGACACGGCGCGCCATTCTGTTGGAATTTAATGATAAATATTCCACAAATAATCAGTTATCATTGTGCGGTTGCGCATACCATTCACTGAAACGAAGCTTCCTTCCTTATTTCCACATTTTTTCGGTGTAGGTGTACGAGAACATGTTATTTTATCCAATCGACCAATTTCGTGAACCACAAATATAAATTATAGAGTTTCCACACTCAAAATAACAAGTAGTTCAAATTCCAAATGTTAGATGGACCACCCTATACTCTGAACTTGAGGTTCAGTTCACAGTTCTTAGTTAGTCTTTAAGAATAGTGTATCATATAAAAAAAGTGTGAATTCTGAAATGTCGATGGCACAACAATGCCTCCCATTTCAGAATCCCACGCTTTATCAAAAGCTCTAAGGAACTTCAAAATTTGTGTATATAGTTGGTAAAGGACTTAGCCCATGAAATCGGTACTGGTAGTGTGGAAATACTTACAGGTGTTACAGGGACTACACTGATTAAAATAATGCATATAACCCGAAAATTCGGGTCCCTTCCGTATTTTGTAGAAGTAATCCAGTTTCTACTTTACTATGGCCCTTCTCTCACTTTCTTTTCGAAAGTATTTGGAACCCATAGATAATTTTGAAATAATGATTTGTTTTTCTTGGGAAAAATGTCCCTCATAATTAGATAAAAAAGGCACTGAAAAATTACGCACTAATTAGCCTATCGAAAACTCTAAAAAATGGCGTATAGAGAGAGAAGAACGGGTTCTTTAAAAACAAAAAAAAACGTTAATCTTTTATAACGAGCAACTTTACACTATGCATCAAAGTTATATGACTTCAAAATAATAAATATACCAACGAATTCTATTAGTATTCTACCGAGGACCTGAAATACAATATATATAGGCTATATGTGTGTATAAAATAAGACCAGTATGCTCTTTTAAAAAAATTTACCATTCATTGTCGAGGAAAATATGGTTATGTAATTAAATTTTAACAGTCCTGTAGTGAAAGACATTTTGCGTTCCTTAGTGTACTTTCTTCGTGACTTACTAAAAAAATTTTGGACCGTTGGGAACTCTTGTTATAACCTAACCAAACCTTGATAATTAAACCTTACCCCACTTAGGTAATGGAATAACTCGAAAAGTATGAAACTCGTTGCAACAAAAATTAAGACATTAAAAAAAATTGGAAAACTTCATTGCTTCAGATAATGACTGAAACTTTTTCTATTTCATTCATATGCGAGGAATCACAAGAATTCAAAGAGCCATTTGCTAATGGAATTCTCACAATTATTAGGGCATAATTTAAAATAAAATAATGGTGGCTAGCAAAACTTACATATATTCACTTATTTTCGAGAAAAAGAAAATAAAAGCTTTTCTTACAAGTCATTGAGCCTTTTTTGTTGTTTTTTTTTTTTAACTTTAATTTTCTAACAAATTCAAAACTAATGGCAACTCATCACTGTCAGCAGCTTTACTTTTCTTTTCCTTTTTACGATATGGCTATAGGTAAATAGAACATAACAGAAAAGTGAGTGGGTATGAATATACTCGAAAACATAAAAATCACATTACAATTATCAACACAAACACCGAGCGCACCATTCCAACGCTGTCATCATCACCGTCATCATCTTCACCAAGCAACCATATTGTCCGCATTAATGTAAGCGTTAGAGCGTCAACGTCGTATCATCAGCAAACAGTCAACCAGCCAAGCCAGCAACAGCAGAAGCAGCAGCAGCAGCAGCAACATATCATCATCGTCATTTGTGGCTTTTGTTTAGTTATCAACATGCAACGCTTCATTTAACGCATATCAAAGTGAAATATGTTAATTTTTTTAGCTGCCTCCACATTTCTTGTTCGCAGCACTGCAATGTTATATAGTACATACATACATAAGTAGAGGTAGTAAGCTCCTTGCTGCTTAGTTTCGCCTCTTTGTTTTTTTTTTTGCTACTTTTTGTTTTGTTTCTTAGTGTATGACTAAGCTTTGCGTGTTCTTTCATTCATTTAGTAGAAGTTGTAATTTTTTTGGCTTACACATTCAGCTACGCCCACCACTCGTGCTTGTCGTTGTTATTACTGATGTCGTGTTTGAGTAGCAGCTAGCGCCGGCAGCTAGCAGCAGCTGTCTGCCAAATTGCATTGCAATGCCTAAAAAGTAACAATCATTGCTCATTCCTTGCCGATTTCTTTTTGTTAGTGTTGCTGCTCTTCAACATCATAATTAACAATAATAGATTTATTATAATACAATTTTACAAAACATTTTTTTTTTGCATTGTGTGCCCTGAAAAAGTACAGTAATATTTTATTTTATCATTTCGTTAGTAGCTTTCTTTATTTAATCACTCTACTATCGGTATAAGAATACTTTGAATACTGTAAGATCCTTGAAGTGCTTCAGAAATTCTTCAGGAAAGTTATTTCAAACTCTTTCGAGCTGTCCGCATAATTGAAACATGAGTCTCAAGTAAAAGCTTACAAGGGGACATTATAGGATTCCCTTGCGAAAGAACAAAAAATTGCTTGAAAATCTATTAAAAGCATCATAAATTAACAAACACAACAGTGGGAAAAAATTGGTAAATGTATTTTTTTTTTGTAATACCAATTTGAGTTACAGAACTGAATTGGTCTCTTGGTGGCACTAGTCAATTTCAATGTGGTTGGTGTGGAAGAGCAGTGGAAATGTTCTATCTTTAGGGGAACCATTGAAGATATCGTGTAGTTTTTAAAGAGATTTTGTCCAGAGACCGATGAGCCTAAAACACACGGTAAAGTTCGTGATGGTCGCACACTAAGGGTGCGTCCATATTCTATTCTATGTCTCAAGTCGACTCACAGCCACCTCGTGGCCCATTCGTCTTTGCAAAATGGCACTGACCGACACTACCAGCGAAGTGAAAAAAAGGTTTCAGACAAGGTGACTCCCTATCGTGGGGCTTTTAGAGCTGCGAACATCGACATCTCTGGCACTATTTTTTAGCAGAGGCGACTGGCGAAGCTTTATCGAGGTGCCCAAGACCGATCATCGGTCGCAACGCCAGCTAAGTAAGTAGGTAAGTTCTTCAATTTTCAAATTTCTTTGAAAGAATGACTTGAAGTGATCCATATGGGGCTCCAATTAAAATAGTCTTGATCTAATTTTAACAAGCTTTTATCATGTCTTTTTCATCTGTCATTGACATGGTTTTAATTTTGGTCTGATTTTCTACTATATAAATTTTGTTCTGATATTTAAGTATGATTTTTGGCCTGAATTCGGTCTGACTTTTAATCTGAATTAGGTTTACTTTTATATTGAATTTTGGTTTGATTTTATATCTGATTTTTGTTTTGATTTTTTAATGAATTTTTTATTTAGTTATTGGTTTGAATTCAGTTTGAGATTTTACCTGAACATTGGTCTGTATTTTTGCTTTAATTTTCTATTTTTAATCTGAATTTGGTCTACTTTTAGTTTGACTTTTAAACTTAGATGAGGTTTTGGCTTTTGTATGCAAAAGAAAAAAAACATGGTTTCCGTTGCCGGTAAGACCTGCATAAATTCCTCTTAAGTCATGTAAGTTAAAAGTATGACACATAATTGATAATGCCGACTTATCAAATTTTACTTATCCTTTTCTATTTCGGTAGAGAGTTAGTTGCTATTGTATGATCCAATCACCTTCCCATCCCTCCCCGACATTCAGATTTTCCGCATCATAATCATCCCATGTGCGTGAGTTCATTATATTGTATGCATTGTGGTAATTTTAATGATGTGCCATAAGTGACGCATATTTTTCATCTCATACTTAAAACGCGTCCCTCTGCATATCATGCAATATAAAAATCTACTTACTTGCTGCGTGCTTCAACTCACTTTTTTTATGCACTGCTTTATTTTATTTTTTCTTAGTTCGATTTTGTTCTTGCTCTATTATTGTTAGCATTTTATTTGCTTTTTGGTTTGTTTTTTTTTTTTTTTTGTTATTCAAGGCACACATGTGTGCTCGAAAAATGAAAATAAAATTTCTATGAACCTTAATAGTACATGCATACATAAATACATACATAGATAAGTGTGTGTGTGTGTGTGTGTGTGTGTGTGTGTGTGTGTGTGTGTACTTGTGCGTGTGTGCGTGTGTGCGTGTGCTCTGCGTGCATGAGTGTACGCTTATTATATTGCACGTACACGCAACATGCGTTTAATGAGAATCACATGTGCCTCGCTTACCTTCTGGGAGTTAGTTGCCTATGAATTTCAATGTGCCATTGCTGTTTCTATACACACTTATTGAGAAATACTGCATGAACAGAAGATGTTGGTGGTGGGGATGGAAAATGCAAATATGTAAGTTCGATAATTTTGCAAATGCGCTTTCGTGTTTGTGTGTGATCAATGGCATGCCACCATTAGAGCTGACTATCATCATAAGAAATCCAGCAATAAATTTTCAATTTATGAGTATACTTAATTTGAATAATTTTGTATGTGATTAGCATATTGCAAAATTCAATATTTATGTTTAGTTTTTATGATTATTGTAAGATCTGTTCTTTCAATTTTATATGATCTAACCAAATTTTTTATTGATTGCACTTCTTTCTCTTAACTATAACATGAATTTATATCAGTAATTCACGAAAGCTTTTCCATTTGGCACCATCTAACGGTGAAAGATATAAATAAGACCTCAATTAAGTATTGAACTTGAATATTTAAAATGCATACATATAAGAAATTTCAACAGCATTTATTAGTTCAGGTTTTCTTGTATGCCGAACTTGAAAATTGAATTGGGAACTTGCTTTCAAGAAAAATTGCCGTGTGGGAAAGGGGACTTAGTAAAATAAACGCTTTTTGGAGAGGTTAGAGTTTTAAAGCTTTGAGAGCTTATGTTAGTGATGTGATTTTTAAGCTTCTGCATAATGTATTTTCACGTAATTAAACTGAATAAAAAATACCATACAAAAAATTTAAACTTTTTCTATCTGTGCCGATATTTTCTACTCGAAAAAGCTGAACCAATGATAGACTGATGCCGTGAGTTTCTTCAGAGTTGTTACAGGGCTCTCCAAGTTAATTGTTCACTGAAAAAGCTTACAGCTTGTCAGACTTAATGGTAAACTACTACTTTTATATTACTGGGTAAAGTAAATAGGAAAAGAGGAAATAACAAATTATGAAGTATCAAGTGAAGACACTCAATTATGCAGGGTGTTTTTCTTAGAAGTGTGGTTTTCAAGAAGAAATAAAACGCATATGTTATGGCCAAGAATTTAGCTTTGTTATAAAGATAAGGATTTGCCTTTATGTTTCAAAAACTATTTTGGGCAAGTGGCCGCGGCTGGTTCGAATAAATTCCAGCCGAGAGCCCAATTTCGACTACTTTTTGCAGCAATTAGAGCTGTATGTCAGTAATAACGCACCGAATATTCTCTTCCAAGGCGTTAATCGTCTCGGGCTTATCTGCATAGACAAGCGACTTCACATAAGTACCCCCACAAAAAATAGTCCAGCGGTGTTAAATCGCACGATCTTGGGGGCCACGCCACAGGCCCACGATGCGAGATAATGCGCTCACCAAAAGTTTCCTTTAATAAATTGATTGTTTCGTTGGCTGTATGCCATGTAGCGCCGTCTTGTTGCAACCAAAGGTCGTTCAAATCCACATCCTCCAATTCAGGCACGAAAAAGTCATTAATTCATTAATCATGGCTATATAGCGTTCCCCACACTGTAACATTATGACTGGCTTCATCTTTGAAGAAATATGGACCAATGATTTCCTCTGCCCATAGAGCACACCAAACAGTGACTTTTTGAGGATGTAACGGCGTCTCAACAATGGCTTGTGGATTATGATCACTCCAAATGCGACAATTTTGCTTATTAACGTACCCATTCAAGCAAAAGTGAGCTTCATCGCTGAACAAAATTTTATTGTGAAAATCGCGCGAACCGAACCATTATTTTAGTAATAAATTTGCACGATTAGAAACGTTGCTCAGGAATAAGTCTATTCATTATGAAATGGCAAACAAAACTGAGTATAAATCAGGTGACAGCTGTCAAAAAGACCAACTCCGAAAAAAGTATTGCCAGATTGAAAACAACACTTCTAAAAAAAAACCCCTTTACATATTACATACTACCAGAGAGACTCTCTCCATTTCCAGTTTAACGATGAAAATATCGATTCGTCGTCTTTTTATTACTGTTAAATAATTTGAATCTATGTAAAAATAAAAACATCTGTCATCTGTTTTCCACCTATGTAAGTCTATACTTTGAATTTTGCATTGATTCGAGAAAGTTTCTATAGTAAGTAGGCGTCGTAGTAGTCAGAGTTTGTTAATTTGCAATTAATTCCCTATTTCAAATTCATTCCTAAACTTTAAGGAAAAAAAGAACAAAATTAGGTTAAATGGCTGGAAAATCTATAAGAAGAATATGTTGAGTGTTTGCAAAAGGTTCCAGATGTGCACAACGTTTCTAGTCCCTCAATAAAAATTACATATATCAATTTATTCATGCACCAAGTAGTTTTCTCCCAGCGACTATTAAACACCAAAGGCTGCTGTTGCGGTTGCTACTGCTGCGTTTGATGCAATATCAGCTAAACTGATAATTAACATGTGAACTCATAAAAATATATTTTACAAAACAAACACACACATACTCGTACACACTAGAGCACAGCACCTCATACGAGCATATGTATGTAAATATGTAAGTTTAAAAGGAAATTACTTCATGGCTCAAATGATGCCAATCGTGTGCATGTGTTTTTTGTGCTTCAAAGCATTCAAAGGGAACGCTCTAGCTTAGTCTTATACTGCGCACTTATTTCCCCCTCACTCAACTTCTTCTCTTCCACTTTAGCTCCTTTCTTCGTTTCCTCAACAAAGAATGCTCGATCCTCCATTAAAAACAAAAAGAAATATTTAACGCATTAAGGTAAATGGTAAAAATAGTAAACTACAGGCAAACAAAACTACTCGTACATAAGTAAACGAAATAAGTCATCATCATCATTAATACGAACACATATATGCTGGGTGTACAAATGAACGCTGAGGTTGACAAAGGGTTGCAAATGCAAAACAAGGAAGTAGAAGCAAAATTAACCGATACATAAGATTGTTTACATTATCGCAGCATGTGTGCGATTAGTAGCCAAAATTAGTGTGGAATGCATTTTGTAAATATATACAGATACTCGTATTTATTTATAAGTACATGTATGTATGTGTGTTGAATGAATGCTTGCAGCATCTGCTGCTACTTAATTTATTGCGTTTAGTGGCGGAAACAATGTTGCACCTGTCGAGCTGTCCGTGTTGTCAACCTCTTTCTCTTTACGAGTACTGCAGGCACTGTGTCTGTCTGCATAGGTATTTTTAGTTGAAGGAAGATATTTCCTTCGGTTATCATTACACACGTATTTACTATACAAGCAGAGTATGAGCTCCAAAGTATGCCCCTTTTGTGTGGTATTCAAAATTAATTGGTTTAAAAATCACACTTGTGTTACTTTTTGCCAAAAGCTTACCTTTCGAAAAATTAATCAGCGAAGTCATGTAGAAATCTGAAAATAAATAAGAAAAATACTTGTGTAAATAACGTATGCATATGTAATTGAGGCTAAGTTTAGAGAGTTGTGGTTTAAATAGGAAAAGAAAATACATAAAAATCGAAACGAAATTAATGAATGTAAGAGAAAATTGTATTTTTTTAATTGTAAAATAGCTCTATTGTTCGAGTTTAAGCTTCTAAAATTACAAATTTCTATTCAAATGATTTCTGTGATGCAAAAAGCATTTATCTACATGTTGGTGTAGAAAATATGTAGATAAACATTAACTAATGACGTAGGCAATGGAACCAATGTTTAGATATGTAATAAATCTGCGACTTTATCAATTAATGTAATAATACGTAAACTACACACTTGAATCTTATATTACACACTAAAGTTCTTGGAATATAATCTACAAATCTGCCTTGCTAAAATCACTCTAGATTAACACAATCAATATAAACTTTGAATAGAGACAACTCATTTCACATATTGATTTATAAATATGTACCTCTTCACCTTCTTACACAGTAGTTACAAATGAGTTTTAAAAATACAAGTATATGCAGATACGGAATTGTTGAAGAAGACGGACAAGCCAAGCAATCAAGCAAAATAGTTAATTTCTTTTCTTATTATCAATCATATGCTTATACATATGTAATAAGCAGGAAAATAATATTTGTTATTCAAGTGTTGGGTATGTGCGTGTGTTTGTGCGTTTCCAGCTGACATTCATCTTCAATTCATCACATCACAACTAACAGCCAGCCATCAACTATTACACAGGCATCAGCAATCACCAATGCAGCTCACATGCACCACATCATGCATCATGTCGTGTGTCATACTCATTTGATACAAATGAAATTGCATCTATGCACTTATATAGCAAGTAACGATGCAATTGTAGCATACATAACAACTGCACATGATGTTGCAGTTGCTGGTTACTATTTAGTTGCTGCTACTATGCATCACAAATGGTATGCAGCGGCAATACAAGTGGCATGTAATTCATGTAATGAAAATGATGATGATGATCGCTTGGTAGTATACAAACAACAACAGGAACATTCATCTTACACGCTCAGCTGCATGCATGCTGTAAGCTTCTTAAATTGATACTCTATGCCACACAGCGGCAACCGCAAGAATGATAACAACACTCAGTAATAGCAATAGCAGCAAATGGGAGTAGCAACATCAGGTATTAAACGTTTTAAATTATTAAAAGCAACATGCAATATTGTTGCGACTGCTGCTGCAGCAGCATGAAAGCACTAACAATTTTCTTTATTCATATTTGTTCTTCTTATTTTGCTACCACTAGTTATAAGTAGATTTTGTGTAATTTAAGCTCACATCGGGCGAAAGTAATAAGTGTGTGATTGTGAGCGAGTGAATGTGTAAAACGCTTTAGTTACGCTCTACATACATACTTAGTAGTGCATGTGAAGCTCATCCTTCCCCATGATTTATCAAGAAAATAATGAAGAAAAGACGCAATTTGGCACAAATATTACGAAGATGCCGTAGAATCTCTTGCGACTACATATTGTTGTTGCTGAAGTCTTTAGAACCAACATACTGCTCTTGAGAGCTTAGGGCTTCTAAAATTAAATACAAATTTGTTTAAAAAAAAAAATCTACAAACTCTCTTTTAAAGATCAATTATGTCTTAAGTAGGTGAATTCTTTGGATTTTTAAATTTTTCTACGACCATTTCTATTAGTGAAGCGGTTGTGAAGTAACTGTCACACCTTTTATAGAAATGGAATGAATGTTTCGCAGTATAAATTTGTCCCCTTTCCGTACCGGAGAAATCGTCTATTAACGAAAAATTCAGGGTTTTATTTACATTTTTGATTTACACATTTCTAAAATGGAGGGGGCACGGATTTTCGAGTTGACTGCCTTCTCAATATGGTACTATATTTTCTTATCGTTAAGAATATGTGCGCCAAGAATCTATTACAGAGCGATTTAACTTTCACTTTCTGAAAAATTTTATAACTTTAAACCGGGATGAATGAAAATTTCTGATTTTTTCACGGTTAAAATTATTATATTGGCACTAAACCTCTGGCTAAATTCTTCAATTGTGTTGATCTTTGGGTGACTATGACCCTAAACGCTTCGCTTCAATTTACATATAAACACATGTGTAAATAAAGCTATAGGCGTCTTAGGTTTTATTAAGAGATAATCAAAGGAATTTAACTATCTTTATATTACTAAAATGTAGCATATTTCACCTGTCCGACTGATTTTGGAATATGCTTCGAATGTTTGGTGTCCTCAATACAGTTGTTACATTAATAACGTGGAGTATGTTCAAAAACAGTTTCTTTTATTTGCTTTACAAAGTTTGAACTGGAACCCCTCCTTATAAAAATGGTATAAAATTACTCAATTTGCCTTCACTTGAAAGCCGAAGAGTTATGTTAACCGTATGTTTTGTGTTCAAATTAATTGTTGAATGGATAGACCGATGGGAAGAAGGTCGGTTCGTAGACAGCAAAAAAAGAAAAACAACCTACGTATTTCCACAAGTATCAGATTCTATAAATTCTCCAATAATGTTTTTATTCTCCTCCAAAACATTCCTGCATTCATCGACACAAATGTCTTCTTTGTCTTAGTGCATTTTTATTGCATGCAACTTTTTTTTATTTCAACCATTTTACATAAAATTTTCTAATATAAAAACTTTATAAAAGCAAAATAAAATATTAACAAAAGTGTATTAAAAACATTATGATGACAACAACAACAAAGACACAAAAATATAGTAAAAGCAAGGCACAACTATCGTCGCAATTTTTTAATTGCCATAATTTTATGAATGCAATTTCATTAAAGCAGCACAACTGGTGGAAGGGCGGAGAGAAAAGCAAGAAGCTGAAGCAGTAAAGCAGAAAGTGCGAAAAGCGAATGCGTTTCTTGTGTTGTTGTTGGGTGCATGAGATAGTGGCATGTGCTGCTGCTGGTGGTAGCTGTTAGTTGCCTGCCGGCCTGCGAACAACACATTATGTAATGAACCTGTTTCGCCAGCAAATCAAGAAACGAACGAGCGAGCATCCCAACAAACATAATTGCTACTTTAGTACGCTGCTGGCGCTACTTCAGTAGTACGAAAAATTTAAATTGCTGATTTTTTCAATTAAAAATAAAAATAAATAAAAAGAAAAAACTATCGCAAAGGAGCAACATCGTATCGTCGCCGCGCAACTGCATTACCAACATAGCACAGCAGCAACAGCAGCCAGCAATAAAAGTCAACCAACTACTACTACGTACTTAGCAGTGAAGACAGGAAGAAGAAAATAAATCAAGGCGGCATTAGTGAAAAAGATTCATAGTAACTACTCGACAACTAGAAGCAGCAGCAACAACATTTTGTCGCAATTGCAAGCTAGTAGCCAGCAAACCAGTAATATTCCAGTGACGACGATTATGACGATGACGTTTATATTGGTTGCTGTCGTTCCTGCTGCTGTTGCTGCTACCCTGTATCATAGTGGCGTTAATTGAACGCATTTTTTGTGTGTTTTTTTGCTCTTATTATTATTGCTTAAATTGTCGCTGCACTCGCTGGCATAGAAGAGCTGCATAAGGTGCCGCCGGCCGCCAACGTGCCACTGTTTGTGCACTTTACTCGGCAGTTGTTGTTGTTGCGGTTGTCGTGATCAAGTGCCGTAATTAACACTTTTGCAGCTGCTAGTGTTGCTTTTGCTGCTGTTTTTGTTATTGCCGTTTACTGTTGCAGCTTTTATGTTTGAATTGCTGAAAGTGACAGTATCTCTTTTTTAAGAGATACCACGTACATTTCATACTTAACTACATATTTGCAGTTAGATAAAGTTATCATTTGGCAATAGTAGTATTAACCAAATTCGTTTGTTATTACTACAAATTAGTCAAAGCAAACAGACCAACTTTTAAAACGTCGTAATTCATTTTTATTTTAATTAATTACTTAAAAGTTGCCATATTTGCAGTTTTTACACCTGAACACGTTTTCTATTCGCTACACATTTAGCGGCGAATTATGAAGATTTATTTTGAAAGTGATCTAAGCTGAACTAATAAATATAACATATATCATGCTACAATTTTCTGCCTCCAAATGTACTCGTATATGAATCATTGCACTCGGTCAAGCATGAACATTTTCTAAGGACTATTAGAAGAGAAGAATATTTGATAAACGTTATTTCACAATACAAGTTAAGTGCAAACTAAGGGGAGCATAGCTTTTTTGTTTTTTTTTTAACGAACCACAAATTATATGTATGTTGCTGAATCCGAATACATTTCGATATGAAATTTTAGACTTTCAAGTTTTACCATTGCCTTTACTTAAGAATTTTTTTCTTACTTTTGACCTGTTCGTTCAACAGTGAAAAAGAAACTGTCGCTCACTTTCTATGCACCTGGGCGACTATAGCTAGAGAAAAACCTTCGTTCATTATATGTATATACTTTCCTCCGAGTGACCGAGTCAATAATTAAATGATGATTAAATCAACCAAGTATTATGGACAATAGATAACATTCTAAACTGGAATGAGGACATGGAACCAAACAGGTTCTTGAGAGCCTGGCGGCCAGCCCAAATTGAGTACTAAAAGGAAACCTTCTGGATAAAAGGAAAAATCTTAAATAATTAAAAAATCTTGTTAGGAAAGAAACAGAAAAAAACCAAATTTTTTCCTATACTCTTCCACACTTTTAACTTTTACAAAATATGTGAAAAGGTTCAGTATTCTGTATGATATTCTTCGCTGTCCCGGTGGCCTTTCAGTTCCACAAAAGCTACTATAAATAGAATGTGTTAATAGAAAAACACCTATAATAAAAATTGCCCTTATTTATGTAGATATATGTAAAGAAAATCTAAAACACCCAATTATTAATTATGTATTAATTGAAAAAAAATCTGGTAGCAGGTAAAATTTTCAATAAAAATCAAATCATCACAGCATCATTAAAACAGTACGGTATAAAAATGTTGAAGTCTTCATTTTTTTACAGCTGTGTATTAGTCTCTAGATTGAAACGAAAGAAGAATAGTGGCAACCTAATTACGCAAATTTGTATGGAACTTGCTACCGACACCCCATCATCTCCCCTCCCACACTTTTTACCTAGAGCATGGCGAAAATGTTAAGTAAATTACTAATAATGACATGCAACACTGCGCTGAAATTAACATCAACCCACCAGCAAACCAACCAGAAGGAAACATTCAATGCGCCAATGGTTCATCATCATCGCCGGCGTCATCGTTGCAAACAACAATGTTGTTAACTTTATCAGCAGTAGCAAAAGTAAAATCTAATATAGCCAGAAGCAGAAAATGAAAAAAAAAACGAAAAACAAATTAAAAATTAAATACATAAATGAGGGGAGCATGAGGGGAAATTAAAAACAACAAAAACTATATACAGTATCGATGATGATAATAGTTTAACGTCATCATCGTCATCACGGGCATCGGGCATCATCGTCAAAGCGCTGCTGAATAAATTAATGAATGAATGAATGAAGAAATGAATAAATGAAAGAAAATGCAGAAAATTAACAATTTCACAGTTAGTTAAACTGTGGTGGTGCTGGTGGACGGACTGTTGTTGGTGGTGAAGCCGCCGCGTGCGCGAAAGTACAAGACTCGCTGACGTTGCATCCAGCTTGTCATAGTAAGTGGTGTAGATTTTAGATTAATATTTACTCTTTTGTCCTCGTATTATTTGCATTATTACATTTTTTTTTTCCAACAATTATTTCGTACTTGAGTGAACAATTTAGCGTTGAAACGTAGCAGCAATGTAATTTAAATTAACTACTATTTTCTACAAAATTTTCACGTATCATATAATTGGGTCACAATTTCGATGGGGGCTGTGTAAGCTGCTATAAAGTGTTGCAATATAATTATAGCATATGCACGCGCATACGTACATAATCAAATTGATTGACTTTACTATAATTTTAAGAATTTAAATAAATTTAGTGGAAAAAAGTACTACTACTACTACTACTAAATATACACTACTACTAACTACTAATTTTTGAAGCGACTATTGCTTATTGCTTTAGCTGCACTTTTAAAGCCTTTTCTTTTGGTTTTTGATATAATTATAGATAATAAAAAGAGGGAAATGAGAAAAGGTCTGGATGAAAGCGCGCTCGCGCGCTCATCTTCTTTGCAACCCAGTGAATAAATACACACAACAGCACTGTAGAGCATATAAATTTAAAAATTTTATTCTGGTTTCTTTTTTTTGTTTTTTTTTGTTGGGAAACTACACTATAATTAACTACTTTTCTTTCACTTCTACTACGTACTTACGATATGCTACTATACTTCCACCACTATTGCTACTTTTTCATTCAAACTTCTTTTTTAAATAGAAAAATTATAGTTTCGCTGAATGCGCTCCACAAATTTTTTGCTTTTGCCATGTAAACTCTGTGATTTTCTTTCAATTTATAATGATAAAGTGTGAAAGGAATTCAATTTTTATTGTTGCAGTTGTTCGTTCTACGGTTTCATCTTACTCCTCCTCAACCTTCTCCTGTAGCTGCTGCTAATATTGTATGTTTGTGTTGTTGATTGCATACAACATGTTGCTGCTACAACGTACACATACTCATAGAATTCTCTGTATAAAATATAATCCAGTTTACGATCTTAAAATGTTTTCTTGCATTTTTCTTGGGTTTTTTGTTTGGTTGTTACTGCTGCTGCTGCAGCAGCTTTTCTCATTTCATTTCATTTTCCTTTTTTCTTCAATAAGTTTTGTTGATGTTATTACAAATTGTAGCATATTCTTTAGAGTAACTTGCATTGTGTAAAGTGTGCGTGTAACTGCATAAATATCGTTAACCCTTGTGTGACTGTTGGCAGTCACAATTGATCTCGAAGTCAAACACTTCAATTGGTAAGATCTTTATTCTGTTTTTGAATTTGTTTGTGAAAGTAAAACATTTTAACAGCTTCTCAAGTCAAGAATCTTAACTTCAAAATCGACTAAAGTCAATAAAGTGATATTTCTTGACTGTGGTACCAATTGAACCGGGAATGTGGAAAAAACTTTGCGAGTCAGAGGTAATGTACACATGTTTTTTAAAAAGTTTTGTTTTGGGTTGGTATAAGTCAAGAAATGGTTCAGAGAGATGCAGACGTAGAGAAGCAGATGCGGTGTGGGAAGAAGAGGAGGAGGAGATAATCTCTTTATAGGAAAAGTAATGATTCAGACCATAATAACCATAAATGGAGCCTAGAGTTACGAGTATTTCTGAGACGTATTGAGTAGGGCTTGAAAATTTTTATATCGTGATGGTCATCTGGATAATTATCCAAAAAAAAACCAAATTAATATGATGTAGCAATAAAAATAACATATTTTAAAAACCTTTAATTAATGTACTAGTTTTTCAGTTTTCAAAGTCAAATAAAATATTGGAATTATTGTGATTTTCGTGGTTTGCGAGTATAATTTGGTGAGTTGTGTGGTCTCCGAAAGACTAGGACAGCTTGGTTGGTCTATCGTTTCTATAATTTGAAGCCGTTATGGCGCTTGGCTCTGTTTTCGTAAGGAATTAGTTTCTTATCGGTGCCTGTTTTAAATTTCGCTAAGAGTTTCCATATCAAATATCGTTCCGAATGAGCTTGTAGCATAAGCAAGAAGTCAGGGCTTTTATCAGGGCCGGTTTCATATTTAACTTCAGTAGGATGAAAAATATCTCAAGGTTTAAAATAAACAATTTCTTTCCTTAATTATTTTTTCTACCCAATTATTATCTACTTTTAATTTCTCTCATCAATCAGTGGTGTTGTATTCACTGAGAATTTCAATAAATTCTAGCCAGGAAAGGGTTAAGCAACACAATAAAAAAATAACAAAAGAGACATAATAATTGTAGTAGTAATAGAAGAGTATTACCACAACTAGTCGCATTTGTGGTAGTCATAGAAGCTGCTTGCTAAACAGGAACTAGTGCATTATTTTAATTTATGGTTTGTGGCCAACTCGTATTCAAAAAAAAAAAATTATATATAAAGAACCAACGTATCTTCTCGTTTTTTTTTTTTTGTTATTTCGTTTTACTTGAGAAATTGAAGCGTGTGTAGGCATTTTACGGTAAAGTGTTTGCCGATATGTAATTATATGCCTAACACGTGATTTAAGTTATTTGAGAAAAATTAGTTTTAAAATTATGATGGTGATTATTCAACCGTTTATATAAAAGTGGTTTGGAAGAGACATTGAATATTAACTTAAAGCAGTACGATGGTTGAGTTAGGCACATGAAGTGTTGTTTATATTGTACGCTGGTTAGATGGGTCTTTTCTTTTTTTTTTTTTTTGTAGTATGTTTACATCTTCCAATATTTAATAAATTTAAAAAAAAATTAATAATTATATACCTACCTATTTTAATAAATAAATACTTCAAATTATACCGAAATTCTTTAATAAAATATCATAGTGTTAAGGTCATAGACGTTATGCAAATGAGTACATGAAATACCTCAGAACATTGAAATATTTGCAGTCACTAGCGAAGTTCCTGAGGTTGGTGAAGGGGCAGCTTTTTGATATTTCGATTTTTCTAAATGTTTTTGTATTAAAGGAAAAAGATTCTAAGAAACTGTAGCGAGTTCTATCACCTATCCGAGAGTGTCCTTAATAAAAAGGAATAAAATACAAGTATGGATATTGTCAAACCTTGAGAATGTCAAGGAGATCGGTGATGCACCTCTTATAATTTTTATAGGGACGTCTCAATAAAAGCCGACAGTATTTTGATTCTTAAGTTTTATATACTTTACAACTTTCATATTTCATTAAATGTTGCCATTTTTGAAAACAAATTTGCTATGAATTATAATGAAGAGTCCATGTAATTACAGCGCGTGAGCTATGGCCAAGATATAAGATGCGGCGTGATTCGAGGGCTTGACATACGGACAAAACAAGGCCAAGCGAAAGGGTAGACAATTATTTTTTAATTATATATCGGAAAAGTTTTCAACTTTGGCATCTTGACATATCAAGATGGTAACTGATATACACTGACAGACAGACTATCATTTTCGTATTCGTTTTGATAAAAAATAGCGATATATCAATGAAGTCACAACTAAAACTTACATATGACGAAAAGGTCTTTGCCATACTCTCCTTAAAAGCAGGAGAGGTGTAACCCGTGAGGCATACACGCTTTAAAAACCAAAAAAAAAGGTTTGGGTACTAAAAGTGATGACGTACGAATTTCATCATTAGCTACTGTTCGGTCCAAGAGGAGATACTAGGATATCACCTATTTCAAAATTTTATGGTCGGTGGCAAACGCAATATTAGATTTCTACTTTTCCAAGTTTCGGCATCAAGTGGTGATCACGAGTACTTACCTATTTCAAATGTAAGTCAATAAAATTCTTTCCACTTTAATTGTTGAATTACAACAATGTGTTCAAGGAGTTGTCTTCTTGACCAATTAAATCTCGGTTTTCATTAACAAGTGATTCTGCTTCTTCTTAAATGGAAAACAAAAACTCTCCAATTAGTAATCTTCGGACCCAGTAATGGATGAAAAAATTATGAGCAATATTATTTTTGTATACTTACTTCAAGATTTGCTGTTATTAGTATTGCTGTTATTAAATCAATCAATCCTTACTTTAATTCTAACTAAACAAACATTTTCAATTTATGTTGCTACTTTTAAAGCGTTTGAGTCTACATAAAAGTTTTTAATATCTTCAACTTATCAATTTTAAATTGGCATTGCATCATTTGATTTCTAAAGTGTATGCGAGATTTTTCCAAAATGTTGTTTTTTGTTATCTTATGTAAGAAATAAGTATTCGGAAAAATTAATATAAAGTCATCTACCCCCGTTATATTTCCAATATAAACAAACGGAGAAATCGGAATATGTTTACATTAATATTTTTTTGTCCTGTTCGGCTACATCATCCATGCAATATCTCCTCCAACTCCTTAGGGATTTTAGAGCGGAAATATCACAACGCGCTTGCCTGAATTCATTTAAGAAGAAATACATAATAAAGTACTATATAACAGCAAGAAAGAAGCAACCAAATTTTATGCTCATTGCTTACTTGATCCTTTATCCTTTATCACGTTTTAATACGACCAAAGAGCATGTGGGTAGGTAGAAATGCATTCATATTCAATGCCATCATCGCTATCATCATGATTAGTATCACCACAACGAACATCATTATCATCCTCATTCTCACTTGCTGTTATTGGCATCTGTTTTTTCTTCTTCTTTTTTTTCAATATTTTCACATTAAGTAAACAATACTTTTCCTCGACTTCTGCTAAACATTTTCCCTCTTCCTCGCTCGCTCTAAATTATTTTCCTTTTATTTTTTACTTTTCGGCTCAATCTGACTGATTTATGATTCTGTATTTGTATCTGTGCGATATTTGTCTTAAACAAATATTTGTTAAATTGTGGTTGAGCACACCAGAAAAAATATTCTCTAAACACACACACCCAAACATACTAAAAAGTATTTGCAGATGAAGTTATTCGTATCTGTGAAGTAGAATTTCGCATATATGTACTTTTTTATGAAATGATATTTGAATATTTGGATGTGTATGAATGGGTGTAAAGGTACATGTGTGTGTATGTATGTATGTATGCATACTTGGCGTCTGATGTGAGCGTGTGTTTGTATAACAAATGCAAATATTCGCAGCAGCATTCATTTGAATTTATGATTTCTCACGTTTATTTTTATAAAGGTGCAATGCAAATTTGTGTTTCTTCCCCTACTGGTCCAAGTTGTAGATTTTTTTTAAAGCTAGAATTCATCTATTCAATAGAGAGCAGAGATGATAGTAATACATATTTTCTACTACATTTTTCTTACATACATACATACCATATGTACTATGTATGTATGTATAGATAATGAATGCAATTATTATGCTGAATATTAAAAACTTTTTATACGCTTCAGCGTTTAAAGGTAAACACGCAGTTTTATTAAATTTAAATTTATATGTATGTATGTATGCTTTTTAGTAAACTGAAGCAGGTTTGTGTCTAGTAGTACATAGGACGAAGAAATTAAATGAAAATTGAAAAAGTAGTTTTAAAATTTTGTACAGAAAGAAAAAGTTATTAGCTAGGATAATCCTTTTATCAAGTCTTCTCATGAAGTGCAAGGTAGCATTTTACAACTGATTAAATTAAATTATATTGCCAAAAACTCTAATCTCATTGAATCTGCCTGTCTATAGTTCCTGAAACATTAATCATTTACACAGTAAAGATTTTTATTACTACATAAAACTTTGTTCTTAATCCTTGGCTAAATACCAAGAGTTTTAGGAAAACGTAGCAATATGTTTACTAAAATAACTTTTTTTTCGTTTGATTTGAAACCCTCAAGAAAAGGTTAGGTAGGTGGAAATTCAACTTTAAACCTCTCCACAAACGTGCATTTGAGTCAATCAAAATATGAGCATGAAATGGCATTAATCCATGATGAAGTAATGAATGCGAGAGAAAGAAAAATGAAAATCCTCAGGAGCGGCAGTATTCAGAGGATCAAAATGGAAAGGTTTAGTAGAGCCGACTCAAATTAATATACATTCGCTTCAGAACTGATCCCGCTAAGGAGTCTAGCAACAGCTCTATCCAATAAAGTGGCATTCAAGTTCTCGAACTTATAAAAGTGTATTGGATAACTGGAAGTAGAATAGGCAAATGTTTCGCAGCGAGACCCTACCAAAAGACCCTTGTTGGCTTACTTCCAACCAAAAAATGCAACAATACAAAGTTAAAGTATAAGTACAATAAAAAACCAAACTCGTCATCAGAAATTTTTAATAAAAGTTTAATTTCTCTTCTGGCACACACTCTAACCACAATCAAAAAAAGAAACAAAAAAAGAGATGCCAATAAAAAGCCTTTAATTTAATCAAAATGAACCACAATATACTCGTATCACACACACACACAAACAGCGATGAAAAAAATTGTGGGTAGTAGTCTTGCAACTTCCTTCTGCTACACAATTACTTTTGAATTTAAAATGTCAATTGTGCTTAAATTAAAAAGGTCTCTAAATACATATAGTATGTACATATTTTCATATATGAAAGAAATTCGACTACATCTTTTATTTTCATGTGAGGGAGCGAGTGTGAGTTCTAGATTGTGTGCGTGTGTGTGTGTGCTGACAAGCAAAAAAGAAAAGGATATCAACAATATTTTACACAAACATGAAGAACAGGCAAAAAGGAATGTCAGAAAGTACCCTTTTTCAAGCCCCCAAAAAAACAAGAAAAAATTAACAAAAATAAAAAGAAGAAAACCCACACAGCGAAAAATATTGTTCTGAACCCTATACATATACACACACACACTCTCATACACATTCAGTGACAAATCGTTGGCTTCTTCACCTACTATGTAGCTCTATGTACGAATGTATGTATGCACATATGTAAAATTGTGCAAGTATGTGTAAAATTTGCTTCTTTTTTTATGTAAAATTGGACTGCATACATATGTACATTTTTGGTACAATTTTCACTTGATTGCGTAAATGTTCATTGAGCTAATTTGATTACTTCTCATATTGCACATACAAATAAAAAAATAAGAAATAAAATGTACATACAATACACACATACCTAATACATATGTACACTACATATGAGTATAAAATACGTACATAAACGCTTGCAAGGATTCATATTCCATTAGCTAAAGAACCAAAGACCTAAAGCACCAAAACCAAAGCAATGCCAAACTAACTCACTCACTATGAAGCTCATTGTTGCAGCGTTGGAAAAAATTTATAGTAGAAGTTTATTAAAAAAATGTTTGTGGTATTGAGTACACAACGCTGTGCTAGTATTTAGTATTTATGCAATGACGATAGCATCAGTAATAAAAATAAGAGAAGCCTTATCAAGCTAAAGGCAACACACACACATTCATGTACACACAAATACTCATTTATCTAAAAGGCCACCACCACTAGAGCCACTACCTCCACCACTACCACCACCAGTATTGCATACATTGGCACTATCAAAACTACCGCACAAAGCACACACACACACACATACGATTTTTGCTTGATTTAGTTTATGTGCAAAAAGACTATATACATAGGTACATAACGAAGAAGAGTAGTAGATATATTTAGTTGTATAAGTTACCACTAAATTTTATGCTGAAATTAGCATTGCTACTTACTTTCTTCAACGACAAAGTTTAAAGAAAGAAAAAGTAAAAGTATCAAATTGCATACGTTGTCCCAGTTGCTAGTGTAATATAACGAAAATACTAGCTACTGCTTGCACTTGCGACGTAGAAAATGATTCCATATATTCCCAAAAGTCTGTATACACAAGAATGGGCAGTACGATTGACATGTGTAGTTAGTTAGAAATGCGCAATGATCTTCAAAAATGTTTTAAAAAGCTAAGGCTTTGGAACAAAATGAGATACAAAATAAAATGTTCTCATAGAATTAAGTTAATTATAATCAAATATTTTGTTAATCTGTGACTTCACACAGCTATTAATGTTCTAGTGGTAAGGTATTTTTTTTGCCATCTCTATAAATTTCGCGATAACTATAAGGTTTATTTCATATTTTCATACTTAATAAAATAATACTAATGAAAATAATAAATAATTAACAGATAAACAAATATTCTACCGAAAGCATTTACCATCAGCTACTTACATATATAGGTATATTTGATTCTAAACTTATAGTGGGACTTTTGTTGAAGAAAAAAATTTACTAGGTATGATAAGTAAATATACTATATGTATATATATGCAGAACAAATCCAAGAAGAAAATCTTGATACTAAAATCTGATTTATATTTCCAATTTCTCTCAATTAATTTTTGAACTGCCAATAGGGCTTGAGCTTGAAAATATTAGAGAATTAAAATGTCGTAATTCAATGACATTCAATATTGAGCAAGTGTTTAAAGCAGTTTTAACCGGAAAATATTCTCTATGACAGAATGAGCCATATCACAAAATATATATTTATGTATATGAAATCTTAAAAAACTTAAAACAAAAATATCTCAAAATTTTAAATAATAACGAAAACTGTCTTTATGTAAATATTTTAATAAAAATACCCAATTTCTTAACGTCTCGTCTCTTCAAACATTTCCAAAGTTTTCAGAAATCTGTCAAAATATCTATAAAGATTCAAGATTTTAACAATCACCACCAAACTGAAAAAAATATCTTCAATATCTCAAAATTTGGAAAAATCTCCAAAACTTCTAAAAATAAATAGCAAAAATAAAAAAAAACTTTTAGAAATTTATAGATAATGTTTCAAAATCTTGAGAAATCTAAAGACGTTCTTCTTAAAATTTTAAAATTAGTAAATTTCTGAAAATCAGCAAAATATCTCCAAATACGTATTACTTAAGTTCAAAAATGTCTAGGCTGTTTATTAATGAAACATAATTTCTTTAAATCTCTGATCTGAAAATTGTCACAAGTTTAATATTTTTGTTTGGAAGCTCTAAACATCGGTAAAATTTTTAAAAACTACATATAAATCGATTCTATAAACATCGTTATTTGAACAAATTCTCTCAAATTCGAAGAAATTAATTTTTTTATACAATCTAAAAGTTCTCCGAAATTTCTTAAAATCCGAAAGGAATTCAAATTTTTTTTTTAAAAGCTAAACTTTAATACTTTTTCAGAGATCTCTGTAGTTTTTTAAAGTTTTTAAAAATTTTTGTTGTTGTTATTTTTAATTTGGAAACTTATTTTTCCGAATTTTTGGTAAGTTCATCAATTAGTGCATGAAATTTATTTTAATTAATTTCTTAAAATTTTTTTTCTGAATATATGAAATCCGACAGCAAAGTGCTTTTGATTTTGAAATTTAATTTTTCGCTATAAGTCCGAAGGCTTCACTGAAATTTTAAAAATACAATGCTCGGACAGTTTTTTGGAGAAATGAAACCAAACAAAAAAAGTAACTGCGCCTCAATACAATACACACGAGAAGTCGTATTCTGATGACACACTCCTCAATTATTCTAATTCAGAACTCTATGCAAAACTTATTCAATGAAAGTGTGAGCTAAAACATATCAAAGAAATGCACCAGCATCTAAAGAACAACATTTGTAAGAACTTCATCAATAGATTTCCCACTGGGACATAAATACTAAATGTGTATGGATGACTTCCCTTAATACTCTTTACTTTAGATGTAATGAGAAATAAGTTTATCTGAGTTCTTACTACACATTTGAGGTTAAGCCAAATCCAAAGCCAAGTGAGAAGACATGCACGCACGCACACACACATACATATGCATATACCAACACATATCCAAATATGTGTACTCTCAAGCGCCTACTTTAGTATATATTGAATGTATATTTAATATATTTAATATATGTATACACTTACCATACATTGTAATCGTAGGTAGTTACCTATTATTGCGTATGGTAAATGTACACATTAGGTCATTTTATTACAAAACACAAACAATAGCCACTGGAGTCATTTATGTATAAATATATTCTACAAGCATATGTACTATACATATGTAAATACTGTGTATATGTGAGGCAAAAATGTAATTGCATGCATACTCTCACACACACACACATTGTAGTTTTTGTAATGTTGTAATGTTGGGACAAAAAGAAATTGCTCAGTTGACATATTCACATACATACCTTTGCACATGTTTTGTTATCATTTTTTAATTAATTTGCATTATTTCAAGCAAACAATATATTGTAGGTACAACTAAGGCAACCCCTCTTTGGGCGCCATATACCTATATCTATGGTACATACTCATACCCGTAAATTTTCTTAGATTTTCGTTTATTGCAGCATTGCAATTTATTTGAGCTTATGAAATATTACTTTGTTTTTCAAATTTGAATACTCAGACTGCCAGTTTTCCTGCTATTAATAAAAACATAAATGCATTTTCATTTAAATATGTGTATAAGTACATATGGTACATTCCTACGCCTACGATGTGGGTAACGAGGAAGCTTCACTGTTGGTTCTACAAAAAACACAACATTCATTCATTTTAAAATCTAAAAGGAATGACAAAATTCTCATTTTCATATTACAAATTTTTGATAAGTCCCGTTTACCGTTCGTTATTTTCTTAGATATTTGCTGCCTCAAAATTTGAAATACAACCTCGTAAATCACAAATGAAAAACAATTTATCATCAAACAAATCGAAAATGGCACGAGAAACAAAAACAAAAGAAAAAAAAAGAAAAAAATTCAAAACAGCCACTGCTGAATCATTTTTATTTTATTTTTTTCGCATGCTTTTAATTTCTTCACTATACTTGCTTCACGCTTGCCTCACATTGGGCGCCACACAAATTTAGCTATTCATTTCGTTCTCATGGTATTTTTGATATGAATTTTGAAGCAGCGTATTTTCTATATTGGATGGAATCGGAGACTACGAGTACAAGTAAGTCGGAAATGAGTAATAAAATTGACATTTTTACGATTTTAATGTTCGTTTGTATTCATAAATGTATGCGAGTGTCAGAGTATGCGAATGTATCAATAAAGAAATTAATGATTCCATCTTGAAGTAGAAAGTGTGCAATAAAAAAAGGGAAGAAAATATTTTAGGCTTTTATTGCTCCAATTGAAGTGTGCAAATTGAACGAGAAAATTCTTGCAATTCGTGCTAATTAAGTAAATTAGAAAGAAGTGCATTATACATACAATCATCTAGTGAAGCTATGTTTTCCGGAATACTTTTAAAAAATATTTGTTGGCCTAAGTTTATTTCTAAATCTACGAAGAATAAAATGTCAGCAAACAGCTATTGAGACTAGTCTTAAAAACTCCAGAGAATCAATTTTTCAACACTTATTAATGTATTTGCTTACTTTTTAATATACGTAAAGTAATATTTTTGACATTTACCCCACTTAAGGCGCCAATAAAAATGGCGTGTTTTTGTAATTTCACTTTGGAAATGAATTTAAGACTAGATTTCTTATTCTTTATGTACTCAGATTAGTTTTGACTCATTTGCCCCACATTCGGCGCTATATACAAATTTCGTTGGGGACAATGTTTTTTTAATAAATTAATTTATACAGAAACAAGAATTTAGGAAACTTATTCATTTAAATAAATACAACAAATTTTAATTTCAAATTCTAATGATGAAAAAAGAAGAAGAAAAACAAGGTTTCAAGATTCAACTACTTTATGGTCTTGCAACATATTTTAAAATATCTATAATAAAATGTTATGCGTTTGCAAATTTAGCCACTTGCCACAAGTCAGTGAGAAGCAGAAGAAGAAAAAGAAGATGAAAAACTCCCCATTTCGGTAAATGGAAAAAAGTTCGAAGGACAAATCATAGAAACGAAGGAAAAGAAAAAAATAAAAGAGAAGAAGAACGAAACGAAGCTGAAATTTAACCACAAGAAAACGTGTGTTATTCATTTTTGAATTTATTACGCAATTGGGAAATGTTGAGAGAGAGAGCGTACAAAAAGGAAGAAGCGAGGAGCAAGTTGAAGCAACGAAAAAAAGTATACACGAATAAAATACATATACATTTATATAAATAATGACAGCGAATGGTTATGCACGTGTTATAGCATAGCCAAATACACACACACATACTGGCACACTGTAGGAGCAGCCATAGCGATTCGTATTTGTATTTGTAGTGGCACGCGAAAAAAAGGAGAATATTCAACGAAATCTTATGCATGACGACCGTGTTGCCACCAATTGACAATATTTCTTAGCACTGAGACTGTAAATGTGTATAACTACGTGTGTGTGTGTTTGTGCATAGCAAAAGGCGTCAGGAAGTGATTCCTTGTTAGTAAGTAGAAGAGGTAAGGTTATGGGTTACTGCACAAGTACATACTTAAATAACAGTGTTTTTATATATACCTATATACATTTTTATACCAATACAAAGAGATATACAAATGCACGTATGTACCCGATATGAGTAGAGTGTTCGTGTGTGTGTTGTGTGTGTAATACGTATACAGTTTTGCGGTCGTGCGTGTGGCAAGGCTTGGTAGTGTAAAAAAAAGGGATAAAACAAGATTTATGCGTTTGTATACGCTTGTCACCAAAGGATAAAAATGTCTGTAAGGAAGGTTGTTCATTTTTATTAAAGAATAAAAAGAAAAGCAGCAGCAGCAGCAAATGTAACAGCAAAATCAATATTGATCACCTTCTTATATTTTGAATTTCTTTTGTACTTGTAAGTGAAACACAGAAAAATATACCATATATACTACATCGGTAGGATATATTAATTCTTAAACTTTTATGCAGCATAAGTATAAGTAAATACAAATAAGATTTAAATGTCAGTATTGGTTTATATTTATTCAGATAATATGTAACTGAATTAGTAAGAGTATTTTCTTTACTCAAAAAAAAAAATAAAATAAAATAAATAAAGTAGCAAATATCGAAGCAATTGTGTAAAATTATAGCACACTTGGCAATGCCTTTTTGGTTTTCCGCTGCTTGGTTTCTAGAACAGTATTTAAGTAGCTATAAACCGGGCAACTTCTTCGAATGAACCAAGTTCTAAGGCCATACTATCAAAGCCTTGGTATTTGATGCAAGTCAGACTAGCACAATGACAAATGCAGTGCTTTCCTGCTTACTCTTCGATACTCAATATGCCGTATGTGAAACATTTTATTATACAGGGTGTTTTTTTTTAGAAGTGTGGGTTTCAAGAAGAAATAAAACGCATATAATTTAATGTTATGGCCAAGAATTTAGCTTTATAATGAAGATAAGGATTTGCCATTATGTTTTAGAAACGATTTTGGGCAAATGGCCGCCGCGGCTGGTTCGAATAAATTCTAGCCGAGAGGCCCAATTTTCGACCACTTTTTGCAGCAATCGGGGCCGTATGTCAGTAATAACGCGCCGAATTTTCTCTTCCAAGGCAAACATTACAAAAAATTGGTCTTACTAGGTGGAATATTGATGTGTAAAGCAATTCATTTGCCATATGCAGATCGAGTATTAATAAAATGCCAACACGATTATACTTCATATACTTTTGTTGTTTGCTTTTTTATTAGTATTTGTGTGGTAAATTTTATGGAAAAAAATATGTGCAAAATTTTGTTTCACCAATAATATTTGTTTCTTGCATGCAACACTCTCATTTTATACATTATTAAACAAAACGTTTATGTTGATATATGTGAGTATATATATTTAAATACATATGTACATACATAGATAGATACATACATTTTTGATGGAATATAAGCTGTAGATACATTACATTATATTTTATCATCATCAAGCACATTTTTATAGCATGCGATAAATTTTTAAGAGCATTTATATGATATTTTTGTTAAGATTATGAAAAGAGAAAGAAGAAGTTGAAGAAGAAATATTTGCTGGAAATTTATAAATTCACTAAATAACTTAAATCATCAGTACAACATCAACCAAATATAAAATTCACAGCATAATTTTTCTCATTACACTTAAAGATTTCGCTGCTTTCATAATTTCCGCTTCAAATAAATTATAAGCATTTGTGCTGCTTCCCTGCTAACGTTCAATAATCGTGCGACCCCATGAACTTTATGGGCAACTAAACTATAAACATTAACCAGTGCTTTGTTGGAGAGGCAAACAGTCGTTCAGTCACTCACTCAGTGAATGAGTGAGTCAGAGTTATGTATTTAGTTATACTCGTATTTATGTATTTATTATTTAAAGTGGCCACTTAAATTGTTGTGTGTTGCGTTGTGTTGCACTTGAAATGCTGAATGCGTGCGCGGCACTGTTTAATGTTGCTGTTGAATTGTGACATGATGCAAGTGAAGCTGCTATATTTCCAGCAAAACTACGCTGAGGAGCGAAAGAAAAATGTGGAATATATTCATAACAGAAAATGAAAATAAAAACCATAACTGTGTACAGTAAACACTTAATAAAATTTGCTAAGTACAAAGTATAAGAAACACGTTTCTTTTTGATGATTTTTATTTATATCTGAAAATGTCTCACACGTTAAGGAAGGCATCAGAAAATATTAAAAATTCATTATCATCATAAAATATCATTTAATGCTGTGGCACACTACACAACAAACAAATCAAAATCGTTTTCTTTTTTTTTATCATGTAGACAACAAACGTAAAGGCAGACAGATAGCTAGCTGGACAAGTAAAAACTTCAATCAATTTTTTATATTTGGGAGGGGAGGGGGTTTTGGGGGGGGAAATGGTCATCACCAAATGTAATCAAATCCTCTTAATTCGAACTTTAAAGACATTCCTAAAGTGTAGATATTGAAGCTGTTTACGTTGTGATTTTTATGATCTGTTGCTGAGTTTTAAGTACAATGCTTTGTATTGAAAATATAGAAACGAAGTTTGGTCGAACTTACATACCCTACCATTATTACAATCCAAGAAATTAATTTGTGTAGCTGTATTGTAATACTGAAAGAAGATGTGCTGAACATTTTTCTGAATAAAGTCATCGTTCGATTGATAACAGATATTCTTACCTTCATTTAAAAATTATTGGAGCTATGATATTACTGCAATTAATGGGTAAATACATAACTATATTTCAAGAGCTAGAGGCCTGAGACTTTTTTTCCTTATGAAATTGGCAAGTTGTCGAAAATTCACAACAACAAAAAATATATTCAAACCAAAATTTAAACCAATACTTAAGTACTTAGATCAAAAGAAATTCAAAACTGATATCGACATTCAGACAAATAAGAGTGGAAAATCAGATACAATTCAGACTAAAAACCACTGACTCAAACACAGACCAAATAAAATACACGATTGTGTTAAAAAATCAAATAAAAATCAAGTCAAAATTTAGACCATAACATTTTTTAAAGGTTTGGGAGCGGCTGCAGTCCAATAGCCCCGCTCGAGATCCGCTGCTATTCAATGTGGCACCCAAACCAAATCAACGCTGATTACGACGAGGATTAACAATCGAAAACCTATTGGTTTGCCTGCGTTTCCAGGTAGTGTCGGGAATAAAATAAACTACTTTAAGAAACATAAGGTGATTATCAGACTCAAACAATTGAATTGATGGTCTCAATACTTCCATAAGCTCATCGTGTTATATGTAGGTATGTAACCGTATGAGCTAAATGAATATATTTCGTATCCATATCGATTGTAGGGTGTTAAGTATTGGTATCGTAAAGGAAAGAAAATACAAATTTTCTGTTAATGTGAATTGCGTGTGGTGTGTGTTTGTTTGAGAGTGTTTTGTGTCATTTTTATGTGAGTTTTCAAAAACTATTTTATTATATATAAATTGCTGATGTCTCAACAGTGAACAGCAGCAACAGCAGCCGACAGGCAATAGCAATAGGCGACAGCAGCAAATGTATGAATGTATGTATATTCTAGTATTCGTGTATTGAAAATAGTTTCATTTCTTTCTCTTTTATGTAGATATCTCCATACTTCTTTTGCTCCTGCAACACTTTACTACCAACATCACGAGTTAATTGCGGCTTAAGATGCGTATCTTTTGGGTTGCCATCTAATACGATTGAGTGTTGTTGTTATTATTTTACTTTATTTAAATGCATATACATACATACATATACACATACATACATACGTATATCTCTTATATTGATGCTTAAATCGCTTTAATCATAAAATATTAGGGTTATGCGGTTTTCTACGAAGTAAAGAAAAGCAATCTGCTGCCGCTGCTGCTTCAGATTCACCAACGCATATCTTTGCTGCTGCTGATGCTTTTGCTGTTGTCCATAAGTCAGTAAGCATATAAAGTCGGAAAAAAGCAACACTCTTACCAATGTATATGTATAGAGCCGTGCACATATATTTTGTTTATTATTTGTCAAGATTTTAATCTGACTCAAATGTGTTTTGAATTGCGAGAAATGTTATTGTATTTTTTATTGTCTGCTTGTGTACGTGTGTGTGTTTATGTGTGTATTATGTAAAGTGTGTGAAAAGTTAACTTGAAACGAGTTGGAGACGATGAATGTTTAAGCTAAGCATATTTTAGCTAACTGATCTTATATGAATGGGCAGTGTGCAACTGTACACAATTTGTTAAGTTCTCCTGAAATTTATTAGATTGCTTGGTATTTGCATAAGTGGTTTCTAAAAGTATCAAACTGCTTTATCAAACTTTAACTTAACCGCGAAAATCGTGATTAAATTGTTATAGAAAAATAAATTTAAGTAAATGATTATTACATAGTCATTTGATCTGAATATTTGATATTGAATATTAAATGGTAAATCTACTCGCCAAAAAAAGGTTAGATAACGAATTTAAAACAAAAACAAAACCAAAAACAAAAAAAAAAGAACTGTTGTTGCTAGAAAATTTGCTTTTCCATTTGAGTTAACTCTGTTTGTCTTAAATGCATTTTTTCTTCCAGCATAGTGGCAAACTTTCAGTTACTTAGTTAAATCGTCCAGAGCCCTTGAGTCTTTTAAGATGAACAGAAGTATATACAACAAAAAAATTATCCAGAAAAATTTAAAAAGCCACAATATTCTTGGTCCCTGCGTACAAAGCATGTAATTGTAATGAAAATCACAGCGGTTACCTAATGTTTTAGACTTGAATATATATAGGATATGAATTTTTTTTTTTTCTCATAAGGAATTACTTAGAAAGAAACATTATGAGGTCTTACTAGAATTAGACTCTCAGGCTTAGATATTCGAACTGTTAATTAAAGGTTTTGACTCAAGAAATAAATATGTGAAAGCCACAATGGTTACGGGATGTTTAATCTTAACGTAGAGTAGACCTGTGTTGTGCCCCTCTAAGTTCCTTTTAGATTTCGGCTTAAAGAGATTCTAACTATGTATGGTATATTGTGAGACAACTCATACAAATATTCTTTAGATAGAGTGTTTAATAGTGTTTTGTATATACGGTTATAACTGAGCTCAGGGAAAAGTAATATTTACTTATTTACATATTTATTTATTCAAAAGTTATAAAATCATAAATGATTGGCTGAGAAAAGGAATAGATTTATGTGGCAACAGTAGATAATCATCTCGTATCATTGGAATCTCTTTCTTTACTATTCCTTTTGTAACTTGCTGTTTATTTTTGCATTTCGAACAAAGCTATCGGTCATTTACATTGCATGGACGACAACAACATTGAATGTTTGCGATTGGATTGTAATGTAAACGAAAGATACAAATTATAGATGAAGTGGTCGTTAAAATGATTTCTCTGTCTACTCTAGAATCTAATGTTAAAATTTTTTATAAAAACAGAGATTATGTAGCAATAGAGAGTGGTCGCTGTGGTGTAGTGGTAGTGCGTTGGACTGCTACGCAGAGTGTCCGGGGTTCGAATCTCGGCACAGGCAAAATCGAAAAGTAGAAAAGATAATTTTTCTACACGGCACCACCTCTTGGCAGGCAATGGCAAACCTACAAGAGTAAAAATTGCTATGAAAAGCTTTTCACTTCGCCGTTCGGATGCGGCATTAAACTGTAGGTCCCTTCCATTCATGTAGAAATATAACACGCACAACAAGAGTGGATGCGAAAAGCTCGGCCTAGGCCCTCCATGGGTTGTTGTGCCATTAAAGTAAAGTAAAGTAAAGAGAGTAATATATAATAAATTCTCATATTTAGAGCGCACAGCAGATTCTTTTGGAACTGAATGCTTCATAAAGTTATAGATTTGGACCTCCTGGTATTTGTTGTTGGTAGAAAGGACTACCATACTTTGTTGACAAATTTAATATTTAACCACTTTAAAATGAACAAGCCACACAAGTAGAAAATAATAGTGATAAAGGGAGAAAGAAGAGTGTAAATAGGCATAAATGTTTATTAGAAAGATAGCATTCTTCTTTTTATGACCAACAAGCGTCATTATTAAAAAAACAAAAACAAAAAATGAAATAAAAGAACAAATATGTACAAAAAAATTTCACAAACAAGGAGAAACATGAAAACCCATAAACACATAAATAAATGCTTCATATTTTTATGAGTAATCAAATCAGACTTACAGCTGCCTCCCATAGCCAGCAGAACCGATCTAGGCGTGCACCACACGTGTACTCCATGCCTATGCGCCTAAATATATGCCACATGTTGGCGTTTATGCGTTTGCTTGTCAGCAGAAACTCCAACGGCAAAGCGATACCGATACATGCCATACAAATAATAAAAAAAAATCTTCTACTACGAAGAAATTAAAAATTCCAGCAGCAGCCGCTGGAAACGAGAAACACTGAAATACCGTGCCACCACTAGACCAGCATGAAATTTGCCCCATTTTGCCTTTTTAACACATATTTGCGCTATCGTTTTATCATTTTCTGCTTTCTTTGTTTGTTTGGCTATTATAAAAATGCTATTTTGTTGGCCATAAAAATCAATGAAAAAATAGATAGATATAGCGTTGCTTTTTATTTTTTGGTAACATGAGCGTTAGCATTAATGGTTTTCCGGGGTTTGTTACTATGTATGTATGTAACAACAACAAAGTTCACCTATAAAACGTGTGCTGCTGTGGGCTGCTGCCACTGCCACTGCTATTTTCGCAACAACCAAAATTGAAAAACAAAACCTGGAAAACGCAATGCAGCAACTTTTTGAAAAAAGAAGCACACACATACACACATTGGTGTGAATGTGTGTGTAAGTGGCACACAATTATTACCGAAATTTTATGGCTTGTAAATGGATGCACGTGAGTTTCAAATCTCTAAAAGCATTTCATTTCAATATAACAAATTAAATATTGAAATTTATTTTCTTTTGAAGAAAATTCTGCAATTGCATGTAAAGTTTTAAGAGGGACTTAATAGCTTTAGTGTCGATCTAGCTGACTAAAAGAGCTTCAACCTCATTCACTAAATACTTCTTGGAACCATCGAAACAAATCTTTTAAAAACTCTTCCTGAGAACAGAAAAATGTATCTCTCTTTCAGTGGAACAACAATAATTACTGGCTTATAGCACATGGAATGAAACTGAGCTCGAACTTTTTTCATTACAATACAAGCAAAGACTTCAAAGCTGTTATCAGATAAGCTCTCTGCGACTAAAACTTCAACAAATTCTTTCTCTCGAATTTAGGAGCTCATTAGTTTCCTTTTTGTTTTGTGAATGTACAGTTGTTTTTTTTGTGGGTCAGGCGTTTGAGTGCTGATTTGCATAGGCTCTATAGGGAGAGAAAATATTTATTGCTCACCAGCTCAATTGGTTACTCAGTGTCAGTTTCTCTTCGAAACTTAGTACTACCAGAAGAGAGATTTACATCCATTCCTCTCTTTGAGCACCACAAATTCCACAAATTATTATCGAAAACTTTTCGATTTTGATTCTTATTGCCTTAGCGTGCTTTAAATCGAAAAAAAATATAGGGGAATACTGCAACCAGATTGAGTTTAACAAGTTTTAATTAAGCAAATTTTGTTAACATAAACAATAGACAACGAGAGCAACAAATTAGCAAGCAACCGACCGAAATAAACTTTGCCAATGAAATTTAATTAATTTGTTTTGAACCAAAAAAAAGGAGAAATATTTTGTAACTTTGCATATTTTATCAAACACACAAAAGAACTAAGCTACATAAAGAACAAATGAACAAAAATAAAAGGAAATATCTACTCGTACTTAGATTATATCTAAAACTTTAAAAACTATTCCCTTGATCAACACCGTAAGGAATAAATCTTTTACTTCTCATACTTATACATATATATATGGAACAAAAAAAAAAAAGAATCAAAAACTTAATAAAAAGTGAAATAGCCCACAAATCTTGGCCACATATTAAAATCCCAGCAATCAGAAGCATCACACATGCACAAGCTCCGACACAATATAGGGATGAAACAGAACAGAAAATGAATCAAACAAACTCTTCGCTCGTCGAACTTGTTGAATGAATATGAGAGAAAACAACAAAAGCAACAAAAATACAAAATGGAAGAAACCGAAAACCAGCCGCAAGGGTTGCCTCAGTAATAATAATCTGCAACACACTAGAGGAGTGCTGTATAGACAGACAGACTTACACGCACACATGCACACACATTAACACATGTAGATATGGTACCTAAACACATGTAATATAAATTCATGTTCAAACTCAAATTCAAATTCAAAGTAAAATAATGAAATAAAGTGGGCAAATTGGCTGACAGATAGAAACAGCATGTGTTGAAATTCACCAAGGAATTTATTTTCAATATGTACCAAAAAAGCAGAATTGAGTTAAGTCGAATTCAGGCAGGCAGGCAGCAGTGTATATGGTACCTTATCTTAGGAATTTTATAACTACATATGGTAGAAGCCGCTCACCACTACCTCGCTTTTCCATGTAGTAACCCAAAACCAACCAAACTTAAATCACTCACACGCAGACACTCGTACGAAATGAAAGACCAAACAAAAAAAATCTCTAAAAATTACAAGTTCACATTGAAGTGAGGTTAGGTAGAAATTGGCCCAAAAGTTAACAAAGAAAAATCTCGCACACACAAAGTTAGAAAAAGAGGAAAAAACGGAGAAAGTAACAGAAGAAAGCTAATGTAAAGGAGAGTCCAACGTTTTTCGAAGGCAGTTAGAGCGCAAGATGCCAATTCAGTACAACAGTATAAAAACAACAATCACAAGTGTTCCAGAACAAAAAAAAAAAAAACAAAAATTGCCGCTGGGTATTTCAGAGGCGAGCAGCAGCGGTAATATAAAAAATATTGAAATTAAATTAGAAAAACATATTCTTCTTCATGAAAGCAAGAAAATGTGTAACAGAAGCCGTAAAGGCAACGTAAAATGCATGAAAAAAGGAAACTTCAAAAGGGTCAAAAATATAATATTAATAATTTTTAACCTTGAAGCTAAAAAAAAATATGTGTGTATATTAAAATATTAATAATTTGGCATTCACAGAAATTATAACGAAACAGAAAGAAAAGCCAATCGAAAATCTCTGCATAAGCATGGAGATAAATAAGATATTAAAAAAGTACAACTGAAGAGCATCTTCACTCTCTTCTCAATAGTTATTCCGGGTAACGCAGCCTTTTATTTATTTATGAGCGCATGCGGGTTATTTTTAATAATGATTACAACAATTTTTCTTATGAAAATGCTTGCAGCATCAAATTAAAGTAAAAATTAAGTAAAAATATTTCATGTTGAGAGGGATTAATGCGAGTATAGTGCGAGTACAGTGAAGGTGGAGGTGGAGGTGGAGGGAGGTTTCTTTCTTTTTTGCTACTTGCGCTGCTTCCATGCACTTCCAATTTAAACTCTTCAAGATAATAAAAATAATAATTCTAATGAAGGTTAATCTACTTCGAAGCATATGAGATAGGAGTGGGGAAAATTTATTGAATTTACCGCAACACACTGGCTCAATATTGCCATTGAAAGTGCCAAATAAAGATTTTAAGGCTAATTAAGAATACATTAATGTTGATATTATTGAGAGATAGAAGAGAATAAAGCACTTAATAGAAATGTTTTCTTAAATAATTTACAAATGAAATAAATCATAAAGCCAGTCATAGACGCGACACAAACAAATTTTAGGGAGAGGGGGAAACTTGGAACAATCTATTTAAACATTCACTATAACTCCAGAATGATCTGACTTGAAAAAAGGTCGTTGTTGCAATGGAAATCTGTAGTTTTGTGTTGCACTGTGAATCTAAATTGTTTGGATCTGTGTTTTGTAACAAGAGAAGCTACTAAATGTTAAAGTTCCGTGTAGTCAATCGTATCAGATCAGGAACGGTATGATTACTTTTTAATTTGGGAGAGAAATGTGTTTTGAAACAAAATATTTTATTCTTCGAAAAAGAACAAAAAAATTCAATCGCACTTTTTTATTTCACAAAGAGACTTTATTTTACACTAAAAGCTTTGGTTGGGGGTGGAGGGTAAACCATATGATGAATAACTAGTGCATTTTTCAATAAGCAACGAGTATTTTAAACACCATCCTGTCATTAAGACAATATCAGAATTGCTTTGCAATTCCCGTAAATCACTTCTTTACTCATAAAGGATTTGGATTTGGAACCAATAAAGAAAAAGCTAAAAAGGATCGCCGCTCGTTGTTTTGTATGTGAAGTTTCTTTTTTAAGTGAGTGACTAACAAAACTTCATGTCAAAAGAGAAAACATAACTCAAACTGTCTCTCTATGCTGCGTTTCCGGACGAGATAGCATACGAGATGAGCATAAAAGCGATAAATATACTATCGCAACGACAAATTGCTAATGACTAAGGGGATCAACTGCAAAGTTCCAAGAGCCTAATGGCCAACGTTAGACAGTTAAAGAATAAAAGCTCTCTTAGGGCTTAACAAGTCTGCATTACGCCTGCTTACAGGAGGCATCGCGGGCACTGTACGATTGCAAGTTCAGATTCCACAAAGGACCTTATGCGGAATTTATCGACGATGAAGAATCGATATTTCACCTTGTACGCCAATGAACTAAACTTAATAAGAAAAAACTTCAGTGCATGGGCTCGAGATTCTTCGTAGGGTTAGCAAAGATAACTACAGGAAAGATATCGTCCCTCGTCGCATTCATATGGAGAACTAAATGTTTTAATAAAAACCTGGACAGTAACTCAGAAGACTGGCTATACATAACTTGTCTGGCATATGAAAGCATTCTCAGTGCACTTACAGATCACCGAGTGGAAGTGCACTGTGGAACAGATTCACACATGCGTTCTTAACCTAATTCAACCTAAGAAAAACAAGGGAGTTTGATACTCGATATGGGAATGTCGAGTACAGGCTAATTTAAGAGATGTAGTCCAAAAAGAAGGCATAGTCTTGCGAGAAATTATGTGTGTGTAATTTTTTGGACGTAGTACAACTAAGTGAACTGATTATCACTACGCTGGCTGTAAGTAGCATGAATCGATAGTTTAGTGGGTAGCGCGAAAGACTGTCCCGGAGGTACGGGTTCTGTTCCCGTCTTTATTTGGTGGTTAATTCTGATTCATAACTTTCTTACATTGGTACCGATATAAAGTGAATGAGAATTAGAAGAAAGTGTACAAGTTAAATTCGTTGAGAGCAATGACAAAACCACTAAATGATAAGAAATTGTTAACCCGCCGTACGATACTGGCAATAAACTGTATGTCCAACCATGTGGTATTAAAACAGGCCGTTTTGGCCTATGTGTGTCCTCGGACAACCTCTCAATCAGCCAACCAACCAATCAAGTAGCATGACCATATACAAATGTATAATCATATCCATGGATATAGATTTATTGCGTTACGTGTTGGCATAGTATAAAAAATGCAATTTCTCAAAGTGAATAAAATGTTCAACGTGTCGTTTGTAAGCTCATTTGTGTCTATACTACTGTGAAAATATGTACTCGCACATATACACAAATACACAAATACAAGCGTAAAAATGCGGCGACATGTTAGTGCGAATGTGTATGGATTTGTGTGTGTGACTTAAACGTTGAATGAACTTTCAAGTAGGAAACGTTTATGTGGTTATTGTTGTTGTTGCTGTAGCGTTGTGGTTTTCTCATACACACACACACACACACACACACAGATACACACACACACATGAATGCGTATGAATGTGTACTGTGCAAAAGTGCTCAAAAGTAATCAAGTAATGAAGATGTAGAACAAAGTTGTTACTTTTTTTTTTTTTTAATAAAAAAGGCTGTAGGATAATGCAAGCAACACTGGAGTACAACAGAGATGTAGACATAGTCATCTACTGTGTCAGAGGACAGTAGAGTGGCAGTTGCTGCCAGTGATGCATTCGACTATGGCGCTGCCGACTACGGTGACGCCACAGGAGTTGGATAAAGTAATTTTAATTTATTGCAACCACAAATACTACAAACATACACATACATATGTACATACTCGTATGTAATTTGGCTGGTATATTCATACATATATTTACATAGATTTAACATTAAATAAAATGATAATGACGTTGTTGCAATTACTACAATTTTATTTATCTGACTGAGGATATACATAAAAAGTGTGTGGAAAGATAACGTTAAAAAGTTAAAAAGAAAATATTTAATTAAATTTTAAAGCCTTTTTTAATAAATTTTTCTACAGTTATAAATTTATCTACATATGTATATGTATGTATGTAGGTTTAGACTGCTTCAGACATTCTTTTGGAAACACTTTCCTTTAGCGAAATCAGTAGACACATGTCAGTACTTGCTAAATATAATCCCAAAGTAAAAGTTTCCGACACTCAAGTGGAATTTCAATTGCTGTCCTTTTTTTTTACTATGAGCAAGTTTGCCTACCTCATGCGAAAGAAGGAAAAACTTAAATTTTTTTATTATGTTTTGCAATTGTCTAGCCAAAAATTTATATGTATTTCAAGTTGAAAAAGTAAATATAAAACAAGAAAACACATCCAATATCTTCATGCGGAGCATCATCATCATTATCATCATCATCATCATCATCATCATCATCATCATCATCATCATCATCATCATCATCATCATCATCATCACCATCATAAACAACATTGATTGTATGGTATGTAGTTAGTGTTAGAAAATAAATCGACGTGCAACAAGGTTATCTTTGTCTAGCCGGCAGCAGCCGCATGTCTTTATCTATGGAAGAGACATAAAGAACGTGACATTTGGCGCCACTTGAAAACGTACCCACAACGTAACAGCAAATAAATACTCAGCCACAAAAACCAGCACCATCGAAACAAATCAAAATTTTAATACTTTTTTTATTTTCATTTTTTCATTCTGCCACACCCTACGAAAATGTAGTGAGATTGTGTCAGTTCAAAGTAAAAGTTTAATTGAAGTACAGGTGATGCTGTATTTGTCAAGTAAAAATTGGATTCGCAGGCAGGAGCCACATGCTACATAGGTTCTTTCACCCGTTGAAAGAAGTGAGGCATATTTCATAAAATATGAGTTAAGGCAAAAAAGAGATCGAGCTGTGCGGGGTGAAGTTTTAGTTGTAAGAGAATCTGAGCAAAAATTCAAAATACCCACGCATTACCTCAATGGGCCTTACTCAGATAGATCCTGAACCTTTAATTCTCAAGCTGATCAAATATCAGGGTATGTTATCTTTCATTTGAAAAGTTATATGTATGTACCTCTGTTATATGTATGGCTCTCTTCTCCATACAGGAGTTGTTAGAGGGCAGGCGGAGTCAGAGGCTGCAAAGCTTAATCACAAACAGAATCAGACAGTTTGATGTAATTTTGGGCAAACAGTGCCCAATAATAAAATATAGCAGTTTGAGGCAGAGAGATTCATAAAATGGTGTCAAAAAGAATCAAGCGGTAAACGAATAGTTGGTAATAAGTAAAGGAAGTACGCAACAAAACAAGAACAATAAGAGACAATTTGAGGCTAAAGGGGACAGGAGACAGAAGGCTAAAATGGAAGAATTGAGAGGTAGCAGCAGGTAATGATTAGAAAATAGCAACATACGGTTTAGTTTTACGGGATGTGAAGAAGTTAGAGAAAAGAAAAGAAAGGTAGCAACTGTCTATCAAATGTAATTAGAAACGATAAGAAAAATTCATGGGTTGCCTCAAGAAATAAGGTTCATTCTAAAGATAATAAAATATAGCCACATACTCAAACGCCATGGAAGGTTAAAAGGATTAGTAAGTCATGATCACAGGAACCCGGAAAGAATAAAAATCGAAAGTTTCCTGAGTAATATGAAGAAAAACGCTGTCTCAAGCAATCAGACGCAGTTAGAAGCAATCAGTGGCAGTCAAAAACAATCAGATGCTATCTGAAGCCATGTTGAGGAAGTCAGTGTTATATTAGGAGCAATAAGAAGAGATCAATCTCCATCCAAGTTAGAGAACAACAGGGAAAGAACAACCTAGGGTAATAACGAATAGTCAGGGGCAATCAGAGGCAACAAAAAACAATACCACAGACAGTCCGAAGCAATAAGTGATTGTAGGTTAATGGGAAACGGAGGTAAATGAGACCGTATTATGTGATCAGAGGCGCAATTAAAGTTACATAAATACAACTCAATCCACACGGTCTTACGAATTTTACCAATAAATTAATCAATCAATTTGTCGTGTCATTTTCGTTTAGTCTAAAGATAGCATAAGAGCTCGCACACTTCACTTTTTAATATTTCTATCGGATTTAATTTCCTAGAAAATTGTGGATGAACATAAATTAAATAGAAAACGAAGTGAGAAATAAAATTCGAATTTTTATTGCACGTTTTTGTTTAAGTACATACTTAAAAGTTGGGCCCTCTCTCTAAAACTTGCGACGTCATAACCAAACAAGTTATCGATTGGATTCCGCAAGGCGAGATCTCGAACTGCGAGCACACAAGAACAGAAATGAAACTTTGCGGAGGAGATGTCAAAAGGCGCGCATCCTTTATTCCTTAATTGAGATTTACATATTTAAAATTAGTAATTAAAGCAGAGCAGAGTAGTTAACTCTAGAGCGCTTCTTCCTTTGTGGCAATGCATAACAATGATTTGAATATTTCAATATTTATTTATATCTTTCGAAAACCGGCACAACAAAGTTTAAAACCTTATTAGCAGTACCGGCAGCATGTAGCGTAAACAAGTATTAAATATATCACTTAAGTATAATATAATATTGCATGACATAAAAATTTAAATTTATAGTGACAATGCAATAGTGAAGTGCAAAATAAAGTATAAACAAATTAGAACTAAAATTAAACATTTTCCAAACTTTTAGTAAACATTTTCAAAACATAAAATAAACAAGTGAGCTAATGTGAAGCCCAAGAATATAAATATAACAATCATTAAACATCTATTCATAAAAATTGCAATAACATGATATATTTGACTATTTTCTATTACAGCGAAGAAAGGAATAAAGCTAGTTTATTTTTGAATTGCACAGCGTTATTGCAAGATCTTAAATTATTAGGAAGGGCATTCCAAAGACGAACAGAGTGTACAAAAAACTGCCTTTCAGACGTTAAACAAGAAACACGTAAACAGTTAATCATATTAGTTCGATTGGATATAGAAAAGTTTAATCTCGAAAACAAATAACTGGGTTCTGCATTACATATAATTTTATGCAACAATAAAAGCGTTCGATAGTTCAGCAAGTTATCAAAGGTTAAGCCATGCATTCTTTTAGCATACTGGGTAACATGATCTGATCTCTTCTTTTTAGTCCAAACACATAACGAACAATGTTATTGAAAATAATATTTAATATATTTTTACTTAGACTATCACAATTTGCAAAAATTTCGCAGCCATATAGCATTGTTGGTATGAGATATGCTTTAGCAAGTAGCATTCGTATATAAAGAGGAGTGAAGTACTGCGTCGTCCAAAGAACACGAAGCATGCTGTAGACTTTCCCAACCGTGTTACTTATGTAGTTAATTCAAGTTAGAGTTCTGTTGAAGGTTACCCCTAGTGTACGTATTCAATATTGCTTCCATTTAATGAAAGGTGGAAATGTCAATGATTTTCTTCGCAATTGCCAAGCATTTTGATTTTGTTGGATTAAGGCTTAAGCCGTTTTTTATTGCCCAATTACCAATTTTTTCAAGAACACTGTTCAGATTGTTGATGCAGTCAGAGAGGTTCTCACGCAGCCATAGTTAACGTACAACTGAACGTTATCTGCGTACATATGGATCTTACAGCTTTCCAAAACACTGGGTAGGTCATTTATGTACATAGAAAAAAAGAGGGGACCCAAGACAGAACCTTGAGGAACACCTCTTGTAATGGGTAGAAAGACTGACGAACCGTTATTGGCGAAGACAGCTTGTAACCTATCGGAAAGATATGATGTAATAAGATTAGTCGCAGATGGCGAGAAGTTAAATAATTTAAGTAGTTTTGTCTCCAAAATATTATGATTTAACAATTATTTTTTTATTTTTCTTACAAATATGTATTATATTAATATACTGGCATCTCATAATATATTAACGGCTAGTTTAACGCAGTATTATAAAAAAAAATATATATTAAATCAATTTACACCAAAAGTTTTATGACTATGGCGCCACGCCACTCGACCTCTTATTGCTTTTATTCAATTTTTTTTTTTTTTTTGAAGTAAAATATTTGTATAAATTTTTATTATTTTGTGATAGTATCGAGTACCAATTTTTATTGAAATTTTACGATATCAAAAAAATAAAACAATACGAAAATTCATAACATTTCTCTAAGCAACACTACGTTCTCGTTCTTCTCCCCTTTTTTTTTTTGGCATACAAAGGACGTGGGGGGTTTTTCACATAAAAATACCACTAAAACCATAAAAACAAATAAAACCACTTTGAGTTTTTCTACGATTAAATGACCACGAAAATAGCTGCATCATAAAATGTAAAGAAATATGTGCATATGTATGTACGTACGAGAATGTATAAATAATACTTACATATATTTATTTCATTTTAGTCTTCGTATTTTATTTCATACATTGAAGATGGGGTTACCACAAAAACTTTATGATTTGAGGGTGAAACAAACGCTTTATATCACATGAAGCGTTTGTTTCGAGGCTAAAAGCCTGAAGGCGGGAAATTTATAATGGCGAAATTAAAACATTGGAATGTTCTAGGATTTCTTAGAAACACGGTAGGAAATTCTAAGAAGCTTAATGCTAATAAGTAGAAATATTGTCAAATGCTTGCTTTAGGCAATAGGTTTTCAGAACACCATGACGATGAACAGTATTTGTCAGTGGAACTAATTCATAAATTATTTCTTTATAATACATATTACTCTCGGGTTTTCCCTCTTGCTTTCAGGCTAACAATCTCCTGCTTCAGTTATGATTTCGGAGATATTTCCTTAATTAATTCAACTACGCTTATTAGGTATGAGGGGAGGGTTTAAACTTGCTACTATTGCATTGTAAATACAACAAATTATTATAGACAGCATTGTTGCAGTTCAAATTTCTTTAGCCACGTAAATTGCTCATTAGTATAAATTGCTTACTATGAAGTATTTGCTTACCAATTTAATTAAATTTTTACCTGAAATGAAAGAGAAAAAAAATTATGTTTTAAATTTTATTTAGTTGAAAATAAAATAATAGATTATTCAGTACATAAAATAGCTTAATAAATATTAATAAAATTTTGTGCTCGAAATATTAACCCAGGGTGACCCTAATAGCTTTTGACACAGTTTTTTAAAGGTAACCCTTATACCTATTAGCTTTTGATCCAGTTTTTCGCGCAGAGAAACAATAATTGGTTTTAGTGGTCGCTGTGGTGTAGTGGTAGTGGAGTGTCCGGGTTCGAATCTCGGCACAGGCAAAATCAAAAAGTAGAAAAAATCATTTTTCTACACGGCATCACCTCCTGGCAGGCAATGGCAAACCTACAAGTGAAAAAAATTGCCTATGAAAAGCTTTTCACTTCGCCGTTCGGATTCGGCATTAAACTGTAGGTCCCTTTCACTCATGTACAAATATAACACGCACAACATGAGTGGATGCGAAAAGCGAAAAGCTCGGCCTAGGCCCTCCATGGGCTGTTGTGCCATTAAAAGTAAAGTAAGCAAAGAATCAATATTTAAATAATAATAGCAGCGTTTTATTCGCTACTTTTAGCTAGTCGTGGTTAACTGAAGAGATATAGCGTATATTTATAGTTGTTGACACAACAGTGCAGGGATGGAATTGCAAAATTTGAGATTGTACCTACTTAATTTACAAAAATAGTTGTACCTTAATGAGGTACAACAATGCTCCTATAATAATGTATTCAGTTGGTTCACCATTTTTGAAAGAGGAAAGACATAGCAAAAAATTCACTACATTATTAATTCTTCTCACTGTAATCAATATTTTCTTTACTTATGCATATATATATCAACGAAAAAAAAAGAAAAAAAAATATTAGTATTGAAATTAAATTATTCTGTCATTTGCAAATTGTGCCAATAGTTCCTCCTTATTTAAAGGTACAAATGTACGAGTAATTACTTTTCCATTACTGCTATAGTGAACTGTTTATCACTTAGGTGGGCTAGTGAATGAGTGCTAGTTTGTAGTTTCAGTAGGCTCAGGATCAATTCTCATACACACGGAAAAATGCTGATGTAACCTCAACACCCTGTATATGCATATTCAAGTCTCAATGAAGCCGAAGCTCCAAAAAGCGCCCACTTTATTTTTATTGAAATCTGAGAAGAAAAAATCATTAAATAAAAATTTTTGACATAAATTGAGCACTTAAATTATACTCGTATACACTTCTTTGTTCGGCAAAATAAATTTTTAAAAGTCATCAAAGTGCTTATCCATACACAAGCACTCATACAAACAAATAAACACACATACACATGGGAATGCATGTGTACAAATACTACTTACATACATACATCTACTATGCTTGAGAAGCTGTCATAATGATGACGTTTACATTTCAATTAACGTACAACATAATTGCTGCAACAAAATTACATAATTATACTTTTAACAACAACAACTCAAGCACAATATGCAGAAGATGATGAAAAATGAAAAAGAAGTAGGAGCTGGAACTGGAACTGGAGGTACTAAAAGAAATGCTACAACTGAGCTGAACTGAACTGAATTAAAGAAAACTTAAAAGAAAACATGACGCATGCGCGCAGGTGTTGCTCAAGTGTCAAAAAAAAGTTAATAATCCTCCGGAGGGTCGGTCCAAGGAGAACGACAACAAGAAGGAGAAAGAGTTGGAGGAGAAGACGGAACACAAAGAAACAACATACAATGAACTGAGCTGAGAAAATGAAAGCAACATAGCGCCAAATGTAAAGCTGTCATTTATTGTATAATAACAAAAAACCAACAACGAACAGCAACGTAGAGGTAAAATGTTGGAGAGCTGCTTGTGCCACCACACAACACATGAAATGAAGCCAGTGTTGCACACTTTGATGATGGAGTGAATGTAAAAGTGTGAGCGCACACACATTTACACATGGTGAAAAAAGTAAAGTGACTATGCTTTTTTTTGCTTTATTTAAATAATAATTGAATTTTTATAATATGCCATTAAATGTCAAGCAAAAAACAAAAATCATAAAGCAGGGAAAAAGGAAACACGCTGAAGCCAAAAAGCCGAAGTGTGCAGAAATGAAAATATTTTGTGTGCGTTTCACTTAAAAGGTTTCTTTTCTGTATTATACTATATTTGTATATACCTATTTTGAGCACCCGTCCTCCTTCCTCCCGGAGCTGCAAGCGCCAAGTGTGCTCGTTTGATTTGTTCATTCTTTTGAACTACGCTCTGAGCAATATGATTCAAGTGTAAACTGATTCATTTTAAATTTTATTTTTTTTTATTTTGACACTTTACAGCTGCAAAGAATAACACAATCAAACAATACAAGAGCAATTAAAAGTTGTTGCAAAAGCATACAGCATACCTTTTGGAATATATGCATGACTACCTATTAACATACATACATATGTTTGCATGTTCGAGCATGTAGGTGGTACCTACCATGTAATAGTATGTGTGAAATATTTCAGCTTCAATAGACAATTTAAATAGTTGAAAGTCAACATTTTCAAGCAAAAATTTATGTTGTGCATTGAATACTTCTTAGGAAAGTTCGATTGATGTCTTAATACAAAATTCTGAATTACGGGATGCATCATAGTATTTAGCTTCAGCTAATTTTACATCAAGTATCGAATTTACATTTGTTTTATATTTTTGATGTATAAACCTGCTAGCTTCCGGTATAATCTAAATTTTGTGTTATGCATATCCGTAAATGCAACTTTCCTCGTTCAATCAATTGACATCAATGTTTACATGTAGCCCTTACACACTTCAATTGCTTGGCATCAAAACAATCAAGCTTACTTGTAATAAATTGTCAATCAAGTCCATACACGCATCAATCAGAATGTTAATCATTATTTTGATTTTCGTCAACCAGAAGTATCTCCGTGTCCATCTTACAGACTGTTTACATGGACGCAAGCCATAAAGACTTTGCGAGAGAAACACATAGAATGAAATAGAAGTTCCATGTAATTTTCTTACTATCATACTTTTCGATCTGCCGGTCTCACACAGTTTTTCATACTTGCTTCCGTATAAACATCCTCTTACACATACACAAAAGATTTCAACTACATCCGTATGCAAATGATTGACGTCAATCGATTGACCGTGGTACAACATACCAAGCTCTTACCTCATGAGATGAAGCTGAGTGAGTCGACGTTGAAATCGAAATTTTATATGTCACAATGTAAGCTACAATGCAAGGTACAATGCAAGCTACAATGCAAGCTACAATGCAAGCAGAGAAGTCGAATTTGGCTTCCTTTAAAATTTCTCCTTCTCTCTCCTATTTTCCAACACCAACAATACAAAGACCAAAAATAAAGTTACGGTGTTTTGCTTGCAATCACCAGCTCTCTCTCTTCTTTTCACCAAACAACGAGCAATAATTTAATATGTTAAAGATATCGTTCAAAAGTATTGCTTCTGAATTAAAATACTTTCTGAAGACAGCACAACTCTTGACGCATCTCGGTTTTCCCTCTTCGTCATCATATGAACTCGCTTATGCTAATAAAAAGCCCTGCAGGCTACTTTAAAGCTTCTGTGCCACTAATTTCTCACTAATTCCAACAGTTTCTACGTTCAAAACTGGTAATTACTTTGACTAGGTACCTCAAGTGATGTGATAAGAAAAATATAAAACGGAAAAATAATTTTCCAAATTAAAAACATAAAACAACGAAAACATAAATAGTTAAATCTTTTTTCTTTCGTCTTATTTTCAACTACGCATCTCGAAAGAAAAAACTAAATCTGGCCTTTGTCAATCAAGAATCAAAAGATAGTTGTAAGCTTCAAGAGGCACTGGCCAGTGATTATACACGCAGTGTTTACTCATTGATTGCCGCGGCTGTACAGTATCCATTGAAATATCCCTTGCTCACCCTTCGTACGGAATCAATCAGTTCTGCTTTGAAATATTTCAAAGATAAAAATCTCACATCTAAACTGAACTGGGTGTATCCAAACAAGGACATACTGGCCAAAGGCCTAAACATAATGAGGTTGTGGTATTAAAACAGCCTTTTGATCCTACTCCCCGGATATGTTTTTCTCTGGTAATGGTATCTCTTGCCATTCATTTCCATTCTGCAACTCATTCCATGTGTCACATGATGTGTCACATTAAAAAATTCTTTCATAAATTTTGTGTGGGCGGCACTCACATATAAAATTACCACCAAGGAGGAGATAGTCATAAAAATGAAATGCTCATTCTTCAATTTTCTTATTTTTTATTTTATTATTGCTCTATTAGGCAAATAAAATTGCGCCCTTTCTCTTTGTGGGCAAATGTTCCACCACTAGCAACAGCAGCACAAGAAAACGAAAACAATGAAGAAGAGTATAAAGAAACAGAAGAAGTGAAAAAACAAAATTCCAATGGAAAAATGTGTAATAAATTTTGCTGTACCACCAACATGACGCAACCAAATATATTGCCAGTACATAGTGGAAGATATACTGAGCAATAACAATATTTTGGCTATTTACGTGACATTCATGCTAAAGTATGTACAATATAACAACAACAACAACTAAAATTCCTATGTTATCCATAACAAACTTTCCGCTCAAGTCAAGTCTTGTTGCTGCTACTAAATGTATTAAAGATTAATTAGTGCATAAACACAAAAAAAAAAACAAACTAAACAAGAAATTTTGTTATCCTAAACTGTAACAAATAAAGTAATAAAAATGGCGTCGAAACGAATTGAGCGAACTAGCGAATATTGTGTGACATGTCGTTGTGTAAACACTTTGACGTTTCCAAAATAATGTAAACGAGATGCAACAACAACGAGCCACAGCGGTCACAGCAACCGACAACAAAAGTAGCAACAGACAAGAGTATGTCACTTGAAAATGTGCATATGCCACGAATACACATACGCACACGCACACATATACATATATTAATATACATACACATATTTAAAGACTTCCCAACTAGCAACCAGTATTGCCAACTGCTGTCTCACGTAAACTCTCACACTTACACACATACACACACATCAGCTCAACAAGTTTAGACATGTTTAGGCCAGCGGAAATGACCGCCGCTCCTTTGTTGCAAGAATAATGTGGAGGGAGGATTGGGCATAAAAGAATATCCAAACTTGCATAACTTTGTCAATTTAGTTAAAAAGCATGAAATTCTTATAGTTAGTTTTTTGGGTATTGCTTTTGACTTTATTATTAAAGTTATGGCTAAGCCAGATACTTTGTGATGAAGCATTCCACTGCTATAGAGGAGGAAAGTTTTCACTTAGAACCTCAGCTTAGCTCGATAATATACCAATCATTTCGAAGCAAAATCTACTTTAGAATTTAAACTGTAAATTTATGTACTTAAATATGTAAATGAAACCAATTTCAAAGCATTTTCATTTGCACGAACAAAAAAACAATTTTCTCTGGCCCATTTGTGTTTCCCAAATACAATAATATTAAATCATCACGTACCGAACAACTTGAATACGAACAGGCAGAGATAAATATTTTAGTGAAAACTAACAAAAGTATGCAGAAGGTTATCAGGTCAGAAAACTACATATCTACCAACGATACATACTACATACATAGAAAAAACATTAGTACAAATACATCGAGTGAGTACGTAGTAGGGGCAGAGAAGAAAAATATTTTCATAAGAAACAAACAAGCAAAAAAACAGGCAAAAGCAGCAAGCAAGCTAAACTCCAAGCAAACTAAACGCCAACACCAGCTAACATCAACCAAAAACAGTACAAAAAAAAAAAGAAAAAACAAAAAAGAAAGCAACACCAACAGCAGCAGCGTCCATGTTAGCATAAATGTCAAATTTGACATATGCAAAACAAGCAAACCATGCTAGTAGTAGCGTGTAACTAGTAGGAAAAATAGGGGGGCGGGGGGTACATACATATGTAGCTATAGCGAGAGGTGGTAGTAGCAGCGATGATTGTAAAGGGTGTTTTTTCTAGAAGTGTGGTTTTCAATCTGGCAATACTTTTTTCGGAGATGGTCTTTTTGACAGCTGTCACTTGATTTATGCTCAGTTTGGTTTGCCATTTCATAATGAATACGCCTGAACAATGTTTACAAATTATTGAATTTTTTTATAAAAAATTCAAAATTCAAATTTGCAAATTATTGAATTTTTTTTATAAAAAATTCAAGCGGTGTGAAAAAAGTGTTTCGCAAGCTACGTCCAGTTAGCTATGAGGCTCCTTTTTGGCTCAATGGATACGTGAATAATCAGAGTTGCCGTATTGGGAGTGAAGACCAGGCAGAGGCAATTCAGCAGCTACCAATGCATCCCGAAAAATGCACTTTTTGGTGCGGTTTATGGGCGGGCGGCATCATTGGGCTGTACTTCTTCAAAGACGATGAAGGCCGCAACGTTACGGTCAATGGAGAAAGATACCGTTCGATGATAACACCTTTTTATTCGCCGAAAATTACAGAATTGGACTAAAGCGACATGTGGATCCAACAGGACGACGCCACATGCCACACTGCACGCAAAACCATGCATCAATTGAGAGGCGAATTTGGTGAGCAGTTAATTTCACGTTTTGGTGTAGTCAATTGGTCACCAAGATCGTGTGATTTTATCCCGTTAGACTATATTTTGTGGAACTATGTCACGATTACTGCTTTGGAAACCAACATTGAACGCGTCATTTGTGAGATTCCGGCCGAAATGTGTGAAAAATGTGCCAAAATTGGACCTTCAGAATGGACCACTTGAAGCGTAGCCGCGGGCAACATTTAAGTGAAAATATCTTTAAAAGGTATATGACAGGAATGGATTTATCGATCCAAATAAAAATGTCATTCACTTTTGTAAAATTTCTGTGTTTTTTTTTTTCATTTTCAAAAATAAACTCTTATAAAAATCACCCTTTATGTAGTAACGCAACGACGGTAGCCTTAGGTAGGTAGAGTGGTGTCAATGTTTGGTTTGGGTCACTGTGGATATGGGTTGGAAATTGCAACAACAGCGACAGCTGCACACATTTCAACTTTTCTGTAAATACTTATTTCCCAAGAAATACAACATCAATTCAAAAAAAAAAGAAGAAATACTAAAAAAATTCACTTTTAAAATTTGTTCTAATTTTTTTTGTTTTTGTTGCGAAAATAAACTTAGAACTTAAGTAATAAATAATAAAATTTGTGAATATTATATTTGGATATGAACATGAAAGAAAAAGAAAAATCTCTGTATGAAAATTATTAAATATGAAATATGAAAAATTGGAGCAAGCACGTACGTTTTCTGCTCAAAAAGTTTCCTCATTCTTCAGTACACAAGTTTAGCTATGTATGTATAGGGTGTCTCAATAAGAGTGCACGATTTAAATTTTGTGCCATTAATTTTTTTTTGTGCAAGTTGCAACTTTTGAAATTTAATAGATACCATCTACGATTAATAATGACCCGCTTCACAAAGGAACGACGCGTTACCATTGTGAAAACCCATTACCAAAAGGTGACAGGTTAAAAGTTTATAGTTACAGGAACACGATAACGAAGTTATTGTGGCCCCAATGAACGGTATGGATCTGGACGACATGTGATTTCAACAGGACGTCGCCACCTGCCACACCGCGCATGAAATTGGATTTCCAGACGGAATCATCTCCCGAAATTCCGATGACAACTGGCCACCAAGACCATTAAATTAAACGTCGTGCGATCCACAAAAAATTTCTGAGTTCAGAGTCGAGATCCAACGCGTTATCGGTGAGATAGAGCCACATCTCTCTTAAAATGTGATCGAAAACTTAATTCAAAGAGCAAGGGTCTGTAATCAGATTTGCTTAATCAGAACATGTCTACTTCACAATGCAATTATAATTATCACAACTCGCTCAAAAATATACAATTTATTTTTAAATTAAATCGTTCACTCTATTGGGACACGCTTTATATAAATTCATCCTTGTACTATCAAATTTTCAAAGTAAAATTCTTAGTGTTAAATTTGAATATAAGTTATACTGTAGTAAACAACATATGTGGTTATGCTTGAGGCCATAACTCAGTGGTTACTGCTGCAAAAAAACGTTTGATTTGGATCAGGAAATATTTACCTATGAACGATAAATTTTAATTTTCGATACCTTAGAGAAGTTTTGGAGATACTACCCATCATTACTGATAAATATCTCATAAATTATGGTTTTTGCTACTAAATAAAAATAGATTTTGATCGGACAAATAACCAAATTCTCTCCGCCCTCCACCGTATTCCTTGGAAATGGGTAGCGCAATACGACCATTCAGAGTTATTGTGGCCTACCTGGACTTTCATAAATTCATACTTCGAAAAAAATGTTTAGTATCGTCCCTACTTCTATGTAGTTCTACAAATATTCCTAAGAGCAGGACAGCTACTACTGTTCTTGGCTTTGTCGCAAATGTAAGAAAATTGCTTCCCATATCCCACTCTTTTTTTTAACTGCAATTCCTTTCCTTTTGTGGGAGTAAAATCGCCCTGAACTCCATAGTAACGCTAATCAAGGGGAAAGAGAAAATAACCTGTCGTACTTTCCAATTAACAAACCATAACAACTAAGCTTGTGTAAACATCTCATAATTTACCTATATGTAATTTCAATAAGCAGTGGATCTTACATTTCCTGATTCTCTCCCCTTGAATTCCCTAGTAATTTAAACTGGTATACGAATCATACATATGAAAAGTAGACAGTATCATGAAGAAGTATGACTTGCAATTAATTATTTCTAGCTAAGCCAATTGTGTAACTATAGACTGGTCCTAACTGGAACACTCAATATTCGATGGGTTAATAAATTACTCCTGCAAAATGCTAAAAATAAAAAATTTTATTAAATAAAAAATTATTTATTTTAAGTAGATGACTCAGGGACACAACAAACACGTCCAGCGCCGAATGACGAACCTGTGCACTCCGTTATTTGATATGCTCAAATTCTCGGACTTCGTCGTCTATGTAACTGTTTGAACTTATGCTCAATTCTCAATAAAATAACAAGAAGCACCACAAACAACAACGAAGTGCTAATAAACTCTTTCAAACCAAGCGGGCAATTCTGTACCGCACGAGTTCACTAGCACTCGAACATGCTTAATAATAATTGATATTGCCTCACCATAACTAATCAAAATTGTTTTAATAGAAATTTTGATGAAAACAAAAAACAACAACAACAACCAAAGTCTACTTGAACGAAATGATGCAATAGCTCAAGCAAACGAAGTGGAATAACTAAATACAAATGAATCAGTAACAACAACAACAACAGCAGCAACATTTGAAACTGCAATCAATTTCATTGTATTAAACTGCAATCCGATTCAATTTAACAGCAACAAAAACGACAAAAGTACACACGAACTCAAGACTAAAAAACTGAAAGGCTGTGGCTGAAGAATGAAAATAGACAAAAGGAGCAAAGAGAAAATGAATTACAAAATAGTAGCCTTATTGCTCAAAGTGAGCAGAAGAAAAATCTAAACAGATTTTCCCAAAAAAATAGATGCTATATACATACATATGGTATATACTCGTATGTATATAAAATAGTGCGTTGGTCTGCTACACAGAGTGACCGGCGTTCAAATCTCGCCACAGGCAAAACCAAAAAGTAGGAAAAACTATTTTTCTACAGACAGGCAATAACAAACCTACAAGAGTAACAATTGCCTATGAAAAGCTTTTCACTTCGCCGTTCGGATTCGGTATTCATGTAAAAATACAACATGCACAAAATGAGTGGGTGTGAAAAGCTCGGCTTAGGTCCTCCATGGGCTGTTGTGCCATTAAAAGAAGAAAGAAAGAATATATATAAGAGAAAATATATGTGACTATTAAAGCCTTTGATGACATCGAGACGCGGAGTGTAAAAAATGGGTGGAATGGAAAGAGAGTATCAGTCAGAGAAAGAAAAAGAGGCAGAAAAAAACTTTCAAACTGGCTCAACTTCTCCACATAACTAAATATTGATATGCTTGGACATTTTTGTTACGTTTTCTTTAAAAAATTTCTCTTTACATTTCCTTCTTACTGATTCAGCTTAACGATATCAAACCATAGCATGCCCAAGCTAAGCCAAATAACTAAGCTGCACCCGAACTATGAATGCCTCTTCATACAACGCCACATCACATCAGCCAATGCAAAAAAATAATGCCGGCCACAGCCACAACTTGTACGTGAGTCTAGTTGCGGCTGCAACAAATGCATTTAGTGATTTTCCATCAGTTTCAACTTCAACTTCTCTTCATTGTACTTCACCATCACCAACGCTTCCGCCATCATTTGCATATTTTCGCATGCTGTGTGATGATGAGATGATGTTGGCAGCAACAATGCTGCATTTGTGGTGTACATACTCGTGCACATACATATATGTATGGTGCATGTGTGTACATCATTTCTGTGGGATTGTGTGTGTGTGAATTTTAAGATCCGATTAGGTCCATCAGGCTTAGCATTAACAGCTTCTTCTTTTTATAGTTTTTTGTTTTTTTTTTTTTTTTTTTTGTTCCAAGTTTAGATAGTTAGTTTTGGTTTTGCTTGACTCTCTGTCTGTCTGTCTGTCTGTCTGTCTATCTGAATGTCTGTAGTTTTTGTTAGTCTGCAACTACATCCTCGGCATCACCACCATTACCATCAAGCTAAACTAACCAATCAACCAAACTAAGTGTGTATTGCTATTGGTATTTTCTTTCTTTTTTTTTTTGGAGGAAGAGGCGGAGGAGGAGAGAGGTTGTGTAAATGCAGATTATGGTTTTTGTTTTACAATCGATTTACAGTATTTTGTGGGAATTTTCATTTGGTCTGTTTGCCTGAATGTACACATCTCTGTGTGTGAATGTTTCGAGTTTGTGTTTTAGTAGATATTATTGCAATGAAATAATGCCTCAAGTGTTTCATTGATTGATTGATATACTTCAAGCATTGATACTTTATATGAGGGTAATAGTAGGGAGGCTTGTGTTGATAGCTACAGATACGGGCTGGCTAAACATACATACATTTCCAAATTGACCCAGCACGCAACAAATTTAAAATACCTACATACGTATGTATGCAACATTTGTGGCAATTCTAATATCAAGTAATAGTTTTATGTATTATTAAGTATTTAAAAAAACAAATTATTTAAACTATCAACAAGCTAGTTTAACTTGGTTGCGATCAACTAGTATTTATTTTACTAATTAATAATTTTGAGAAAGCTATAAGTGATGAACATTTGAAAACATTTGAAAACATTTTCAATGTTGTTCATGCAGTTATTGACTGACATACTTATTTGAAAGTTTCAATTGTAATTTTCAAGCTTGCAGTTTGTCGCCTTATTCACTTTTTTCAATTTCATTTCATTTCAAATTTATGACTCTTTCAACCTAAAATTAAATGTTCAAACTCATTCATAGAAATATATTGCACTTGTCACTTAGCTTTATTAATCTAAATTTAATTGTTATACAAACAATTTTTTTGATATTATGCATATTTGAACTTTCCTATAAAATTATAGTAAGTCTAATGAGTAGCTATATTTGAAAGTTGTAAATGCCTACTCTAAATTATTAGCTTCAGCTACAATATATATAAATTATTTAGTAAACCGTACTAAAACTATTGACAAAAAACATAAAAACATTGATCGAACTTAAACAATTTTTTGTACTTATATTTTTTACAATAATTAATTCCATACTGAATTAATTAAAATGAATGGAAAAAATTCAAAAATTTCACATTAATTTTTGCATAACTGCCTTTAGATTTATCGTGATACATATGCAATTTAGTTGTTTTGCTGCTACTATATATGCAGTTGCAATTAGTATTAACAACAGTCTGCAAAAGCAATATGGACGATAATGGACTCTAGTTGGTTTGTTGAAACTAGTTCGTTATGCATTTGTTAATTAAGAAAATTTGTTTGACTGATTTTTTTTTCTCACGTTTCAGCACTTTTTATATAAGTATTTATGTGTTTTGATAAATGTTTGCATATAATTTTTGTTAGTGCAAATTAACATTTTGATAAATTTTATCAATTATTCATTTAATTCATTCGATCATTTTTCCATTTGAAATCGGCAATTTAATTAAAAAATAATTGATGTTGTATGGATTAGAGTATTATTATAATAATTAAATGTTCGACTGAGCATTTATAGTTGGCAGTGTCATCACGATATTAAATGCAGATGGGACATTTAAAAGCAAAACGCTCAGCCTAGGACCTCCATGGGCTGTTGTGCCATTAAAGGAAAAAAAGGACATTTACATCACAAAATGAGCAGTGAAAACTGTTAAATTTTATTCAATATTTTTTCAGATTTTTAACTTTTTGAACCACAAAATTCAGCTATTTAGAACCTCAAGCACAAAAGTCTGACATATTAAACATTATAGACACCCATATTTTAAAAGTTATTTAAAACAAAATTTGATTTAATGCAATTCAAAACTTTGCTATAAAATTATAGCAAGTCCAGGATATGTCTGTTTTTGAATTTTTCAAATGCACCCTATTTAATAAAAGAAGCTTCTACAATACAAATTCAATAATTCCATTATTTTAAATATATTTCAAAACATTTTCGCTATATATTAAAATAATAACCACACTCACAAACAAATTACAGTAGGGCAAATTCAAATATCAAATATATGGTAAATGAAATCGAAGCAATTATTGAAATTACAAACACACACATGCAAAAACATAAAAACAGCAACAGCAAATAGAACCTCACAAAAATAATAACATTTAATTTCGCCACAGGATAAAAATTCTATTTCACATGTAAGAATTTACAAACATGCATTTGCAGATAACTTTCATTCCATGTAATTACTTACAACAAATATTTATGAATTTGAATGAATGCATTTTTTAGGCTTTGAATTTATTGATTTGCATGCTTTCAATTATGTGTTTGTAAAATGTATACGTTTATGTGTGTGTGCGCGCGTGTGTGTGTGTTAGAATTCTGTAAATGACGAACACAAATATTTCATAAATAAATTTTATTGAAATTAAATTATTATGGTAGTATATGCCATAAAATGGCAAAAAATTTTTTAATAGAATATATTAGAGAAAATTGCAGTTTTTACATATTTTTATTATTAAATACATAAGTATGCAAATCCAAAGCAACTGCTGCAATAGCAATAAAAATCTTATCAGCTTACTAGTGTTGAAAATTTCCACAAAATTGTTTATTCAATCCATCAACACATAATGTTAACTTTTTGAACTTCGATTGTGTGCATGTCAGTTTGTAACAAAGTATTAGATTAAATTAAACAAATAAATTTGAAAATGTATACAGGATACTTGGTGTTCTGTGGAGCATTCTCTAAGTAGAAATTGATTTTTACAAAAAGCCAATACATGCTGAATAGAAATAGCCGTCGGCAATGATTATCTTCTACTTTGATGTAATTTATGTGCTGAACATTACAATGTAACTTTTTCCAGTTCATATTTTTAAATGCTGTTACTACCAATGCTGCGTTGGAGTGCTACGCAGAGTGTCCGGGGTTCGAATCTCGGCACAGGCAAAATCAAAAAGTATAAAATATAAATTTTCTACACGGCTCTACCTCTTGGCAGGCAATGGCAAACCCCTACAAGAGTAAAAATTGCCTATGAAAAGCTTTTCACTTCGCCGTTCGGATTCGGCATTAAACTGTAGGTTCCTTCCATTCATGTACAAATATAACACGCACAACATGAGTGGATGCGAAAAGCGAAAAGCTCGGCCTATCCCTCCATGGGCGGTTGTACCATTAAAAGTAAAGTAAAGTTACTCTTGCTATAATTTTATAGCAAGTTCTCAATTGCATTATTCCATATCACTTTTTAGATAATTGGTTTCAATAAGTTAAGTCGGCTTTCTGGGACTTTTATTAAGTAGTTCCCAAACGATTAGGGGTTGATTGAACTCAGTAATGTTAAAGTTAAAAGGAGTTTCTAAAATACATACATATGCACATATTATTTGGCTAATTGTTACATTTTTAACCCAGAGCTATTCCAAAAATAGGACACAATAGAGAGATACAAATTTTCATTATGTTTTTCTTATCATTTTTCCATCTTCATATTTTTACTGTACACATTTAAATTGTCAAAGTAGCATCGAAACCTAGACTTACTTACTATAACTTTATAGCAAGTTCTGATTTACATTATTCATTATCCAATAGATATTTGGGCTTAAGAACGTTCATAGAATAAATCAATAATTTGTGTTCTCCGAAACGCTTTGGGCCAAAGTTAAATAGCATTTACAAATTGACTGCAGCCCCACAGCCACACCCTGCTTCCATGCATATTATTCAAATATTTATATTTGCGTTTATAATATCATGTTTATTCATCGATTGTATACACATTTACATACATATGTGTACCGAAATATCGAGTATCTTTGGCTAAATAGTCTTAAGGTTATTACATTTCCAGATTCTATGCGCTCATACACAATGTGTATGCATCTTTGACCTAACATGCTGTAAAACTAAATTTTACATTTACTATTCATATTCTCTGAAGCATGATAATATTTTATTGTTGCCATTGTTAGTAAATTTCATAATAAATTAAACTAAATAAGCACATTTTCACAACTTTTAGCAATAAACACAGACCTGACATCTACAATAGTTGAATAGGTACCAACATACACAATAAAGGCAGCTTGGTTGTATCCTTAAAACGAGTACAGTACGAGTATATTGCATCTATTCTTATTGCATACAATTTTAAGTCTCTTTGACTTCTTATGTCATTAATATTAATTTGTTATTTTGTTAATTTAATTTATGCCATTGTATGTATGTACAAAATAACAATAAATTTTCATAAATAGTACATACTACAGACACAAACACATATATACATATATGCATATGTATATTATATATAATGTAAACAATTCACAATTATTTAGTTTCGTCAGTGCATTTGGATTTCGGATCGGATGAGTGTCTGCGAGTATATGTAAACTAATAACAAATTTAGATTATCTTTTTTGCTACTCTATTTTCATTCATTTATTTTTATTATTATTTTAGTTTTTAATGCATTTAGATGACTTCATGAAATTCAATATGAGTTATGCATTTTTTAATACATATTTGACAGAATTAGAATAATAACATATTATGTTTATTGTAGCCTTGAATAAACAGATAATTCTTCATGTAAAAAAAAATATAGAATTAGAAAAGTTTGACTTATTGATGAGTATTAAAAGTGATCTCATTTCATTTCAACACAGTGGCTTTGGAGCAAAATTCAATTCCTTGCATGCGTCAGCTAGAAATATAAACGTTACCTGCTTCTAGATTTCAAGCCCAAAAGAAATCTTTCGCAAATTTTTACTACTAAGTATTTGATGCACCTCCCTAATATTTATTGAAAAACTATTTAAATTTTTTATATATAACAACTTGGACCTACTATAATTTTATAGCAAAGTTCTGAAATCCATTTTAGAACATATTCTTTATACATTTTGTTTCAAGCACTTTTCTTGCATGAAAACTAATGATTACAATCATTTTAAGTTGCCTAAACTTCACAGAAATTTAGAATCTAGCAATAGATTAAGCTCTCAAGCACAAAATTGTTATACAGAACAATATTATTGTTTATAAGAAAATATGTTTAATTACAATATATTACTACCACTATCTGAACGTACTATAATTTTTATAGCAAAGTTCTGAATTGCATTACTTCACAAATTTATTTAGAGATTTTGTTGCTGAACTTTCATAAAATGAAAACCCCTCATTAAAGCTGCATAGAACTTCTGGGAATTTTGTAATCAAATATTAAATGTAGCCTGTAAACATAATCATCCTACTGCACACATAGTGCATAAGTAATCCTCTTTTACCACCCATCTACTATTATCTTTTTAAACTGTATTTACAACTGAAATTTCAATCAAAATTTACCAAATATTCAATACTAAGTATGCATTCTGTAAAGTAATAAAAGTTCATGTGTTTTCGTAATACTGTAGCAAGCATCAAAAGTACACAATAGCCACAAATATTTTGTGCTAGGAACTTCACTGCCCCCTCAAGAGCTCGTCCTCGTGGTATACCAAAACCCAGTAAAAAATTATAGAATAGTATGTTAATTAGCTTTTACTTTCTAGATGATACAACAATTCATTAACTATATGAACTCCATATTACTATTAATATGAAGTGATTATCAACCATTTACCTTTGATTTTGACCTACAATACGTGGAATAAGTTGATCTCTTAATTTAAAACATCTATATGTATAGTACTTATACAAGAGAATTGTACCCACATTTTCTGCTAGGTGTATTATTTTCTAAGTTTGCATGCTTGTGCATATTGAACGCATTTAGCTATAGTAGTTAGGTATTATTTAAATTATTGCAAAATGCTTTTTGAACTCGTTGACTTACTGTGGCGCATGCTGCAAACAACATTGAAAGTTCTGTCTGAGTTCCCATAATGCGATGATACTGCAGCAAAATTTTAGAAAATACGTAAAACACAATCAGCTTGTAAAACACTCACACTCTCATATGTATTTAAACACATACATATACTTAAATACATACACTTATACACATAACATTTATGGGTTAGCAATTTTGCTCTCGTTTGCAAATAACAATAATTCAACCATTTACAACAACGGCAACGACAACGACAACGACATTTTATTGTGGCCGCCGAGGCCATCGTCCATAATCTGCATGAGCATTCCATGGTTGCAGTATGTACTCTGTATGCTGAGAGGAATGAATTGAATGTGTGTTGCATACATTTGGAAATTACTGCAGCAGCAGCAACATTTAATGGCACAGCCGCACACACAAACACACACACACACTAATTCTATTTGAGTAACACATTTTGTTGCATTGTGCCATCAGGGAAACTGTAAGTGCAAAAGGAGAAGGTTTCGGGGAAAATTTGCGCGAGCGTATATAATACGATGAGTGATGAGTTTTGGATTTTCGCTTTTATTTTTCTGGAAACGAGAAGGGTGGGGGAGGGGAGGGGAATTGCTGAAGTGTTTTGAAGCGACACGCTTTAGTTGCAAACCACGCGCGCCGCTTCCGTTTTGTGAAATGATAGCGCGGGTGAGAAGAAGTGTCAGATTGTGGAAATGAAATTTTGTGATAAGGATGATTGATTTTTATTTATTATTCAGGAAAAATAATAATAGTTAGATTGATGTGTATCTAAATATGTATATACTTATACCATATATAGTCTGTAACATAAAATCAATTGAAAAACGCATTTACATTTCCAAAGTATTACATTTTATGACTGCGAGGCTATGAAGGGAAACATTGTTTCTGATCTAATATTCTGCCAACTATTGTGGAAAGCTTCTAGCAAATCATTGGTGGTCCTCTAGATCTGATAAATAGCTCATATCGTCCTCGTTTAATGGATTATATTTATATATTCAAAATATAATAACTACCTGGACTTACTATAATTTTATAGGAAGTTCCGAAACACACTAACATTTTGATTTCATACATTCATAGGCTTAAAATTTATCATTAAAACAATAAAAAAATAATAATAAAATATTTTATAAACAAATAAGACATATCACTTCGAATAAAGCTTCGGACTGGTGAGGATCTGAATGAATTATATTAGTTGGGCTCGTCGTTTTGAAAACTAAAACTTTACATTTAGTTAGTATGTGGAGAGTATTTAAGATTTCCCTTTACCCTTAGTGCTTGGTTAGAGTGTTCAAAATAGTAATAGTAATGAACGTCATATTGAATCCTAATTTTAACTATTTCAGTTTTCTAAATATAATCAATAACTAGATATACAAGCTCTACCCATTTTGCATTTTAAGGAAGTCCAAAATAGTGTCTGAGTAGATGTGGACTGAATTCTCTTTTTAAACCCTACACACCCGTGTAGAGGGTATATTGGTTTTGATCCACTAATAGTTGTTTGTACGCCCTTAACTATGCGTTATAGCTACATTTGTATGTATGTACGTATTATATATATTTATAAATGGTCAACATTCGGCATAAAGCACGCCTACTTTCCATACAAGTGAAAAATTCAACAGACAATATCTATGGAAATAGTGAAGCAAATGGAACCAAATTGCTGCATTCTTCTTCTTCTTTTAATGGCTCATCAGCTCATGGACCGAGCTTTTCGCATCGACTCATATTGTGCAGCATATATATTTGTATATGAATAGAAGGGGCATACACAGTCAAGTTAGCTTCAGAAATAACTGATGTTACCGTCATTAGCCAATAGCCATACAAAAGCCATATGCTTACTTCCCATACAAAATTTTGTAAAAACAAAATATTTTCGCAAAATCTATAAAAATCTAACCCACCGTTGAATGCAAAAAGGGTTTGTAGGGTATATAAAATTCCGCCGCGCCCGAACTTTGCTTTCGGGATTTTTATGCCGAAAACTGTTGAATTCACTTATCTAATGGAAAATATTAAAATTTTCCAATTATCTGGACTTACTATAATATTTATAGCAGATTCCTGAAATGCAATATTTCACAAAAGAGTTCGTATCCAAAACTTTCATCGATATTGTTATTACTTGTAGAAAATTGGAATGAAACAATAAATAAAACATCTATCACCTTTCAAGAATACTCGGAGTTTGTGTAACTAGATCTCCAAAAGAAAAATATTGTACTACCATCACAGCCTTCGAATTTGCATATCAATTTATTTCCTTAATTGGGAAGTCAGAATTCTGAAAATTTAGCACATAAAAACCACTTATAAAATCAGAATAAAAGAAATATACTGGGGTTCAAAAAATTTTTCTCGAAATCTTTATTTTTCGTATATATTATTTTTCTCTAGTAAAAGTGGTGACACCGGCATAATATTATTCATTCCCACACTACCCAAACCAATAAATAAAATCAATCAAAAAGAACAAAATAAGGAGGAGAAAGAACTAGAAAAAAAACGAATGATGTCAAACTAATTCTAAATTGTTTATTTTAGCGCGCACAAATGTCAATTCCTTTCAATATTTACGCAGCCATGACAAATCGTGGCAAACAGTCAGACCGACAGACAAATACACAGACGCAAAGAGCAAATATGTAGATCGAATCGTTGCGTCTCACGACGGTACTTTAATAGATCGATGGATCAATGTATTCGTTGCGATAATATTGCGCAATTTTTACACAACTTTTGTGAAAGAACACAGTCATCATCATTTTCACATCATGACAATTAATTAGATCTACTTGTGCATGTATTCATACATACATACATACGATGTACATGTACAATGTACATGGTTGGCAATATACATACTCCCAATCCCTCGATGTGTCAAATAATTTACGATGCAAAACACATTATTGAATATAATTGAAATAATGCAATGAGGCGTTGAAATGTGCGTGAATTTTCGTTTCGAATAAGTTTGCCTTTTTTATAGACGTTAGTCGTAGGAAGTAAAATTTATTTAGAAAACTGTAAAAAAGATAAGGGTGTTTTTTTCGTGTTCTTCTGTCGCTGCTGAGTGTGTGACGGAAATATCGACAACATATCGCTGTGAGTGTTGAAATATAATAAATGTCAATAATATAAATTATATCATGCGATAATAATAATGAAAATAAAAAGTAGCATGAGTTTTCTCTGTGCACAATTAGTGGGAAACGATTTTCCCTCAATTTTTATTTATGTCCTCCTTTTATGTGGAAGAAAGAACCTTTTAAATAAATTGAATAACTATTACAATTACAGCAATTACTTAATTTTCATACTATGTATGTATACACATAAAATATATTATAATATCATTTAGTTGTGATATGTAAATTATATGCATTAGTAAATATATTTGCTTACCTGCTGTTAAACGACGATGACGATATTTCGTATCCGGTGTTTGTGTGTGTGTGTGAATGTAGTGGGGGTGAGTTTATGAAATAAATCCACAATTTTTTATTTTTATTTTTTTTTGTCGTTTGTTTATTCCCTCATTACAAGTTCAATTCTGTAAAGAAAAATAAGAGAAAATAAATGGAAAATTATTGAATTTCAGTAATGAGCCGGAATAAATATTCAATAATAATTTATAATGTATTTCAGACTCATCACTGTCTTTTATGGAGTTAGATATACAATACACATGACAATTAAAAAGTATTTTAATACTGAGTTATATAATTTGAATTTTCACAATTTGGAAAGTGAAAAAAACCTCGGGATAAGGAAATGATGGTCAATTAAAATAGCTGTGTTAGAGGTGGATATGTCAAAAGTTTATGTTGAGGCTAGCTTAGTTCCCTTCAAAATTTTCTGAATAGTTAAAGACTTCGGTTGGACTATTTAGAATACTTTTAGAATACTAGTTTTAGAATACTCCGAAAAAATGTAAATTATTGATTTTAGGAAGAAAAAAGTCAGCTCCTTTCAAACTTTATCCAGCTTTCCTAAAATTTGATTCAGCCTAGGGTTTGGTTGTGATCCCACTAGTGCTGGAGAGTTTCAGGATGAGGCACCTCTTTTTCAAGACGACTGTGAAAAGAAGGCAATATTTAAATACAAAATTTTCGTTTGTGTAAGACAATACAATCAAGAATTCCGAACCTACTCCCCTTGGATCCACTATAACTGGACAATTTTGTTTTTTTTTTACTTGTAAGTTTATAGATTTTTATCCACTCGGGCATCATCTCTTAATCACTTTGGGGATATAAGTACCTCTCATGATTAAAAAATAACTTTAATGAGCGATCAAGATAAAACTTTTTCTAGATCCTTTGAATTAGCTAGTCATGAAGATCCCCTAGATTCTTATAGTTGATTTGTAACATTTTCAAGCATATTACTTTTTCTTCATTCAATCTCTTCTCTCAGAAGTAATCCATCGTGCGCCTGTGCGTATATTTCTCATAAATCAAAATATATTGTACCAAAAGTAATTTTTTTCATGTGCATGACACACAAAACTTTTTCATTTGTATATAAATATGTTGGTACTTCAGCGGGAATGAATAATTATGTCAAGTACTAATTACTTGCATGGAGATATCAGCTAGCAGAAATAAAATGAGCACAGTAAAAATATTCCAATTGACGCAATGTCGTCAGTGATGCAAAGTAAACAAAAATTATAGTAAGTAGGTACTTGAAAAGTAAATATATACATGAATATGTATGCATGCGAATGTGAGTGCAATTGAAGATGCTCGTAGTCGTTGACAGATTTTTGTGAAATGAATAGAATGTACAATAACACAAATAAAATACCAAAGTGAAATATTTCTTTTATACAATGTTGTTGTTGCTGATCGCAAGCACCCACTATTTTGTTAATAATAAACTTCAATTGTGTGCTGTAAGAAAACACACACGAACACTTACGCACACACACATCATGTACGCATTTACTGATTACCCCATCAATTCTTTAGTTGGTTTGAATGAATGATTTGGTTTTTTTTTTTGTATTTGTATTTGTTCAAAGGAAAATTAAATTTCGTAATTCTTTTCTTGATTGCCTCATGAATTTGTGTGAGTATGAGTGAATTTTTTTTGTCGCTTCAATTAAGCGTGAAATAAATTTCTTGATTGCCTTCAATTGAAATGAATTGTTCTTTAATTGAGAATCTAATCAGCAGGCAAGCAGCAATAGCTGCAACGTGTAGAAATTTTTGTTGAAAAAATATAAAGATTTTTAGTGTTTCAAAGCGTTGTTAAGAAATTTGATTTAATTGTTTTGTTCTCAACATGTATAAAGTGGCAATGGAAATGTGATTTCGGGATTATGGGCGCCCATGGTGGAGAGCAAAACAATTTGCATTACATTTCATATTTTTCAGAAGAAGTAAAATCCATTAATATTTAAAATCTCGAAGATATTTATTGACCTCATTGATTAATCATCTGTTCTTGTATCTGCAATTGGAGCAGAGAACCTCAAATTGATTGAGAGAAGGAGGTAAAATTTCTTAAGCTACAAGGTAGTATGAAGTATTTCCTTTTATTATCTCTAGAAATATTTCAGCTTATAGGTGAGGATATGTTACGCATGCCATTATCTGCATAAATATTCGCCCTTCTACTCGGAGGCAACTATGCGCATTGTGTTTGCAAATCCATGGTTACATTTAATGTCAATGTGCTACCTTTATTAAACCACTTGATTTTCCAGAAGAAACAAAGGAGATCTGATAATTTCAATTTTGTTATCCCTGTTAAGCTTGTGAATCCAGGCCATTTCGTTTGTAGCCCTTGACATAGACATAATAAATGGAGAAACGATTCTACCTCTTCTTCATCGTGACAACTTGAGCACACTCCGCTCGTCGGAATACGCCAATGTTGGAGCATTGGTGCGTTTGCATAATGTCCGGTTATGACTCCAGTAATCACCCGTACTGCAGATTAGTTAAGCCCTAACAGAACTTTCATTTTCTTATATTCTAACCTAGGCTAAAAGGCCCGAGAGACTTTACAGTAATCCCGGTTAGTTCAAAAGTCGTTTGCCACCGCAATTATATATTCGATTATGTTTGTAAATAGTTCGCATATCGGAGTTTGAATTGGAAACCTTTTCTGACAAACTCGTATGCTTACTTGCAACCTTCAATAGTGCTATTTCAAGGAATCCAGCAGAGAGAGAGAGAGAGAGACCTTGTGATGGCAAATATCCACAAGTGAAGCCCGATTTTTCAATTCAATCTTCGATTTTACAACCGTGAATTCTAACGTTTTCAGTGCTGCTTGGCAGTCAACATAAATAGTGATATTCGAAGCCCGAATTGCATTATTTTGTATTAGCTTAGCTTCTCAGTTGCATAGATCTAAGCTTGAAAGAAGCTGAAGGAATCAGGTAGTCGATACGACTGTCTTATCCGCAGGCCATCCGAGTAGACACTAGCCCCAATTACCTTTTATAGAGCCCCAGACTCCCAGTCTTCCCTTCAGTTTATAAAAGAGCATAATTTTATTCCAAATGATTCCTTATCATTATCATGTGAAATATTCATGAAATTTTTACAGGATTTCACACCGCAGTCCTAGCAAAAAAACAATCAAGAAGTAAGTATTTAAAAAACTCTTATGTGGTTTCCTACTAAAATTAAACACTTTATGCTGTTTACTTTTACTGCTTTTAGAAGCATATGACATTAACATTTCACACACACACCAACCCGCAAAGCCAAAAGTGAGCACACACATACTGTGCGAAACCCCAAAAGTATTACTTATTTAAACATTTTTTTTTATTTTGAGTCCTGTTAAGCTTTAACAATGCAAGCTTTTTATAAACATTCACATTTAGATAACGAACAAGAAAAAATTCAGAATAAAAAAAAAAACAAGTCTAATATGAGTTTCAACTAACTAAATATGCATGGTGCTACAATGTGAGAATGTGTGCCCTACACACACAAACACATACATAGATATGCGTTACATATCAACGCACAATTCAAATTGTGTTAAAAATTATAATTTCCATTTATAAAAGGACGGAACTGCACAAAATGCTAATTTGCGAAAAATACCATAATAAAATGAATGAATTTCAATTGCCAATTGCTTTCACTGTGTGTGAGTATTCGCATTGCAATACATAAATTTGTGTATGTGTGTGTGACACCCATTTGTAAAAGTTCTCTCTCGCCAAAGCTATTAAAAACAGCTGACTACATTCTATTGTTGCATTACATTTAGAATATCAGAACGTGTGTGTGTGTGTGTGTGTGTGTAAATGCATAAATCGATTTAGTTCAAAATATTTTTGTGTTTGTATGGCGTTTCGAATATGGACAAAATTGAAATGCCGCTTGCAAATGTGCGTATATTTGTAAAACACACACACACACTCATAATCGCCCTCCAATTCTTTTGTTATAATAATCACCGCAACGCCACGCCACGCCACGCTCGACGGACACCGAAAACATTGTTCAGCATTCAAAGTCTTTCCACTAATGTTTTCAGCATTTGCCACCCGTGAGCGCTCGCCTCTTCAACATTATTTGTTGCCGGCGTTTTCAAAATTCTATAATAATCTATGTATAATAATTGAAAAGTATATTGCTTATTACGAGATGAATATTGGCTTCCTGTATTAGTTGTGCTTATATATACAAATATGTTAAGTCTGACTGCGTGATTCATTGACTCACAGAGTGACTCACTAACTCCTAGCTCAAACTACTAGAGGTAGAAATATAAAACTTGGGGAGTTTATTCCTTTTATGATGTAGACTCTCACTATATAAAGATTTTTTTTCTCTTTCTATATCCCTAAAATGGGCGTGGCAATAATTTAACTCCATATCTTTACAAATATGTTTCCCAAGTGGTCTAATAATTTTTTGTATAGATATAAGTTGGTATATAACACTAATTGCAACTAAGTGAAGCAGCCGGTATTGTTTTGTGTAAGTAGGCGTAGCATATCTGAATAAAAATTAAGAACAATTTTACTTAAATTCCACATTCACTCAAACAATATATTAAAATAATTAATCGATCCATTTTCCAGAGTTTACACATTTCATTGATTAAAAGCCATTGGAAAAATTTATGTAATTCCTTTTTTATTTTGCGGGCAGCACCGCGTATCTTTCAACCAATGTATGCTTGTATGTATTAACGTTTTATATTGGAAATTGCTTTAAAATGAAATTAGCGTGTGTAGCTAGACTAAAATTGATTTAAGGCTAATGGCACAAACAAATTTCGCTACACACTTAATCTATTTATAGTCCCAATTTATGACTAAGTGAACTTCTTATATGCTCACACATTTGTACTAGTTAGAAATAATTTTAAAGGGACTCGGTTTTAGAGATTCTGCAAAATGAGGGCGTTGCAAAAATAATATATGTAACTAGGAGAAGGGGACAACTACATTTACAATTTTCGCATTCACATTGTTTGTGGCCCTAAAACTTCTGAAAGACTTATCGCGTTGACAAATTTATTGAGTTCGTTAATTGAAAAAAGTGAACGGACAAATGTCCTGAGCTTGACTCTTTAAGATCACAGTAATAATAACAGAATATAGATAAGATCCGAAAACTCAATTGCGAAAACTCAGAGAACTTTTATTTGTGAGACTAATTTTATTAGTCTCACATGCAACAGATTAATATTGATGAGAAGATTTTCTCGGTTTTTGATTTCTTTAAAAGGTGTTAATTCGGGAACGGATATTTCTTAAAAATGTGTCTTTCTTAAGCTCCCTATTGCATTTGCTAGTATTAGAGACAGATTATGTTCAACTATTTTTATAAAAGAACGTGAATAAAAAACTTGAGAATATTTGTTAGTAGAGGAAGGTAAGGAGTATAAGCAGGAAATGGATTTCAGGTCCCTTGCTTTTCTAGTAGTTTAAATAAATCTGAAACGTAGTCGCACCCATTTACTCACACTTTTGTTCGCAAGTCATTGTATGCCTTTAACTACTAAGCTTACGTAAGATAATGTGAGGAACAAAATCAACTCACTGTTAAATTACATTAATTCACAAATTTATACTTTTCTAGAGTGTTTCCTTCAATGTAAATGTTGCTCTTGAATCAATTTCTCTCCCAGTATTTACACCAAGAAATTTCAACTTCAACATGTATTCATGCCTAAAATTATGCAACGTTATTTTTTTAGTGAGCTCTTTTCTTTCCATTGCTGGTACATATTTATGATGTAGTACTCGAGTATACTTCGATATCTGCATGTAGTGGCAACATTTATGCCGTTTATTTATGACTTAATCCATTTGACGTGTCGGTGACGTCAGTGTGTTACAACTAAAAATAACATAACAGGAAGGAAAAAACATAGTCACACCAATACTAACAACAGCAGCAGCGCATTGAATTGGTAAAATGTTAAATTTTCGCTTTACCACTAGGTACTACAATATTCACACTTACCCACTTACACACACATGCATTCATACATATTATGTACATACATATACATGGTTTATTCATGTGACAAGTTCCATGAAATATTTTGGTTGCAAAATTCAGAATCCGCATTCACACGATATTTTGCGCTACATTTGCACATGCATCATTTTCCATACACTCACACAAACATTTGATATGTCACCACAGCCCAAAGCGACCAGGGAGAGAGAGAATAGCGTAGCAGTAAAGTGCGATAAGAGAGTAATATTGGTGTTGCATTTCCATTGTTGCACACAAGCCTCGTATGGTAGCGACAATGACTGCATCAGCAGCAGTAGCAGTAACAACCGTGAAAGAAGAAATGTTGTAACATGATGATTTACTGTTTGCAACATGCAAATTGGCAACACAATTCATTTGAATGTGTACGTACGTAAAACTTTATATGTGTGTGAGTGCATTTATTCATATCGGTGAAAAGGTGAAATTTATAATGGGTACGAGTATTCATATATAGCGGGTGGGTGTGTAAAAAATGTTTATGAGGTTGCAGATTTTTGATAAAAATAAAAGCTGTTGCTGGTGAACGGACTTTCATAATTTTTTCCCCTACAGAATACCAATAAGACACAATATAAATCTAGAAATATTGAAGCAACAGAAGAATTGGTAAGAGCTGCCAGTTTTACAAAGTTTTAATACCATAAACCAAGAGTCTTTGGGAATAATGCCGAAAATAAATCACTTCATAGCCATCAAAGACTTGATTTACGCGGCAATCAAGCTAATAGCCAAGCTTTGGGTTGATATAGAGCAAGGTCCTATACTTCGTATGGCACATAAGAGAGAAACATTCGTATGAATTATCAAAGAGTTGTCAAAAAGCCTTGTTAAATTTTCTTTGATCTTAAGACTTTCAAGTTCGATAGTAGGCTTCTTTGGAAGCCCATTCCATTCTGTAACAAAGGAGAACGCGAAATGTTGCAATCCTTTTCGGTTATCAAACTACCAATAAAATATTTAGCCTTTCCAATTGGATCCACGAGCTAGTCCAAAACAAAAGTGTAACTAAATCTGTTGTTGTCGTAAACTATTGTGCAATATTGAATAAGAAGAACTACACCCTTTTTCGTTCTCAAATGGTTGTCAATGCCCTAAGTTGCTACCCAATCAATTCTAAATTATTCTGATAATAACTAAAAAAAACTACAGTGACAAGATCAAAATCATTCTTTATGAAATTCTACGTAGAATTTTTTAGATGTGAATGAAATAAATTCAAGTTTATCAAAAATAGAGTTGTGATTTTTCAAACTGAGCCCAGAACCATTTTGTGTTATAGATAAAAATTAACGAGAAAATCTCCACAAAAAATTCCATTATAATATTTTTTAACCAATATTCCTCAAAGGAGTAAAATGATAATACCTTCTTCTTCTTTTAATGGCACAACAGCTCATGGAGGGCCTAGGCTGAGCTTTTAACACCCACTCATGTTGTGTATGTTATATTTGTACATGGAATGGAAGGAACCTACAGTTTTATGCCGAATCCGAACGGCGAAGTGTATAGCTTTTCATAGGTAATTTTTACTCTTGTAGGTTTGCCATTGCCCGTCAAGAGGTGGTGCCGTGTATAAAAATTGTTTTTCCTACTCCGAGATACTGCGCAGCAGTCCAACGTGCTACCAACTATGCCTCAGTGACCAGAGGAAATTCCTGGTAGAACTTAATAACTTGGAAGACAATGAGGAAATCGTTGAGTTTTAAAATATTTCCGAGTATAAATATAATGCAAAGTCCAACCTTTCGTTGGTCCAGAATTAGAGCACAATAGAATCGGGGAATCAGAGCACAATGGGTGAAAACTAAGCATTTTCAAAGCTATTTATGGTAATCTCTCTGAACTGCAGTAAAACGAAATTCCGACTGAATGTGACTTATCACAGTGATAGAAAAGGTGAATTAATATCTATTGGAAATAATGGCTACATGATCTATCTCAAAGATGCTAAGAGTCCGAGTCTAAATGAACTCTGAATACTAATCTTTTTGCATAAAGATAGTCTAAAATAAAATTGCTACAGATAAATGCTTGCTCTTTTTTCAAGTTTTTCGTCACTATAAAAAGCTGATGCAAAATTTAATACATAGAATCGCCAGGTGATATATGAAACTCTTTAGTGATAACCAAGCAACACACATATATATCTATGTATATGTACATATGTAAAAGAAAACAAACAAACAAACACATACACATATGTGCTTGTAGACATACAAGTATTTACTTTCAGCCATTTTCATCACACCTTCTGTCTTGCCACTAATTAGAAACAAAAGAAAACAAATTTTCACACTCACACACAAAACACAACCGCATTCACTAAGCTTAAACAAATACTTGTCGGTAGTATTTTCCAAACTATTCTGTAAGTACACATACACACATTTGCATGTGTGTCACAACCTTTTGCTTCTACTTAACCTACCCGAAAAACAACTACATTCATACGTATGTACATACCACATATTTACATGCATAGGTACATATGTAGAAAATGTGCTCACTAAATTCATGTGCATGTATAAGTAATTTATGACATTTTGTCAACGTATGTGTGTGTGCAAATGTCGTTTACGTGTATTTATTATTTAAACTATGGCTGCAACAGCAGCAACAACATAATTCAAAAGAGGTAAGCAACATTTAGTTAGAATTACCTTATGGTATTCACTTGTACATGAATGCTTGTTTATGTGTGTGTGTGTGTCTTAGTGTGTAGTGCTGCCATTATTCCGTTACATATTTGTTGATATTTGTCGTTGCTGTACTGTGCTGTGCGCTGCTATAATTAACGGTTTTACAGTTCAAAACAAAGAATACCACGAGTACAATAAAAAACTAAAATTTATAACATTAATGCTGCGCATTTGTAAAATGCATACATGAATTGCATATTTTTAGGCGCACGGGAGGATGTGTCGGAAAGGTACTGGTTACGGCTTTGTAATGACCAAGTATTCATGTTTTCTTTTTTATGTTTTCTGTGTGAACAGTGCGTCATAATAAAGCAAATATTTAACAACATTTTTGTTTGGTAATTATTGTTAGCAACCGAGTGTATAGTGTTTATGTGTTTTCGAGGCGTTTCTCTCATGTTTTGTTAACATAGTTACACCTAAAATTATGCTATATTTTATGTGCTCTAATAAATATGATCTAATTTTTATGATGTGAATGTATAATTTTTTATGTAAACAAATTCATATACCTATATAAAGTAATAAATTTTACTGAAATTACTTAATTTGCGTTATACTTAAAGGTTTTAAAAAAATTTCTTTCGAATACTTAGGAGCTTTGATGAAATTGTGGTAGTCTCTGACATGCTAACGCTAACTTGAGTTCTTGTTGGGCAGCGATCTGAGTGTAACCTGAAATAAAATTAAGGACCACAAAATAAGAGGAGTTTCCACTTTCACTACCAAAACTGAAAATGTGGATCTAATTTTAGGGGCAATTTCACTTTTTATTATATAATGTCAACCTAAGCTTTTCATGATCTATTATGCTATTAAATAGAATACATCAATCCCATTCAAAGGGAGATTAAATATTACTAAACAATTTTTTCCACGTGAAAAGTCAGCAAAGACTCGCCAAAATTAGTTATTTAGGCCAAAAAATTACAACTCTGGCCGAGACTCGAGAAAATTACATATGTATGGTATTTAGGGGAACGAATTCCAAATCTGATCGGTTCTCCCTCAAACCTGATTTAGACAGTCTATTGTTAGACACACTACATATTTCTTGACTTGACCGTCTTTTTTCGGTTGTTTAACAAGCTTGTTTAAGAATATAAAAGGTAATTCGATCGGCCTCCTACTGTTACCAATTTATAGTGAGAGACCTGAGTAACCAGGTAAATACTACCTAATTACTACATAAAATTATATCCCCTAATAAAATTAATTCCCCAGATGAAACTTTTTTCTAACGTTTAATTAGTTACCATATATTGGCTCAAAACGAAACAAACAAATAAAAGTCAAGGACAATACTAAGTATAAATTTATATACATATGTAAATAAAAGGATACCCGTTATTATGGTAAAAGTGAAAGTGTATCTGTTTATGTGAAAGCTCTAATGAATGTGTGCATTCCTTTGAAACACATTTATTGTGAATCATATAACAATAACCTCTTCCTGCTTGCTTGCTACTAGGCACTTTCCTTATGGCTCCAATATCATTGCAACTTTTGCGCTGTTGTCGTGCGAGTCCTCTTTATTAAGGGGGCGTATGGGAGGAGGGCAAAACGGTAACGAAAAAAAAAACACGTTACAAATGTTAACCACATGGTTGTGCATACATCTCTATACATACATACATACATAAACAGAGAACAGACACAAATAACCTACGTGCATACCTACATACATATGCAAAATTATTACCGTTATTAATTATATAGCGGCATGCAAAGTTTATTACATTCATTTGCTGGCTTCCTTGCAGAATACCGCGCGCTATTTATGCGGCACGAGTTTTACCATTGCCTAATTTATTCATGCACCAGGCTCTCACTCATGCACCCGCGCTCTCACTTCTGCCCCAATCGCTGCTACCCATTCACTCGCCTGCTGTATTAGAGAAAACAAATTTTGTGTCGTGCGTTAAAGGCGTAAGTATTATTTTGGAGTTTACTGTTTTTTTTCTTTTTCTCTTCTTTTAGCTTGAAATGCATTGAAAGGAGACTGCAAGCGCGTTTTATGCGTAGCTTTTTGGCGCTGTTTGATGAAGACGGTCTCTTCTTTTACATACTCGTATTTTTTAGTCAGCATGTGTGCCTTTAATTTGATTACAAGATTTTTTGTTTTTTGTTTTGGTTGAAGGGATAATTTCATTAACAACAAACTCATGTATGAATTTATGTATGTATGTATGTACATACGAGTATGTACGTATGTAGTATGTATGTGATTATGTTAATATTCGTTGGTGGTCCTTGAGTGGTAAATTCAGCAAATTGTAATTTGGGGTGTCAAAAATTTTTAATTGAATTTTAAATTTATTAGGGCAATTTCAAAGTATGTAGCCGCGTCAAGAGAACTTGTATTTATTCTCATGAATTTTTTTTTTTTTTTTTGTCTTTTGGGTTTTCATCCAATGACCTAAAGGCAATTCACGTTCTAAAATGAACAAAATATCACAGCTTTAAAGCACTGGACGGAATTGTTTAGCCTTTTTATTTTTTGGGCAATGCATATGTATGTACAGCATTAAAGTGTAAAGCATTAAAAGTAATTTTTAAATTGTTTACGATTTTTAACAATTAGGTGGGAATTTGATTTATGCAATAAATAAACAATAAAATTCTCTATGCAACACTAAAACAGATCGAAAAAGGAAATAATATTTGGAGATAATATCCACCCTTCCTCAACACTTTCTGATGAAATTGTTTTCAAATACCATATTTAAGTAACTATTTATTGAATTAAAATAAATGAAAACCTAAGCTCAAGCACTCATTTTACCCTTAGCCTCTCTATCTCCAAGTGATATAAAGACACTCTGAAATGATAAAGGCAACATCTCTATTACGTATCCACCCAAAGATAATACATGGAACTTTTTAAAACAACATCAAACTAATACAAAAGTAATCAAAATAAAGAGAACACAAAGTGAACTGTCATTTGCAAACCAGCCTGATTTTAAAGGCTGGTTTGCCAACTTTAAAGATATATTGAATAAATAATATAATATTTCCCTCCACTTTATTTATTTCACTTCCACATTCAAATGCGACTTAAACTTCTTTCTGTCTTTATCAATTTTATTTGCATGATTTTTAACATAATAACCAAAACTTTTGGTCCTTTTGTTTGACAGTTACGCGTTAGCTTTAGGGCCTAAATAAAGGGTGTTTTTTCAGAAGTGTGGTTTTCAATCTGGCAATACTTTTTTCGGAGTTGGCTGTCACTTGATTTATGCTCTGTTTGGTTTGCCATTTCATAATAAAAAGACTTACTCCTGAACAACGTTTGCAAATCTTGCAAAATTTATTACCAAAATAATGGTTCGGTTCGCAAGACACATTGCGCGCTGCGTCCAATATTCGATGAAACTCACTTTTGGTTGAATGGGTACGTTAATAAGCAAAATTGTCGCATTTGCAGTGATCATAATCCACAAGCCATTGTTGAGACGCCGCTATATTCTCAAAGAGTCACTGTTTGGTCCATATTTCTTCAAAGATGAAGCCGGTCATAATATTACAGTCAATGGGGAACGCTATGGAGTCATGATTAATGACTTTTTCATGCCTGAATTGTGAATTGGAGGATGTTGATGTCGACGACCTTTGGTTCCAACAAGACGGCGCTACATACCATACAGCCAACGAAAGAATCAATATATTGAAGGAAACTTTTGGTGAGCGCATTATCTCGCATCGTGGGCCTGTGGCGTGGCCTCGTGCGATTTAACACCGCTGTACTATTGTGGGGTTATGTGAAGTCGCTTGTCTACGCAGATAAGCCCGAGACGATTGACGCCTTGGAAGAGAATATTCGGCGCGTTGTTACTAACATACGGCCCCAATTGCTGCAAAAAGTGGTCAAAAATTGGGCCTCTCGGCTGGAATTTATTGGAACCAGCCACTTGTCCGAAAGCTCTTGTAAAACATATTGGCAAATCCTTATCTCTATAATAAAACCAAATTCTTGGCCATAAAATTAAATTATATGAGATTTATTTCTTCTTGAAAACAACACTTCTAAAAAAAACACCCGTTATATTCCTAATTTTTTTTTGTGTTACTATGGTTGTTTTTGCCTCCCTTTAAACATTTGCAACACAACCGAGTGTCTACAATATTAATAAATGTAATTATGCTATATTATATGATGCCTGTTAAGTATTTAAAGCAATCGTACCTCGTAATAAAAAAGGAACTTAAAAAATCAATAAAAAACGTTTTGTCGCTTTGTCGCCCCTCTTCATGACTGATGTGTTAGTTTAGTTTAATTTTATGCTTTTGTGTGCCTAAGTTTTCTGTGTGTATGCGTTTCTTTAGTGATATTCTCTTAATATTACCGAAAATCAATAGGATTATCGATTGACAGTCGTAGTAGTCTCTCAGTCGCACTCACTGTCTCAATGACTCAGTCTCATACTCTCTAATAAATACAAAAGAAAATTATATCAAACTTAACATTAATGAAGTTAATCTCTAAAGTATTTTTGAAATTTGAAAAATTATTGCTCGAATTTGTCTCGACGACTTGATTGTTACAGCTTCTATGTTTTGTTTTTTATTTTTAATTTTTGCGCACATAATCTGCTTATTGTATTACAAGTTCGAAGAAGACGAAAAAAACGCAATTCGTAAGTTTACGCCAGTCTCTACCGACTTATACCCTATATTGTTCTTAGGAAAATTAAATTATTTAGAATATGTAATTTGATTCATATTGGGGAGAGTTAAGCTTAGCAATTTTTACCCGAGACGCCAAATCGTTTACGTTGCAAGCAATCAATCCCATCCAATCAGCATCTCTGTACACAGCTTTAGCGACTCAAAATGGCGATTGATCATTGCTTCGGGAGCTAAGAACTGTAAGTAGAATGAGAGATGGTGCGTGCGTAAACGAATAATTAAAATTGCTTTGCTTTTCGTATTAAAATTGATCAAATTAGAATGAATTGCTTAGAAAAAGATCCAACTGGACTGAGAATTGATTGGCATGGTCAAAGATTATCAAACTAGTTTTAGAGTTAGTTATTAGTTATGATTAATTTAGGTTGGTTAAAATTGCTTACAATTTTATAGAACTTGAATTAAAATTAATGTGAATAAAATGGTAAAATTTGATCAAACTATATGTAACATCCACTTTATTTGGAAAGAATTGCTTAATTAATATAAATTGGTAAAAAATTTATCAGTAATCACTTAAGATTAATTTCATTTACTTAAAATTTCCCCAAACTATCATTGGAATTGGTTAAAGATTGTCAAACTAAACTTACATTTAATCCAAATTGGTTAAAAATGGTTTAATATTGACCAACCCAACCCAGAAGTAATCCAAATCGAATCAAGTTTGTCCAAATGAACTTTGGAATTACTCAAATTATTGCAGATTATCAAATTGGACTTGGAATATAATTAAATTATATTAAATTTTCTTACAAGATTAATAGAAATTGAATATAAGTGTACTTTGAAATCAAAATAAAATTTGTTAAAATTGCTTAAAATTTGATCAAATGTAATTGAAATTTGATAAAAATTATCAAACCGGACTCAGAAGAGTGAGTCCGAATTGGTGTAAATTGCTTTAAAATTTAATAATGATCAAAATGGAAATAAAATCAGCCAAAATTTGGAGAAATTTATTAAAACGATTTAGAATTGATTGAAATTGGTATGGAATAATCAAACTAGAAGAATTGACTCCAAATAATTACAGAGAATCAAACAGGACTTAGGACTGGTTTAAAAGTGATTAAATCTAGTTTTTTTTAAATCTGATCAAAAACAGGAATTAAAATTGTTCTAAATTGGTGAAGATTGATCAAGTTCGATTAAAATTTATTGAAATTTTGATCAAACTGTATGGTATATATAAGTAAAATTGGTTAAAGATTATCAAACTAGAATTAGAGAGAGTCCAATTTGATTGAAATTAGAACTAATCTAAATGTGTTCATTTTGATCAAATTGGACTTAAAATAGATTTTAATAAGTTCAAATTGTTTAAAGTTGGTCCAACTGAATTTACCAATGCTCTGAATTGTTTAAAATTCCTTTACAATTCTTCAAACGGTACCTAAATTGTTTACTTCTTTTTCTTTTACCATAATGGCCTAACAGACCTTGGATGGCCTAGACCGATATTATCGTATGTGTTTTTTAGTTATGTATATGCTAAATTTTTTTCATCTTGTTTTACATAGAAGTAACGCTGGGTTAAGTACGAGTGAATAAGGTCGTAGATGGATTGTGGTAAAAACTTATTTATTTTTCGAGTGAGTCCCTCATGCCAAACCTTTTCGAAGGCTTGGGCAACATCAAGGAATACGGCTGAGCAGACTTGCTTTTTTTTCTATTGAATCTTCAAATATATCGGTTATTCTGTGTACTTGGTCAATTGTTGAGTGCTTATCGCGAAAACCAAATTGAAACCAATTGGTTTCAATTATGGGTTTTATTCTGTATGATGATACACTACACAGGTCTTTGCCTGGTTTAAGCATCATAATCACTGCGGCTATTTTCCAGAGACATGGAACGTATTTTAGCCTGATTGTTGCGTTAAACAGGTTTTTTAACTTTTGGATACCCTTTTGTGGGAATTCTTTGAGTACCTCTGCAGTGACAAGATCAAACCCTGGCGCTTTTTTTGTTTTCAAATTCATTTTAATCTCCTTAGTGACCTCTCTTACAGTTATAATTGGTATACTGTAGTTACCCTGAAGGTTTTAATAGTTTGTTGAGGGCTGCTGCGTATGGTAAGGTGTAAAAGTGCTTTCTAGGTGATTGGCAAAAACATTAGCCTTTTCCGAATTACTCCTGGCGCATTGAACGTTTGCATCTCTAATTGGAGAAGCTTGTTGCATTGGTCTTCTTAAACATTTTGTGCTCTTCCATAGAGAATAATCGGCATACTTATTTATCGTCACTCAGTTCTCGTAAATATCGGTTCATTGTATCATTTTTGTGGTCGCTGTGGCGTAGTGGTAATGCGTTGGGCTGCTACGCAGAGGGTCCGGGGTTCGAATCTCGGCAAGGCAAAATCATAAAGCAGAAAATATAATTGTTCTGCACGGCACCACTTCTTGGCAGGCAATGGCAAACCTACAAGAGTAAAAATTGCTATGAAAAGCTTTTCACTCGCCGTTCGGATTCGGCATTAAACTGTAGAGCCCTTCCATTCATGTACAAATATAACACGCACAACATGAGTGAATGCGAAAAGCTCGGCCTACGCCCTCCTTGGGCTGTTGTGCCATTAAAAGTAAGTAAGTGTATCATTTTTGACTTGTTTTATTGTACGACTAAGCTGCTGATTTACTCTGTTCAGGTTTTCTTTATCTATCGGTGATCTACTAGTTTGGCACTTCTTTCGCAGTTGTCTTTTCACTGAGATTAGGTTTTTAATTTATGCCAAATACAAACGGTTAAGTTAAAATATTTTTTTAAGCAATTTTTACTATATTAGATTTGTTATTGCTTGCCAAGAGTTGGTGCCATGTAGAAAAATTTTGCTGTACCGAGATTTGAACCCCAGACATTCTGCGTAGCACGCCCGCACACAGCCATTTACGCTATGGTGACTGTAAATTGATTAGTTTTATCAAAACTGGATTTAAATTAATGTTGTTTTAGCTTAGGAATATTCTACAATTAGACTAAAAATGCTCTAGTATTGACTTGACCCATAAGTCTGATATGAATCAGTGCCCCACAGTTGAAAAGGAAATACTCTGAAGGCTTTTAGAACAGATTCGTTGTAATAAATTACCTGATTTTTGTTTTTGAAGCGCGCGATTTTGCGCTTCCAAAGAGGCTTATACATTTTGAAGCAGAAACTTTACGAACTTATTCACAGTGATGAGAAAGCCAAATATTGTACCATCCTCAATGAAATGGCTACAAAATCTGTCGTTATATCTCAATACAGAATTTATATTCTCAATTGAAATAAGGTACCTACCAAATTAAATGGTAGCAAAATTTAATTTAAATTATTTACCAAAAATTTTTTTTTTTCCAAGCAGCAACCGACATAATTTTAATTCACAACAATTACTGCTTAGGCTTGATCTGATGAATTTCCGAATAAAACGATAAAGCAGTAAAAGAGAGAAAAAAAATGTCTGGAAAATTAACATGAGCCCTAACTAAGGTATGTATGTATGTAAATAGCAGAAATATTCAGGTTTATTTAATTCTTTCCGACTAGAACTGAATTCGAATTTAATGAATTCCGACAAATAAAAAACAAAATGTGTACATCTTTAAAGAAGTTGTTGTTTATGTGAAATCTCAGCAACAGATAAACATAAATTTTTCACAAGAATTCAGAAAAAACAGACGCTGCTGCTCATCAAGAACGCAATCGCAGTGTCAAAAAACAGCTACAAACAACAACGAAAAAAATGAATAAACTGTAATGACAGAACAGGTTTAAAAGACAAGCAAGGACAAGAGCAACGAAAATTAGTAGTGGTCACAGTATGAAGTTAAAATATGTAGTAGAGAAGGTAGTACGAACATTGTGGAAACAGATGAGGAGCCTCAGCAGCAAACTAACTCAAGCATAGACAAATGAGCTGACATATTAAATTACATTAATTATGATGACTGTGAGGCAATAGCAAAATAAATTTACCTTAACCAAAAAATTAAGCGAACGTAGACCATAGAGACGATGATGATGAAAAAATTACTAGCGAAACAAAAAATACCTACCATTCGAAAAAAAAGTGTTATTTTTTGATAAAATTGCTTAAGGAAGATGAAAATATGATTTCTAAAATACGAAAATTCTCAAAAATTTGGTTGGAAATTTGATATAAATATAATATTTTTTTTAATTTTTGCATCATATACTTACTTCTACGTTCAAACTTTATTGAGTAGAGCAGATAAGTATATTTCGATTTAAAAACGTATTCAAGTTAGCACTACGAATCAGTTAAAAAATTCTCTATGAACCAGTTACATAAAGTTAAAGTTGCCGAGTTGGAGTTTAGGATATATAAGTACTGGGCAATTGAAAAGTTTCTAGGTGGCACTAGTAGAGCAGTGCATTTATGTTCAATGCATGATTTCGTCTTTCGTATGGACACGTGAGAAGTTTCAAATCAATCTGGCAATCCATTCTTTGTTCAACAGCTGCTTGAAGTTGTCGTGTCACAGTGTCTTTTTTTTTTAAATGGAAAATTTTAAAAATCGTGCCTTCATTGATTATTTATTTAATAAAGGTTTATCTGGACAAGAAATCCATACCGATATGGTAAATGTGTTAGGCGAATGTGCTCTTTCATATGCAACAGTACAAAATTGGATTGGTGAATTTAAACGTGGTCGTACAAGTATTGAATATGAACCACGCACTGGATGTCAAAAATATGCCTCGACACCAGAAATCATTGGAAAAGTACATGTTATTGTTTGTGAAAATCCAAGTGCGACTATGATATCAGCTGTGTGGAATAGCTGATATCATAAGCATCTCAGAGGAATGAGTAAACCACATTTTACAAGAAGAACTACATATGAAAAAGCAGTTTGTTAAAGTAGTGCCGCATACGTTAACAATTCAACAAAAACTCGATCGAAAACGAATTTCTCAGTGCAATTTGGAACGTTTTAAGCAGAATAATCCACGTTTCATAACTGTGGATGAGACTTGGGTCTACCATCATGATCCTAAATTGAAACAGCAACGTTTACAGTGGACAGAAGCTGGATGTTCTGAGCCAAAGCAGACAAAGCACGAACGATCGGCAAAAAAGGTTATGGCTACTGTTTTCTGGGATGCAAAAGGGATTTTGTTGATTGATTATCTTGAGAAAGGTAACACAATAAACTCAGAATGCTATTGTAACCTTTTTGATAAACTGTATTCAGTAATTCGCGAAACAAGAACCGGTTTAAAGAAGAAAAATATCCTTTTTCATCAAGGCAACGCACGTCCTCCCACAAGTGCTTTCACAATGGCTAAATTCAAGGAATTAATGTACGAATTGCTTGACCATCCACCGTATGAACCAGTTTTGGCTCCCAGCGACTACTACCTGCTCCGATACCTGAAACAGTTCCTTCATGGAAAGCGTTTTTCGTCGACTAAAGAAGCTATAGCTGCCGTAGAGGCATATTTTGCAGACTTTCCGGAATCGTACTTTAATGATGGGATGGATTTATTAGAGGAGCACTGGACTAAGTGTATTGAACTGTTAGGAGATTATAATGAGTAAAAAACCAAAACTGAAACAAAAATAACTGTTTTCATTTAGGCTAGAAACTTTTCAAATATCTCTATCCATATAACTAAAAATATTAAAGTTATTAATATGAATCAGATCTAAAATCAGTATGAATCACTTTAAAAAATAAACATGGGTCAAAAAAAGAGGATTTTTCTGATTAGAAATGATAAGTGCCCCCATATCTTTCAAGTTATACCTATAATTATGAGTAAGATCTAAACAGCCTTTGAATCAGTATCGCAATTTCGAAACTGATGACAAAAAGCATGTAACTAACTAAAACAGATAATTATGTCATATTTAACAAACAAATATTTAAGTTATAACTATTAATCAGTTCCATAATTAATATGAATTAGTTATCAAATTTCAAATGAATCAGATCTTAAACCACTATAAATAACTTGCAAACTTATTTACTATCGATCTGCGAAAGAGTTTTAAAGTTGCTATAATAATCACTTTCAAAGCCACTATGAATCTGCTCAAAACGTTACTAACAACGAGTAAGCACATACGGCAAACTATAGACATTAGTGAGTTATTGAATCTTGGTGGCATTAGCAATGCTGACCTTATGATATTTCAAATGCTCAAAATTTAAATGCTCTACATTTATTTCAGAAGGGATTAAGGAGAGAACCCGTAAATTTTCCTCTAAAACGCACTTTAGTTTCAATCTCTTTTGAATCTTTTCGATATTGCGCACATAAACTGCACAATTTTTCTGGACAATTTGGCTGCTGAAGCTGAGACGAAAATCGCATTTTGTTGCTGCTGCAGCTCATGTGAATTGCACAAGTAAGTAGGATATACATGATATTATTATGCTTTTGTTGTATTTCTTATCTTGTTGTTTTTTACTAGAAAACACACTTCAGTGTGTAGTGAATGAGATAAGAAAGGACAAAAAGTAGAAAATATAGAGAAAAAATTAAATAAAAATGCAACAACGGTGCATGACAGGGAGTCCTGTTTGTCATACACCACTCTCCTGTAAAGATAACGTGCCTCTGTGCAGTATTTACAGTAGTAGTGACAGTAGTACCAACACCAAACATATACTCTCTTTCATATGTACACCTTAACTTGTATCTGATGACTTCTATGGACCACATACAGTCAAAATAAAAAGTAAAGAAGAATAGAGAACACCATAATCATATTTTAAGCTTCACGCTCTCGGATACAATTGGGTTGAAATAATGTTTGCAGCTGGGCAACAAAAAGCAAAAAAAAAAGAGCGAGGCAGACACGAAATGTAGCAAGGAAAGAAAAGCAAGCACACACGGTCATAGTCACAGTAATGCATAATACTTATGTTGTATCAGTGACAGCGTCAAGTGTGTTTTTGCGTTAGTGTAGTGGAAGTAGTTTCCTTTCGTGTTCTTACCTCCTAGATGCACTTTATTTTTACTGTACCCTACACAGTTTGTGTACCGGATATATTGGTTTTTATCGAGTGACGGTTGTTTGTAACGCCCTCAATTAGGCATCGGAAGTATGAATATTATATATGTACATATATACTTATGATAATTGATCAGCGTGCATAGTGGAGTCAATTTAATCATTTCCGTCTGTCAGTCTCTGTGTATACCATAACTCGAATAAACTTGGTACAGACATTCGCTGCTGTCAGGAAGTGTTTAGTTTTGAAACGGGCAAAATTGGTCAAGTGAACGTGAAATTTTCAAAGAGTGATAGTGAAAGAAAATTTCATAAGGCGAATTAAATAAAACTTGATTCATGTCATTGAAATAGTCTAAATACTATTGCAAAAATTGTCAACATTGAGCAAAAGCCACGCCTACTTCCTATACAATTGTAGTATTAAAAGGGCAATATCAATGGAAATAGTGATTCAAAGGGAACACAATTTGCCATATATATATCTTCAAAATTAACTGATGCGAAGATTACCATCGTAAGGCAATATCCACGCCTTCTTTCCATACCAAATTTGGTAACATAAAATATTTGACGTTAATAACCAACCAACCATTTAATCCACAGGGTATACAAAGTTCGCCGCGCCCGAACTTTCCTTTCCTTTCCTTTTTACTATTACATTATTTAATAAATTTTTATTTGTTCATTGTCCACACGCTCTTCGACGCACTGCACTGCAATGCGCTCATGTTCATGTTCACGTTCAAGTTCGAGTTCGAGTTTGGATTTGCAAGACTTTGAGCATGTAAGTATTTATATTTTTATGCGATTTTTGAACTGTCATTTCGCACATTCATTCAATTTATTTATTCATTCATTCATGCTGCCATTATTGCCAGTGGCATCATGTTGTCGTATCTCGATTTCTGTGTGCTGTGCGGTTCTGTTGTCACTGCTGTCTCCGCTTTTGCTAGCTGCTGTTATTACATTAATTTTATTGTTATTGGGTTTGCGTCCATGCTTTTTAATGTGCAACACTTGCGCATTTAAGTAAAATCACTTGTGCATACTTTTGATATTATTATTATGTTTTTTTTTTTTTGTTATTGATGTTATTCGATATGCTACTATTCTTTTTTTTTTTTTTTTTTTTGTTGTTAAAATGTAAATAATTTTATAATAAAATGTCATTTCCAAAAAGGTTTCAGGTTTTATTTCAGTGTATATTCACACAAGGCATGCAATTGAGACCGCATTTAAAATTTTACTATCTACAACAGAATCACATTTGATAAATCCTTAAAATAATTTTATTATTTAAACTTCAAATGGTGAGCTTTGCATGATTAGGTGAGGAAGAAAGAAACATTATTCTTCTCCGTCAAGAAGGTTTTTGCAAGCGAAGGGAAGCGTGAGGTTTTTCAGTAACGAAGAAGAACAACGATAAAGCTGATAAACGGGCTGGTCAGATTTGTATCGTAACAACAGGAGGAACAGCAGGTGGATGATATTTGTCTACTTCTAATGGCGTTACAAAATCGAATTGAGGAGGAACTAGTGGAGGTGGGACTAACTCATATACTCTCACCTGTATATCGCTAATCTAACCCAAGAACGGCTAGATTTTTTTTGTTTATTTATCAGAATCGATAAATAATGTAACATTTTCCACTAGTAAATAGGGAAAAACTAAAATTTTCCTGCAATAGATAAGAAAAGTTTAATTAATTATCATCAGCAATTAAAGTAATCGGCTGGATTCCCTCTACCAGGTAAAGAGAAAGCCAGTTTTCCAGAAGGTAAGAAAAGGATAAGTCAGTTTTTTCATCATAACCTAAGGTTTTCAATAAAAAATTAATCACCAGTAATTGAGGAGGTCGTGACTTATTCCTCCAGCAGATAAGGATAGCATAAGTAGCGAAGGATATCATGAGGTTTTCCTCTAGTAGCTAAGACGAAATTGAGTTTACTACCCACTAGTTGCGAAATATTCTGAGATTTTCCATCTAGTTGTAATTTTTAAGACCGTAACTAAAAAGACCGTGAATTTTTCAGCAGTATCTTTTATAGCTGTTTTACTATTTAAATATTAAGCTACATTATTTCAATTTAAAGTCAAATAAACAAAAAAGTTGGGTCTGTATAAATTTCCTAATCGTTTTGATAATTATTTTCTTCATTTCATTTCATATAAATAAATAATGTAAATGTTACTTTTGCATTTGAAAATAAATGACAACAACATGAAAAATGTACATAATTACTGTCAGAAATGCAATTACTTTCAACAACATCAACAACAACAAATAAAATTCTTTCTTTGTGAAAGAAAAACAAAATTTTTAGCTAAACATTATGCTCTCTTCCCCCCCTGTTATGCTCATGAATGTAAATAACAAATTAGCGACAACTTTTAATGTCAAATGGAAGAAGAAAGAAGAAACTCCCAACTATTTAACAATTTACTTTTTGCTCATGTCACAGAAGCCAAGTGCAGTGCAACTCTGCGAGTTTACGCCCACACAATGAATGTGACACATACGAGACGGGTAGACGCGGTCAGACAGACATGCCCTGTCCCGTGCACAATGCAAGTGAGTGCATAATGCAATCCGCTTGCTTAGGGCGACACTTTCTCTTTCCGCTGGATATGAATAGAGCCTGGTAGACACACACGCACTCACGCACACACACACACACACACACACACACACACTATCACTACAAATTGTTCCTACATTTAAATGTCATTTAATTTGACATTTCTTCTGCAGGTGCAACCAGCGACTAAGAGAGTGAAACAGAGAGTATGAGAAGGTAGTAAATGAGTGCTAACGCACAGTGGAAGGGGGGAAATAACAAAACAAAAAAACAAAAAATGCTGATGTCAGGTTTCGTGTTTGAATGCAATTTTACTTGTTGTTGTTGTTAATGTTGTTTTTCTTTATGCCTGAGCTACGCTGAGCGTTATGCTACAAAAAAAAAAAATTAAAAATAACAAATTAAAAACAATAATTTCAACACTCATCCCACACGTCAGAATGTAAAGCAACAAACACACACACGCACACGTATGACATTCATTGTCTGAAATGACATTTCAGCTTTGACATTTATTTTTGACATTTCTCATATTTCGTGGTGAAAAGCGCAAGTGGAGAGTGAGTGCAGTGCGATGGCATTTGTTCTTGGTTGCTGTTGTTTGTCGCAACTTTTAATGAGCAAAGAAATTAGCAATTTGTTGTTGCTGTTAATTTTTATGTTTTCTGCTTTATCATGTTTTTTTGTTTTAATTTTTTAATTTTTTTTTTTTTTTTGTTTTTTGAAAATAAGATTTAATCATAAAATTTTTGACAAATTTCTGTTGACTTGTATGCAATTTGTACCTTGTACTTTTTTTTACGGAACAGAAAAACATGCCAACATTTTCTTGTGGGCGTTGGTAATGCTGTAATCATACATAGGGAAGTTTCTACATGTGTGTAATGTTCCAATGTGTGTTTTTGTGTGTGTTCTTTGAAAATGACAAATTAATGTGTCGCCGCTGACGGTGAATGTCAGACGGAGGCGCTGTTGGAAATAAAGCAAAAATGTTTCATTCCCAAGATTCATAAAAAAGAAAAATACAACTACAAACTAAATGTTAATGCAAGGGCATTGAGAAAGCATGGATTATTGTGCTTTTTAAATCGCATTTTAAGTTATACATTGCTTTACTTTGTTAGGAACTATCTTTATTTCGTGCATTGTGCATTTTTTTTTATATCAGAATTAACTCAATGTAATCCTTCTTTCAGATGTGAATGGATTTTCCGTTAATATACTATACACAAAATAATACAAACTTAAAAGTGAAATCATTCCTTAAAAATGACATTAACATAAACGCTTTTCATCAAATATTATTAAGAAACAAAAATACGAAAGAGCGGAGAAAAATATTTTTGGCTGGAGCTTTTCAAGCAGAGATTTCGAGGACAATAGCAACAACATGAGCAACAGCAGCAGCAACATCCAATAAACTTAAGCATGACAAAAACATTTTCAACAATTAATCAAATTCAAGTTTCCACTTAAGTTTCTGCAACTACCATACGACTACATTTTACTACTACTCGTACAATAGTAAGTAGTAGAGCGTCTACAACGTCGAAGCCGAATACTGCTAGCTAAAGCTAAACATGGCAGCAAGAAGGCAGTTAAGTTCATTTGCCCCCTCCAGCGCCCTTCATTCAAGCCATTACCGTCAACAACAACAATAACAAACAACAACAACAAAAAATGCAGAAAAGAAGCTTTGAAGAATTTCAAGTATGACTTAAGCGTTATCGTAAATGTCAAGTGGAAGAGAAGAGTAGAGAAAACTAGTGGTGGTGGATAAATAGTTAGTGGAGGTATGTGGGCGTGGGTATTACTAATGCAGAAGAAAACTTATGTGATGTTAAAGATTTTCCATTTTTTCTTATGTTGTATGTGTATAAAGAAAAAATTGTAGAAGGGTTTCCTTTTTTTCTTTCCTTTTATAATTTTCCCATATTGTATATTTTTGTTCAGCATTTTGTTAAAACTTGTGAGGACAATAATAAATTACATACGAATGAAGTGCATAACAGCACCAGCAACAACCAGAACCAAAGAAGAAAAATGTTAGCTCAAAGAAAGAAACAACAGCAACAACAAGTTCTTTACTTTTGCCAAAGTAGTAGTTATAATTTATGATGCTTTGATATAAGCTTGTTATATTTGTATTTATATATTACATACTTATATGTATGGAAAGAACTATACCCTCGGTACTGTATGAGATATTTTCAAAATATTTTGTTTTGTTGCTTGTTTTTACAACTACATTTTGTTACATACTTTCCATTTTTGCTGCTACTACTACCTACTTATGAATGCACCTTTTGAATCAGGCATTACTACTACGTAAAACAGTCTTAGAAATAAATAAAAGTTCAAAAAATAAGATATTTCCAAATGAAAAATTAGTTGTATTTTCAGCACCTAATCAATACGAAGAAAAAGAAAGAACTTGGAACATGTAAAATCAAATTAGTGGATTAGAACGTAGTGGAATTGGGAAAGGCAAACTAGAATTGAATGCTAATCAAAAATATTTAATTCTTGTAGAGAGAGTAATTAAATGGCAAAGGGTAGGATTATGCAAAACAGATCGAAAGGGACTACTTAAGTCAAAAGTGAAGGTATAATTTTGTTTTGGGTAAATTTTTGACTTGAAACATCTAAGAGTTAAAGTTAAAATAAAAATAGCTTTAAATTGCGCTTTGTGTTTCTGTATCGATAGTATCAATTGTGATAGAGAAAATCTGGGTACATGGTCGAATTCAACGTTCGTCAACTACTGTTGCACTGAATAATTTTTTACTTTACTTTTAATGGCACAACAGCCCACGAAGGGCCTAGGCCGAGCTTTTCGCATCCACTCATGTTGTGCGTGTTATATTTGTAGATGAATGCACTGAATACTAATTTTCGTAATAAAATGAGAAGATTATAACTAAAATTAGTTCCAAAGATCCAGAATTCTATTTAAATTTATATTTCAGAATACTTTAATTATTTTGGCTTCCATCAGCATCAGCTATTCAACGAAGAAAACTTTTGGACTAGAGGCCAAAAGTTTTATGAAAAAACCCAAAGGATTCCCTCACGAAGTTATGGGCTGCATTTCAAGCAGGACAATTCCATGCAACTCAATATGGTCCCTTAAACCAAACAAAATATGGGGAAAAATTTTTAAATTTATAAAAGTGGATAAGCTACTCCAAAAATCGTTACTTAATATAATATTTTACGATAGGTTCAAGACCTACCTACATACTTAGTATGTAAAAAAAGCCGCTGAAGTGAATGACGTACTCAGTTTATTGATAAAATAAAATCGAAAGCTACCCATATCGCCTCAGTTGACGGTTTGGTCCATTTTATCATGAGTTTTTAAATTCACTCGTTAAGATCGTCCAGATAGAGGTGATTTTTCCGAAATTAAATTTTTGCAAATATCACTGCACTGCTTCAGTCAATTGTAATTGCGGTCCGAGTATCCCACATCTATATTAAAATGTACTCGAATTACTCGAGTACAAAATTTTCCTTGTAGGGGAAGATTTTTTTTATTGAAATGTGTGACAAAAATATTGTTTTGTAAATAAATGTGGTATAGTATTTTCTCTTTTAACATTTTAGCAACGGAGTGATATTTATATTTGCAGAATAATCATTTAAGATGTGAAAGAAACAATGTAATACATATTTTAGTTGACTTCGTAATGAACTTTAACCGAACAACAACGTTTTTTAGATTTTTTGTCCACCCGAAAAACGGCAAAACTGTTTGTAGTTGAAATCGTACCCAATTTGAAGCAGTTCTAGAGTAATTGCTGAGTGCATTTTAAATTTTTCTAAACGATTATAGTATAATGAGTTTTTGCGAATTAACCACCAGACCAAGAGGGAATCGAACTCCAATCGATGCCTAGTGCTCTACCTACTAGACTATAGAGGTCGAAAAGCTCGGCGTAGGCCCTCCATGGGCTTTTGTGAAAGAATAATAAAGAATAAATGAAATAATAAAAACGATTATAGTTTATACCACTCAATACATATGGTAGCATTGAAATACTCCAGTTTTGTGCATACACCCCAAGTGACCAGGGTAAATGTAGAAGATGTGCCTGGAATTATATTCATTTCCCGCAATTTACATTATACTAATACATATATTAATTTTCCCCAGTCTTGTTCCATCTCAAAGACTTCTCTTTCTCGTTTGTACCTACGCATTTACAAGACTTAAAAATAATGTTGCTTCGTTGTGTTTATTTGATAAAATGTTTGAACTGGCAGACGTGGGTCACAAAATATGCGCACTGTGTTTTTTGCAGTTCGTTTTACGTATGTACTAAAGTAGGTATGTATGTATTTTTTAGCTTTGTTGTTTGTTGGTTGCTCTTTTGAAACCATCAAGTATAGAATTCAATTTGTTAGCAACATGGAATTTTAAGTAGCAGTATGTATTTCGTTTCCATTTGCAATTTATATATTTTTATTATGAGCATATCTTGTAAACACTTACTGCAACTATCATTAGGACAATTTTGTACTTTTTTGGCAGTTGAAAGGGGGCTGATGTTTACCTGAAATGAAAGGAAAAATATAGATTTAGATTTACTTATAAGTATTTTTTTTATTTCATATTTAACAAGATCAGTGATAGGCAGTTTCAGTTTTCCTGTGCGAATTATAAGAATCAAGAGGTAAAAGTTAAAACGACGGAGAATTATTGACACCAGCGCATCGGAGAGTGAGGGGATGCCCTTGCTGTAGTAGGCATATCTGCGATATTGGACAGTAAAGTAACTTTTACACAGATAATGCAGGAACCTAGTGATGCCGAATTTTTAAAGATTGATTTGTGACCCTTTCACATACTAATGGAGAAAGATTATCCAATCAAATGATCTTTGCATGGGAATTCATTTGATAACTACAACTGATTACATTAAAACCGAATGATAAACAAGAAAAGCTGAAGTTTTACACTGCACAACAGATATAAAATAAAACACTCGAAACTTCATTTGCTAATTAAGATTCAGGAGTGAGTTTCTTCCTCTTTCATTCGTTTAGTATTTTACATTAAGCTGATGCTTCATAAATTCCAACAACTTATTTTAACTTATACAGAATGATTGTTAGTGTGTGAATGTGTGTGCGTGTGTCTGTATACCTTGTATAACATTTTAACTACATACACTTAACATAATAAAATATGGTAATAGTTTAGTGTGGCGCAGCGCGATAAGTGTTGTTGTGTCCTTAGCCAGTGTGTGTGTGTGTGCGAGTGTGTACGTCCTTCATAAAATTCGAGTAGCAGCAGTCAAACTGTAGTGCACTCCATAAAATATGCTGCTAAATTAAGAAAAGAACGAAAGCAACTAAAAACTTTTGTCAGCATTTTTGCTAACTGCAGCCACTAGCCAGCTATAGTCAGCCAAGTGTCCTTAGGGACATAATTTAATGTGGAATGTTTTACTGCTAGTTGCTTCCCCTGCACGGACACTACACTCCGAAGACGTTGAGACAAATCTAAAGTTGAGTTTTTATTGTAGTGCCGATGGCACAGATGCCAAGACAAGGTATCAAGGCAAGACAGAAAAGGTTTTCGACGTGGCCAAGATTTGCCGCATTAATGCATTTGTTGATTACTTATTATACATGCATAGACGCCGCTGCCTCGAACACACTACATTGGCCTGTTCCCTGCATCCCTCTTTCCCAGGCCAATTCGCTTTATCTTTGCTTTTATAAGTATTGCATTACCTTCCCCACCTCCTTAGATTTTTTTTGCTATCACGCGTAATTTGTACATTTCCTTGGCATGCCAAACATGATTTTCTTGTTCATTTTCATAAATACCACATTTAAGTAGATGTTTAATGTCACATCTAGATGCACCTAAAATGACATTCAGTCTTCGTGGTGCTGGCGGCACAATAGTCTTCGTCTTAGTCGGTCCGCCGGTCCGCCGATCGGTTGGTCATTTGTTCGTTTGTTTGTTGTCCAGTGGTCCTTAGTCTCTATGGTATTCCGAAGCACCACCCCTTTCTTCTCCATGCCAAATGAACGTAGAAAATTATGTGGAAACAGCTAATAATAATAAAAAGTAAAAAGAAGCTGAATGGAAAACAAAATGAAAATAATGTTGCAGCTCGTCTGTTTGTTAGTTTATTACCGGTTTCAAATTGCAATTACGCGATATGCGATATGCCAGAATGGGGCAAGCAGCAGCAACATAAGTAACAACTGCTGCAGCAGCGAATGCGATCTTAAGACCATGCCAACCAAACCTTTCTTGTCTTCACTTGAAAATCTCAGCATATATTAAGTGTCCACTATCGCACACAAAACTCTCAAGACTCATTTAAATTTCTTATTTTGATTTTGTATGTGTTGACTGCGCGGCGTACACATCATGAGAAAAACGAAACAAACAAGCCACCAAGTCAAATCAACCAGCTACAGCAGCAGCAGCAGTACAGCGATGAGCACAGGATCAAACTACCAACATACATAGAGCTGACAATGGAAAAGATGATGTTACACAGTTGATTCTGCTGATATTGATGATGTTGACGATGGCGGTTGCTGGTGATGATGTTACATTGAGATATGAGCGGTACGAGTAGATAAATATCAGCAACAAAACCTAATGTGTCTCCGCCATGACATTTAGCAACGTATTCTTTTTTTTTTTTTTTGTATAATCTTATTCTTGAATAAAATACAATGAGTAACGACAAGTGAACGTGTCGTTTTTCTGTAGTCGGTCAGCTAAGATAGACTTTTTTATTCGCTACAATCGGTTGGAGCCATAATTCGACAGTTTATGATGCATTTAAGCAATGCTACGCAATGTGTTTTCGCAAAAGAAAAAACACTTATCATTTACTACACATTGATCGTGAACAAATCTGGTTCCAGAAATAAACTCTTTACTTGTGCTAAGTAACAGGGAACTTTTGACAAAATAAAACTTTAGCTTGGACTTTACACGTCGTCTGGGTGTCCTCTCTTCTCACAGTTAGCCCCTGCAGCTTTTATGTTACACACGTTTCGATATTGCAAAGGCCTGGTCGAGTATGCGACCTTCACTCACTTTCATACCATATGCTTAGCTGTCGCTAGAACACCCTGATTACAAATTCACCTCGCTATAGTTTTCGAACATTTAATTCATGAACTGCCTTCATTCCTGAACCTCTGCATATGAATAATCATATAGGCCTCCCAAATAACAGACTGAGTAGGCATTAGGAAGTATTCCAAGAAATAAGTGTTAACTTGCATCGAATTGAAAGTGTTGATCGAAATCTCGGAAGCCATGCGTTGGTTTTCCGAACTTTATCTTTTTTATTCCACATCTTTGAAAAGTCAAATGACCTTCAAAATACTACCACCTTGTTCTTTAAAGTGCTAATATTTAATCCCTATTGATAAATACTTAAAACCCTCGATAATAATATATTGAATGTTAGAAGGCAAATCAGCTTAACTAACTTTTGCAGTTATTAACCTCTCGAGCTATGTGACTTGTGCAAAGACAAAATGAGACAGTTTGAGAGCTTCGTTTCTGAAAATCGATTTCCAGACTCCAATTAAATTTGTTAGAGCTTAAGGAAACAACTGGAGTTTTCTTCTTGGTTTTTAGTGGGTTTTTCCTAGGAGTTTTAAGTTCTGTTATAAGGTTTGATTATTTTCTTCATTTCTTTCAAGAAAGTCGATACGTTCTAAGCAATGAACCAGGCAGAGCCAATAGGAAATAACTAAAGAGTTCAGAAAAGTTTCATATAATCGGATGCCGAATTTTCCATGGGATTTCTAAGAAGTTAAATGGAGTTAATTTTTTCATGAAGCTCAAAAGATTTTCCACCAAGCCAAATTGACAAAAAAAAAACTTGAGAGTTCTATTAAGCACCATTATCAATTCGCTTGAAGAAGGTATTTAATCTCGGTACTAGTGTAGACACGACTCACACGACCCAAGGCAGTAGCCTATTAAAATAAATATACTCTAGCAACTTAAATGTAGCATATCTATCTAAATACATTTATGGTAATATAAGAAAGCGGCACATATACGAGAACATACATAAATAAGTTATGGTTAATTTTTCGGGGACAACAACAACAGTGAAAAAGTAACAGAATTAAACGAATTAAGTCAACTATAAAAGGAATTATGCTTTTTTGCTGTTGCTGTTGTTGTTGTTACTGTTTTTGTCTTAATATTCATCGTCTCGGGAAATTATCATAAATTGTACAAACAATAGCTATCTCTTCTTTTCTACTAACTAAGTAACTAAACTAAGCTATTCAACTAAACTCAAACTTATCTCTAAAAATCAAATGCGAAATGAAATAAAGGCATTTTGTGTATCAGAATGTGTCCATCTTTTCGGCTGGTCATCGTCCAACGTTCATCGTTCAACGTCTTAAACATACGCACACTCATACGCATATCATCATCATCACCGTCAACATCATCAACATCATCATCATCAACATCAACATCATCGTCTTCGTCATCAATTGTGATGTTGTCCATTAAATGTCTCCAAAGATGTCATGATACACAAAATGTGTCTCTTATGTTTTACCGTTTTCAGAGTTTAGCTTATTAAGGATTTGTCTACGTTTCTGTGTGTGTGTGTGTGTATGTGTGTTTGTCTGTGAATCGCCTAAGTATACATACATGCGTAAGTATTTGTATTGTGTAGTAATAGTAGATAATAAATTATGTCCATGTAATATGTGCATTAATCATGTGCTTTTCAGTCAGTCAGTCCCGACATACGCTTGACAGTTTTTGTGGTCATTCTTCGTACTTTTCCTTCCAGTTATGCATGTGCTACGAGCACAACTAACCAAGAATAAATACTCGTAGATGGGTAAATGATAGCTGGCTAGCTACTGCCATTACATTTGCTTGGTTGATGGTTTTGATGTTGCCACTAGAATTCCATATGCGGAAAATTCAACTGAAACTTAACATTTTATCAATTAGTTATTAGTTACTGAAAATCATGTTGTTTTTATCAGTGAATTTTGTTTTTTTCTTTTATTTTGGGAGCACTTCAATCTATTATTATATATATAAAATATTTTTATTTTTTTGTCAGAACTGTACGCGTTTTCTCAGGCCAACGCTAATTGGTGAAGTACTAGGCAAAGATGTGCGTTAGTGATAAGATAAAAAGTTTAAAGTTAAGATCAATCGAACAGATAAAATAATTGTAACCCTAATGAACAGGTCTCTTTAGAGAGAGAGAGAGAGAGATCAAGCGAATTCAGAGAAAATTCAAGAGAAAATTATGCATAAATTCTTACAGTTTATCTGCTTGTTTCATGTCTATGATCCGCAGAACTCTACATTGATGAAAAGATTTATATGTAGAGATCTCGCAAAAAGAATACAATAAATGTGAAATAGAACTGAATCCCAGTTGCATGTCAGAAGGCGTTCTTAGGATTGAAACAACTTAATTTAACTCATTTGTTGTGATGAATACGACGGAGTTATGATTTTCTTTAAAATTAACATTCATCGATCTCATGAACGTAAAGAAGACATAATAATTATTACTACCATTCGGCGAAATTATTCCTCAAGGAACACCACCGGTTGTGGGTAATGATTTTGGAGGGAGATATTTGCTAAATTATACAATAGATATTAGACAATAAACGAAACCTAAATCCACACCGACCAAAACCTAAAGCCAAACTAAAAGTCTGTTCGAAACTCACTCCGAAATACAGAGAAGCACACAGAAATGCAAGAAGTCCAAACCGAATGAATCTTTACCCAAAATTCAAACAAAACTAGTGAAACCTTAAACCTTCAGACCACAGATAAAACTGAACTTAAAATCTGATCAAAATATAGTCAACAATTTAAGCCAAATTCAGAAAAAAATTACAAATAAAAATTCAAACCAAATTTCTAGCCAAACGAAGTCAAAACTCCAGATTAAAACTCAGCCCTAAATTGAAAATTAAAATAAACGAACAAAACCCAAACCTAGAATCGGGTGAAAATTCAAACGTAGTCAAAAATTTACACTACGAGTAAATATCAGAAAAACAATCAGACCAAAAATTTATATAAAATAAGATCTTAAAAGAAGAATAAACTCCGCATAGGAACAAAATGAAGAAGGAGAGGGAATCAGAGACTAAAATTCAGCGACTCCACTGGTTACAATTTTATCATTGTAGAAAGAGAGAGGAAGAGCAACTCATACCTAATATTGTGTGGATCCCTATTGAACCACTTCAAACGAACATTCACTATCAAATGAAAGTGAATCAGAAATCACCATCACAAAGATAACGCGCGAGAAATTTCACTTGTTGAGAAATGTTAGCAATATTTCTTATTCACTGGCAAAACTCCAAGACATCATCTCTAACTCAAACTCAGATTATCTTCTTGTCTTTCTATGGTTCTCATAAGAAAATAAATGGAGTTTCAATATAATTCTTTAAAGGAAATTGAGTAAGACATCGAAAATTTAAAGGAGATCGGAAAAGCTGCAAAGAAGCAAGGCGAAAAAACGGAAAAGTTCCGGCATCATGTTCTTTAGTAAAAATTTTTAAACCAGCCGGACGTAGAATATTTTTGCGATTTTCACTATTGAAGTGCTAGACTATTTTATTGTCGCTGATAAATTTGAAAATTAAAATATCCTCGTTGCAGAGCTGACCACCTTGATATTAAGGCGACCAGTGTAGGTAGCTGGTTATCTAGCTAAAGGGATTTATGTAAATAAAGATTGGAGAGATTACGCTGGAAAAGATCCAGTATTTAATCCAAAAGTTCGCCGAATTATATTCTTTTTTTCCGATTTTTTTACATAAAAGTTCAATAAGGATATAAGTTCAAGGGATCGAAGAAATTACAATAGTTTAATTTACCAATCGAATTTCATAAAGGAACATATTACCTTAAGTTTCACTTGCTTTCTGTAAGGAGTTCAATGGGGTTCTAAATAACCAAGATAATTATGGTGTTACCTATATAAATGAAGTCATTCAGCAATCGTAACATCGTGGAGTAGATTGTAGCCTGCAATCAAAAAGTATAAAAAAAAATTTTTCTATAGAGCGTCACAGGCAATGGCAAACCTCCACGAATAAAATTTGCCTAAGAAAAGCTTTTCACCTCACCATTATTATTCCATTCTTGTGGAAATATTACCCGAACAAAATGAATGAATGCGAAAAGCTCGGCCTAAGCCCTTCATGGGCAGTAGTGCCATCAAAATATTTTCCAGCACTTTTTAGGAGCTCAAAGATGTTCCGAGGAAAAGTTAAATAAAATTCAGAGCAAAAAAGAGATGTAACAATAAAACTTGTAACGATTGTAAAAATCAACACTGCTGCTAGGTAATATTATATAAAGTAAAATACAGCCCATAAAAACGAATTGAAATGCCTACCATACAACACAATAAAGTCAAAAACTTTACAGTACAGTAAAACTTTATATAAACATATGGAAGTAGTACAGTTGGAATTAAAATTCAAGTGAAGAAGCATCAACCTCGCATCGAATCGTCATGCAAAACAATCAAGTAAAAGTCAACAACACAAATTGAAAATGAACCAATAAAATCAGGAGCGAGAGTTTTTTTTATTCTGCAAGAAAAAATGGCGCACAACCTACTCAATTTGAAAGTGTAGATACATACGTATACGAGATGAGCTCAAATGGAGCTCGAATAGAGCTCGAGCAACCATATACCCACAAAGAGATGAGTTCAATTACACGCCAAATCAAAATTCAATCGAGAATAAATCAAAGCGTTTAATGCAAATGCACAAACACACACAAACGCACGCATACATGCATAAATACATATTCACACGTATCTCTACCCGTGTAACTAGTGCACATAAAAAGCACGAAATCAAAAATTCCATTCACATTTTACACTGAACGCACGATGAATGCAATGAAACTGAAAAATCAGAAAAACAAACCAAATAAAACCGCTGCAAAAAGCAAGTTGCTTAATCCATAAAAGACAGAAGCGGCTGTACTTACTGTGTTGCTGTGTTGATGGCAGCTATGAGGAAGGGGGAGAGTTGCCAGATTGGTAGCAGAGACAGCAGCAAAATGGAGGTAATCCCGAACGTACCGAAATTTGACAAGCATTAGAGACTTGCAAGGAAAGAAATGGTAGCAGACTATAGATAGGCACGAATGCAAGATGCTGCACTGTGAATAGTTGAACCGATGGATTTGTCGGATACATGCATAGATGGATATGGAACCGTGGCTAAAACAACAAATAAGCCGCCACAATATTGCCCAACGTAAAGTTACGCAAGAAAATAGGCATTTACACAGTGAAAAAATGTGTGCAGCGACTTTTCCAAATTAGTTACGCTACACGAACCACTACGCTTATCTCGAACTCTAGTTCATATGTACTTATGTACATACTCGTATGTACAATTAGAGTTACTCTACAGTGTAATGGCAGCAAATAAATTTGTTAAGCTCTTCCCTAACTGAGTGACCAACTAACGCATGAGACAAACCAAGAAAATAAGAGAAACATGCGCAAACATTTTAAGTCTTTTGCTTTTGCGTTAAAATGTCGATGCCCGATGTTGACTCGAAAGCCAAGAAGAATGACCGAAAGAAAGAATATCAAATTAGCCAGCAGTAAAATATGCGACGCACAAAAACCAAGCATTGTCGACACAAATTCGTACTTGCTGATGGATGTCATGCAGCACTGTGTGATCGAGCGGTTGAAATGGTGACCAAGTTCAAGCATGTAGAAAGACGCGATATAGCTTCTTGTGGCTTATGAGTTATAGTGCTAAAAAGTAGTCAATTGTTTTTGCAACTTACAACTTACCTTGCTGGAGCATGAGTTACGAGAAATGAGTAATCTACAAAATCTGAGACGGTAATCTGAGGACAGTTTCTCTTTGATTCATTAGATTTAAAACTAGCCCTCTAGTTAGCCCTCTGGAATTGAAGAAGTAATCTGTGCATTATCGAATTTCAAGAAAATGGGAGCAAGAAGAAACTTAATTCATCTATTAATGATACTCAATCCATCGATAAATTATGTATTAGAAGAGTTTTCAACTGTTCTCTAAGCTTAAGCATAAACTAGTTGAAGGATGTCTGTCAAAGCATAGTAATAATCGACTGCAACTTTCTCTCAAGTTAAACGCAGAATTTTAACTAATCTTGAAATTACGTATATATTTAATAAATTTCGTCCACCAAAGGGCAAAATTTTTGGTTTAATTAATCGGGAACTCAACTCAACTCAACTGTGGTCGCTGTGGTAGTGCGTTTGACTGCTAGAGTGTCCGGGGTTCGAATCTCGGCACAGGGAAAATCAAAAAGTAGAAAAAATAATTTTTCTACACGGCACCACTTCTTGGCAGGCAATGGCAAACCTACAAGAGTAAAAATTGCTATGAAAAGCTTTTCACTTCGCCGTTCGGATTCGGCATTAAACTATAGGTCCCTTCCATTCACGTACAAATATAACGCGCACAACATGAGTGGATGCGAAAAGTTCGGCCTAGGCCCTCCATGGGCTGTTGTGCCATTAAAAGTAAGTAAAGTAAGTAAGAACTCAACTAACCGATAAAACTTTAATACATTTTAAACTTAAAGACCAGAAGCTAAAAGCTGCTGAGTTTATTTACCTAGCTAGAAGATGGTATTAAGGCTGAGATTGAAATATGGCAACTAATAATTCTTCAGTTTGGTTTATGTGAAGCCAAGCTCCGATTCCATCGGAATCTCTACAGCCAGCCTAGGAAAACCGTAATCAATTGGCTTGATAAACTAATTAAAACAGAGCTTCTTAATGTCATAAATGGATTCAGCAACTCTACAATCCGGATAATTAAGAGGGTAGGCGCTAAGGGAGGGAGGGCCGTCACATAAAAATCACAAATCATAAGCCTTTATACAGATTTTTCAAAGCTTCAGGACTTTGAAATAGCCTTTAATATACCCTGTATTTTATTACTAAGTATGCTCAAAATAATTTTTTTCGTGAAATATATTGAGATTGATGATTCTCTGGAACACATCAAAATAAAACTTACTTATTATACTATATCGATAGATGCCGATTTGGATTTACGCGGGTCATTACATATTTTCGTGTAAAGTGATTGCATCGGTCACTGATTCCGTCCATTATTCAGATGCACCCCTCGGTCGTGTAGGGCGGGTGGAGGTTCCGTTGGAATTCGTCTGTTATCAACTTTGAAAATTACAGAAATCGAAATAAAAAATTCGTCCTCGGTTTGCACCAGCCTTTACAGTTTAGAGGTAGTAATATTTATTTATAGGGATACATATCAGAGTCTCCGTTTTGATTCTGTTGAATCGAATGAAAAAATAAATCACAAATACAATTTATATAGGAGATGTACGAACCCACGGTTGGAAGGATAGGCGGATATGTTGTACCTACGCTAAGTATCCATACATACCATCCAAGTGAAGTGAGAAGGAGCCCCGAACGACACGAGCAACGAGCTTATAAATTTAAATCGGATTTGGAATTAAAATTGCAATGTAGCGCAGCTGATAGTAGGATAAACAAGCTGCATGAAAGGCTGAGAGACAGAGCGACAGATAAATTGAACTGTCAGGCGGAGCGGCGCGGCGCGGCGCGGAAGATAAAGGAGTAAAAGCCAGAGAGACAGATACACAGAAAATTGCTTGTGAAGGCTTCTCTCTTTCTTTCTCTGTTGCACCACCAATCACTAGTAGCCAATTCATCCATGCATTGATGGTCGTTCGGTCAACGTACGAATGGGCGGACAGACAAATGAACGGACAACTGGATCGTTTTGGTAGCTCTGGATTGAAGTTGCTGCTGTTGGAGAGAAATACAAGAAAAAAACAAACACACACAAAATGATAGCATGCAAGTGATTAATAAGAAAGAAATGTGTATAAAACAATAGAAGCAGCAACAGCAACAACAACAAAAACAACTATGAGAAACAAATATGACTCCAACCAACCACTACAGAGATGAATGAAATTGCAACGGTCATGTAGGCAATGGGCAACAGACAGCAACATGAAGACGCAGAAACAGCAGCAGCAACAGCAGCTGCTTCATTTATTAAAAGGCGGCTAAATCGTGTAGAAACACAGCCAGAAAGCAAAGAATTATTATTTTAAGAAAAAGTGGAAAGCAAAGGCAAAAAAAAAAAAATAATGAAGAAGTGGAAAGAAGAGAAGAAAACATGAACCGTGTAAATACCATTTAAAGCTTGTGTCATGTTGCCCACAACAGCGATAACATTTACGTCGTCGAGTGGCAGCAGCAGCAGCAACAGCAAATGCCAACAGATATTACGGAATGTTTTGAAACTGATATTTTGTTGCAAGTGTTCTTTGTTGTTGTTGCGATTGTTGTTAGGAATTCTTCTCCTTTTATTTAGCTTTGATATTAAAGTTTTTGATAAGAAGCCATTTTTTTTTTTTTTTTTGGAAATTATGAAATGAGAGCACAAAATTTCAAAACCAAGAAATTCAAAGACTTAAGTTTTTGTTTAAACAAATAGGGGAAAGAGAAGGTGGGAAGCTTACGTATCATATTCCAAAGAAAGTTCCAAAAGTTTGAGTTTCTATAATTTCTTTATATTTACTTTTGAATATGCCAGGAAAATTAACAATTATGACGAGGAAGGAATACAATTTCTAATATTGATGAAGTATGATAGTAAAAAAGACTTGATGGTAAAAATTTTATGGAATGAAGACTTTTTGTGGGGATGATATTTCAGAAATGATGCTCCAAGGATTTAAATTTTACTAAATTGTATGTACATAGTTGAGAGGGAATATCAAGAAAAAGGAGAACAAATATTACACCATAATTTAATAGTCTTCAACCGGCTAGATCACCTAATCGGGAGCAATGAACTGTTTATTGTATAGAAAAGTTAATAAACCCGCAAAAAAGAGTTAGTTTATTCTAGTAACATTTTCGAACCAGGTCCAGGAACCTATCAAGTAAAGTTAACGACGGTCGCCAAGACTGAAATGCATCCTATCGATATCTTCTCCTCCTTTGATAATTTGAGATTATTCTAATGGAATTGAACAAGTATTAAATTTGTTGAAATCATCAGTGGAATACCTAAAGGAATGGTCTGAAAATCAAGCAAAAGTTACTACTGGGTAGGACTCAGTATGGAGTGATATGGACTCAGTAAGCACAAAAGGCCCAGTCTTTTTAAAGATAATTCCCTTTCGAATAAAATCATCGTCGTTGTTCCGGGAATGTTTCGAAGCAAAATTATCAGCGTATGTTTAAAACAAAGCATAACTCCAATGATTTACGAGAGCCGCTTATTAAAAAAATTCGCCTAATCTAGTCGCTTTTGACATCTTGAGATACAAAAATCCCCTCAGACAAAAACGAAGTCTCTAAGTGAAAAATTCTATTGAGTGAAAAATTCAACTTTCAACCAAAGTTAGATAGCTGATTCAACTTCTCAAACATAAGTTTCTAATAGAACACGATCAAATAAAATTTTATTTTATGAACCCCGGAAGACATTCCTCAGCAAGGTAGCAGCTCAATGGGTTGATATTTAGTGAAGTTGGTTACGAAAACGTATTTTAATGAAATAGTAGCTCCATGCAATGGGTTAATAAGACCAGTTGACACCTTCAAATTTTAATGACAACTGATAGGAGTTTAACTACATTACAGAACTAGAATACCTTTGATGTTAAAAGCAGGCCTAAAAGTATGCAACATTAAATATTTAAACAAATACATTTATGCTGTGAACTAATCTGGTTTGGTACAACGTTATCGATTACAATATTAGAAAAAAAGCAGGGAAAGTAATTATCTATGTATGTATATTAAAAAAAGAAATTATATACATAGACTTCATACAAAATTAATTAATTTATTTTAATATATTTGCTTATTTTGTGTCTACATACTTTTATAGCTTAAAAATCACAATCTGGAAATGATTAAGATTAAGTATGCACGACTCTTATTTTGCAATTAGCAATGCAGTTAATCAAGCAATGCGGTATTTGCTCCTTTACTAGCTATCAGTGAAAGCTCGAAATTCGATATTATGAATTTATGAAATACCGATGTTGTTACAACTGATGATGACGATAATTTCAATTGAAATCCGAAAACATTTAACTTGCTGTGTATTACCAAGAGCAAGTTGCTTGTTCGACACAACAAGTGTAGTCGCAAAAAAATAAGTGGTAATAAACTGAAATAAAGCTTTAGTTTACCGAAAGAAAACAATAATAAAAACCAAAAACAGCAAAATGAAGAAGTGAAAAAAATTGAAACTTAACAGCGCGCATGAAAGAACTGCAGAAAGAAGAACCAGCACAGCAGCAAACCAGGAACTTCCTATTTGATTGGGTACTTTTACAACACTTTTCTGCTACTGCTGCTGTTGCTGCTTCATGTTAGCACGTTGTAAAACGAACAGCGAAAAGTTTTTGACCAGCGCCAACCAGCAACAATCGAAGAGGAGGAAAGTGGGTTTACTTACTTACTGTAGTAATAGTAATAGTAGTAGTGCGACGATTACTACATACTACATACTATATCATTGTATGAATTCCAAATTTTAGTGTAGATTCTAACTAAAGTGAAACTGTAGGTATGTCCAATACGTCTGAACATATTGCGTCCAGCGATTGTTTTAAAGTTTGCTCATGTAACTACGTGCATTCATTTGTTATTCAAAAGTTTCTTGCACTTTCAACAGCAACAACAGCATCACAAAATGTTGCTTACGCCATTTCCATTGCACATTGCATCACATCCACTTTCATGTCCATCGTTCCTTTTTCATCGTTCGTGTGTTCACCACAAACATCATACCGCAACAGCAACAGATACGCCAATGCGTAAGAATCTACCACTTTTTTTAATACTACGAATTTTTTTTTTTTTTTTTTTGTGGGGGGGAGAGATTATATTTTGCTGCATTTGGAATTGGAATTGAAGTTTGCCATTTCAAAGGCTCAGCAGCAGTAACATAAACAAAATAACTTCATGCTTGAGATATCCGTACACGCTGACGAGTGCATGCAGCTCGTAGTTACATAGTTAAAATAACAAAAATCACACAAAAATCTCCGCTTGCATATTGGCCAGAGAAATCGTGAGCATGGCCAGCAATAGTCGCTGCAATTGTAACTGCAGTTGTAATGTGTAGCAACATTGGCCGTTGTCGGTCGTCGTTGGCTGTTGCTGTTGCTGTTGGTGTTGGTGTTGCCTCCAAAAAAGAGAACATGTTTTATGGATTTTCTATAAACCTCTTGCTGTTATTTTAATCCACACTCACACACATAAAATCACTTTTAACTTTTTGCTTTTTGTTAGCTTACTTCTTGCTGGCAATCGTAGAGAAGTAAAACTTTTTGGGCAGCATGCTTTACAAATAACAATAATAACATCATACTTACATAAATACAAAAACAAACAAAAAAAGCACACACAGAAATATATTAAATAAAGTTTTATGCTTGCTGTGCACAGTATTTAAACCAAAAATGTGTTGCCATGAATTGGCAGTTCTAAAGAAATATAAGCAGAAAAATGAAAACTGAACGCGCAAATAGCAAAAAGTTTTATGTATTGTTCTATTGCATTTGTGTTTTGAACATTCAAAACCGCAATTTAAACTTTTGACAGATGCACTTGAAAAGATTCATGAAAATCAATAGCGTTTAAAGTGCAATTATTTTGCTGTAGCTTCAAATTTACAAGTGCTAGTATTGTATTAGCTTCATAGTCCACATTGCTGTTTGTGAATTCTGATAGAAGTTTTTCGCATTCTCGATAATACTGATACTGATAAACTTCAGATATAAATGGTTGAAAAACAAACATATTTAAGTTGAAATTACGAACATGATTCCAGCTTAGAAGACCATTATATTGGGTTCTGGCACAAGACGTGTCCTCTTTTAATGGTCTAAGGCTAAAGCATTCCAATGCAGAAGAGATAAACTGAAAGTAACAGTCTGATCAAAAACATAATGGCCATGGGTGTAGCGGCTGCTGGGTGTGCGGGGAAAATAAGATAAATGCATAGCATTTACTATCTCAATTTGACAGCATTAAGAAGAAAGTATTTTCGTTATTTATATTATCCACACCTTCAGGTGAAAGAATATTTTGCGTTTAGAGTACACCAAAGAGAATGTAAGCCTGTTCAACTAATTTTCGAATTAAGGATGAATTTATAAATTCGAGAATTATAAAACTAGCCCGGTGGGGTCCGGTGTAGCAAAAAATAATTTCGTTTTTAATCTAGTTTAATCTAGTGTTAACTATGTTTTCAAACCAAGAGGGAAAGTGTTAGTAACAGTGTTGAATGCTTTTGATGCTTTGCTTTATATTGCTAAAATATATAAAACTGAACAAAAATGGTCTTTTCCTCCTTTTCCCTTCTGACTCTCATTTAATTTTTTTTCTCTTCCCTCAGTATTTCTCCTTTTATTTTTCTTTCCCCTTTTCTTGCCATTTTCTTAACCCTTTCCTATTCTATTTACTATTTTCCACACTCTCTTTCTGGCAATTTTACTCCTTCTATTTAACAGTTAGTCTCTTTTTACCTCCTTTCTAGTAGTTTCCTCCTTTTACAACTTGCACCATCTTTCACTGTTTGCTTCCTCGCTTTCCCTTACTCCTATCTATGAAATCCTTCACAATCTTATAAACACTCTGGCCACCGTCCTCTCCCACACCTCACTCTCTATTTTCCATTCCTCTCTTTTCTTCCATTTTTTATCTGCCATATCTATTTACTCCCACATTTTCTTTATACCATTCCCCTCATTCCCACTTTCTTTACTCTTTGTTCCCTTTCTTTCCCCGACTTCCCCTATTACTATTTTCAACACTTATAATTTTTAACTCTCATAATCTATCTTCCTAAATCAGTGATTTTTCAGCAATATTGTTCTCCTATGTTGCATGTTCATATTCTCGTAAACTCCAGTGTTTATTTCTGAAAAAACAATTTGACTGTCACAAAAATTTCAGCATGTAAATGTGCCCAGTTTTGTTTTCAATAAATATCATGTAAATAAAGAGCTGATATAAAAAATAAGAACCTGGTGTATCTTTCAGAGTTCTGGTCGATTTTGAAATCCACGATTTGTGCAAAGCTGCTCATAAAAACTTAGCCCGTGCCTGCATCCATCTCTATCATACTAGATATTTCTCCGCCATCAACTCTTGCCTCTCTATCTTTCTCTTTCTTTCCACCTTTGTTCTTCCTAACTTTTCACTCTTGTTTTTTTTTTTTGTACGTTTCCCGTCTTTTACAATCTTTCTTTATTTCTCACTTTGCCCTTCTTTATTTCCTTACTTCTTTCTACTGCACTTATTTCGCCAAGTTTCTTTCTCTCTTTCTACCACCCTCTTTGCCCTTCTTCTTCCTTACTTCCTTCTACTGCACTTCTTTCGCCAGGTTTCTTTCTCTATTTTACCCAACCTCTTTCACTTTTTGCGCCCTCTTTCTCTCACTTACACCGTTCCTTTACTTGCATACTTATAGTATTTCCCGACTTTCACGTCCTATAAATTGTTTTCTCTCGGCCCTCTTACCCTCCCTCCCACGTAATTTGTATTCTTCTCTCTCCATTTTCTTTCCCAATCCTTCTCTTTCCCTTCCCTGATTGCAAGCTATGCCGATTCCTTGGTTTTTTTTTCTTCCTCTTTTTCCTACGGAAAACTGTGGGACTGAAAAGAGTACAGGTTAAGGCAATTTATGCAATAAGGAATACATAATTTGATAGGCTAACGTGGACAATACATTAGTATTTAGTATAGGCTTTGACCATCTCCACCCGAAGATCCTTGTAGAAGTTTCACTCAAGGATTTGAGAAGAAGAGTTATTGTTGTACCAGCACTCATGGATGGACTATAAACAATGAAGCGTAGTTGAAAAAGTATTCCCCGAAGATAATAATAATTTCAGAATCTGAAAAACAAATAACAAAATTAATTGTACGTATTTAAAATGGCACCTGAATGAGAATCTCAGCGTCGCCAAACTTTACCCTGAAACTTACTGCAAGTAGTACGTTTACTGCGGCAAACAAGCTATCGAAATGAACGCGCTTTGCAAATCTGTTTAAGTACCGTAGTTAAATGAAGAATTTAACGTTAAAACAATCCGAACAAAATTCTTCTGTTTAAGCTTTTACAGCGCAACTAGACACAATGGTAAATAACAATCAAGACCTTCCGATACCACAAAACATCCGCAGTTTCGCTGCACAAATAAATAAGTGAAGCTATTGAAAATAATTGCTAATTTCTCAAATACTTATACAGTGCGCAGTCGCTGTTCCTCAGACATTAACTGCCCATTTTAGGAATATCATAAAATAAAGCCATAACTAAATTGCAGATTTCGATTACAACTTCGTACAATGGCATTAAGCAGAATTTAAATTTTTAATGCGCTTAAATGTATTTCGCATTGCTATAACGATTCCATTGTACACTCAACAAGATAAATAGATACGAACGAGTAAGCGATAGTTGGAGGAAAGAAGCCAATTCGATTCCTATCCACAAACTCAAATATGCCGTCAGTCATTCAGTCCATCAAATCAAATTCAATGAGATTTCCTGAATTGCAGCCAGTCAAGTCAACTCAAGTCAAATCAAATAACTGCATCCGAAACTATTGTGTAAAGAAAAAACAAAATAAACACAGTAGAAAAAAGGAGGAGAAGAAGAAGACGATGGATGCAAGTGATGGATACACTTCAGATTTGAACTCAAAATCAGATTCTGATTCAGATACAGAGAAATTTATTCGAATTGGTGAATTGCGGATTCTCGCATTGATTTGTGCGAATAAGAATTTTCAAAGCAAAAAGGAAAAAAAAATACACACACAAACAAAAAAATACATACAGTAAAAATAAAATTAAATAAAACAGCACTGAAGAGCAAATAAAATGATAAAAAGCGCTGTACAAAAAGGAAAGGCTCATGATGGAAAAAGTTGGTACATTCACACTATTTACAGTGGGAGCAAAAAACTAAAAAAAAAACGTACATATATTGGGGAAAAAATTTAAAACAATCGATAGAAATTGCATTGTGAATGAATAAAAAATGAAGAATTGACACGAAAAAGAATCGAATTGAAGTCAGCCAGTCAGTGAGTCCACATTGGAAGACAGGCAAGCAGACAAGTAGGCAGGCAAATATTACGTGTAGAAAAAGAAGGGAGCAGCAGAAGACGAAGAAGAGGCAACGACAGAGGAAGAAGAAATACATGGAAGCCAGGAAAGAGTAAAAAAAAACTTCTTTTTTTTAACTGAAACACCTAAAGTACTGCTGTAAATAAATGTAAGCAGCATGCAGCAAATTCTGTACAGAAAAGTATGTTTTGTATATGAAAAAAAAAAGAACAAGAACAACAATCACCCAAACTAGACTTAACTAACAACTACGAGTTATCGTTTTGCGGGCATGGGAGGGGGGTTACAGTAACCAAGTTAGTATTTTCGCCTCGTTCGGTATCATAGACGATAGCCAATGTTAAATTGGTTATATTGTAACAACGTGCAGCTAATGCGCCATAGCCAAGAGCCAAGCAGCCAACGGAGATTCACCACAGAAGTTTCATGCTGACTGTATTCAAGTTGCTGTTTCATCTCTCTATGTTATTGCGTTCTTACTAGCCAGAAATCGTCCATCCATCAGTTGCATGATGAACAAAAGTGTGCTGGATTTGCAACACTAACGTCGTCAGCGTTGCCGTTGTGTCGTTGTACAACTACAACTATCGATCAATCTTCTAACGTGGCAATGGATACAGTATAATCGTAAATACCAGACTAACTGCATTCGTTGTTTCGTTTACAAAGCTGGCTGGCTGTAATTTCTCACATACTCACAGGTTTGTTTTTGTATTTGCTTACGTTATTCACGTAATGACGGCATACGACAATTTACTAGCGACATTTTTACTAAGTAGTACGTGGGCCAGTCAGAAAAATATTCAAACGATATGAGTGAGTGAGTAAATTTTGTAGGCGAATTTAAAGTAAATTTATGGTTGGACATTTTAAACGGCATAATGTAAAAACAGCGGAGCAAATGTTTTCTTGGCCCTGGTCTAAATTAAATGTAAACCGATTGCCTGCCATTAATCTCACAATTTTTTTTTCTGATGCAGACACTAGTGGGTGCAAGTCGTTGGGGACACTTTGCTTGCCGATGAAGATCTCATACGTTTTGATGGTTGCTCATGAATGAAAAAGAAACGAACCATTGTAATTCCCCCAACCCCTCTTCCAAAATCATTGAATCAGAAAATGCTTCCAGATATTTTTACGTCATTAAACGGAAACAAGTGTGATAAATATCCAAAATTATATGAGCTTTGCATTTCGCCTACAAGGGCATGACCTGGTGGAATAAAACCTTTTTCCGATGAACTAGTCTGGTCTCTAATAAACCAGAATCTTACCATGAAGTTTCTCATATTTCCAGCGATAAATGTTTGAATTAAGTATAATAAATAACTTTTGTTTGAATGCTTTTACATGGCAAGTTATGAGTTTTACTCAGTTAAGTCAACTTTTCAGGGCTTCCAGAACGGGGATCACATCGTAGCATGGTTGCAAAAAACCGGTAGGTTAGACCGAATGAATGATTTTCTGTGTGATAAAACCCGGCTTTTACTATTTGAGTCACAACTTCCAAATAAATAATAACTTACTTACTTTACTTTTAATGGCACAACAGCCCATGGAGAGCCTAGGCCGAGCATTTTCGCATCCACTCATGTTGTGCGTGTTATATTTGTACATGAATGGAAGGGACCTACAGTTTAATGCCGAATACGAGCGGCGAAATTAAAAGCTTCGCATAAGTAGGCAATTTTTACTTTTGCCATTGCCTGCCAAGAGGTGGTGCCGAGTAGAAAAATTGAATTTTATACTTTTTGATTATGCCTGAGCCCCGGATAATTTGCGTGGACTGCCTGCACTACCAACTACGCCACGGCGACCACTTCTAAGGTATCATAATTTGCCATAAGACTGAAAAAGCGGCTAGGGCTGAACCGAAGTACCAGAAATTTTTTCCCTGGTTTTTTTAGTTTCTAGAGTTTTTTTCTAGATCTTGATAAAGTTTCACATGTAATTCATAATATTTCTAAAGCCTCAAAGTTCTCTTGAGCTTATATCTGGGATTCAATCGAGTTCGTCGTTTAAAAACATTGCTTGCATTGAAATCAACAAAATTCATTAATTGGATGCATTTTTCGCCAATGTACATAAATACTACTAATAGAGTATACGAAATTAAGCATGGGGTTCTGTAAAAAAATATTTAAGTGAGGATTGTACAATGAAGAAAACGTAGCGGCACCAGCATGTTCTAAGAATTATAAAAAACTCACCACAAAAAAAATTTAAAGACATGAATGCCAGTACTTAAAAAAACAAAAGAGTAGTATACTTAATATCTTTAAAATTTTATTTGGGGACTTGAAGCAGAAACTGGCCGATTAAATATTTGTATTGCAAACAAAATTTAAGGTTCACGCTGAGTCATGGTGGTGATAAGAGATCTCGAAACGGGGTTCAATTCCAATGATTGCTTTACCACTTTGCAAATATACTTACTGGAAATTTATTGTTCAAAATTCATTCAAACACTTGAACTTTATTTAACAATTATTTTTGTTGCACTTCACATTGAATCACATTAAATTGCACTTCTTTCTGGCACCTATTGAATTCATCTTCATTACATAAAAATTCAGCATTTTATACTAGCGAGTGTTGCCTTTTACTATACTGCAAATACAAGTATACAAAAAAAAAGAAAAACATGCACACACTTAAACACACACGTGCATAAATACGTGTATAGTGCACATTTATTGAAAACTTGATTGGCCTCATTGTCATGATGAAATGTACACTACAATAATATTCAGAATGAGCACAGTCTCACACACACACACACATACACACAAGGCACATTTGTAGGTATAACTTCAAAACGATCGAAATGAAACGAATTGAATAGCAAAGAAATGTTGCAAGTACAATTACACTACGATTTATTTAAATGAGGGCATTTTTCCCAATTTGGATCAATCACTATATTTCATTAATTTGGAAAGCTATTATCATCAATTCTTCAATTTTAAACTGAACCACTAACTAATGATTTTTGAAAACATTTAGAAGCTTAGTTGCACCTCAACATTGAGACAAGTAGCAGTGGCAGAAGCTTTTATTGCCATAAAGCATTCGAAGAGAACAAAGTGAACTTATTCAAATTGACTACACTGTTTGAGCACACGAGTACATGTAATATCGACAATCTGGCATATTACCTTCTTTACACATACGGTAACACGGGCACACGGTACATAATCAAAAAGGATTCTCGTTCTATTTTTTCCCTTTTGCGCAATTTCTTCATATGCTTTTACAAAGAGTGGCTTCAATTGCTCGCTTGCTCGTTTCGTTGGCAGCATGCAGCATGTTGCATGTACATATGTACATACATACATACATATACTCGTACATATAACAGCAGCGCCATAGTTTTGTATGCAATAAAATTGAAATCCAATAGTGAAATGCTTGTGATAAATACTTGTTTATAACTTTCGTAGAAAAAGAGAGTTATAGCGTGGCATTGCATATGCATTGTACGTATTTTTATGACGAGTAAATATCTAGGTACGTGTGGGTGTGTATGTGTTAGTGTGTGTGCAGTGTCTAAAGAAAATTTGCTGCCTTCTTTTTGCTGTTATTTGCGAGTTGAATACCTACAATGAAAAACTGAAAAGGTAAAGCTAAAGTTAAATAAAAACTTGAAAAGGAAGCAGTAAAATTAATATTGAATTGGAAAATTCTTCAAAGTTCGCTCTTTCCTTTTCTGTGTGCGTGTGTGTGTGTTATTGGCAATTTAGTGCTGATTGGCAATGACATTCAATGGTATATGTTTTGTATATTTGCAACAGCAAATAGTTGATTGGTAAAGTATCGCCCTGTAAAATAGCCCGAAAATAGAATACGTCTATAAACTTACCAAAAATAGTAGAGTTCATCAACAACATAAATTTACCTGCAAGAGACAAGCAAAAAATTTAGATTACTTAATAAAAATGGAAAAATAATTGGTAGTAGTATTTATAAAAAAAAAAACATTTTATTTATTTACAAAATTTTAGTTGATTTTGTTGTTGTTGTTGACAAAAAAAATATACAAAATCGCTCTACAGATATTTATAAAAATAATAAATACTTTGAACTTTTTATTTGCCTAAAAATATGTAAAACAATAACTAAGAGCAAAATAGTATACATGCAGTTAATAAAAACAAAATACATACGTGCAACATATGGCGACCAATATGTGTTGCATATATGTTGGCGGAGCGCAATAAAAGCTGTTTTAGTTACACAATAAATCAAATATGTTTTACTTTATTTTAGTATAAATAAACTTCAATTAATCCATAAAATAAGAAAATAAAAAAACAAAATTTTTGAATCAAGCGGCTCTGAATTTAATCAAAAACTCTCTGCTGAAAAATTTGCGGTGTTATTAAACTTAAAGCGCCAATAATTATGTTAGACCTTACAGCAAATATAGGATTTCAGGGCCAACTGTAAGCAAAGTATGTGGTGCTGATCTTTATTGAAAATTCTGATACGTTCGTATTACACAAAATAGGGAAAACAGACGCCTCAGCTTTGACTGATTTTGAAAACTACTACATAAACATTTTGGGAATATCTGAAAAAATTTGCTTAAGCCTTAAAGTATACATCGTAAAAAAAAGATGGCTATGGCGAACCAACATTCAGTTTATTAAGCCAGTTTAATATACTAAATATTATCTCACACGACAAACTTGACAAATTTACGAAATTTAAAAAAAAAATATCAAATAAAAATTAGTAGAAAACTTCAAAAAATTTTGATTACTTCTCAAGCATCCTGCAAAAATATTAAATAAATGTGTATGGAATTAATTTCTACCTAAAAGTATGCATCGCAAATAAATAAAATAATTCAAGCAATGTTTTCATTGATTCCTCACTCAACTACAAAAATACAAAAATTAATCTCTATGCAATTGGTTTAAAGACTAAAAGTAGACCTCGTAAAAAATAATTGAAAAATCTCAATACTTCCCAGAAATCCCATAAAAGTAAAAAAGTCAAACAAACAGAAAACAAACATAAATAATAATAATAAACAAAAAATAAACAACATTGGGCATAGATAATAATTTATTGCATATTTTTCAGCGCTCGTAAAAAATAAATAAAAATAATATTTGCACCTTGATAAACAATAACGGTAGCAAAAATTAAAAAACAACAACACAAATAATAATAACAAACGGAATGTTGTAAAAACAATAAACAAGAGAGGGAGGGATTTGTTATTTTTAAGCAATTGCACAAATACAATAATTTGTTGTTGTTTCTTTTTACAATGCACAAAGGCAGAGAATGGTTGGCATTTATGTAATTTTTATTTTTTATTGCTTCTTTACACTCTAAAAACAATTTGCATATGCGCCTAAAAATAGACTACGTATGGTGATGAGTTGCATGAAAATTAAAGCATTTTCATTTCAGTTGCAGTTTTTGGTGTTGCCTTTAAAGCGACGTTTTTTTAATTGACATTTTTAATTAAAATAAAAGTCAATATTAGTATTATTATATTTTTCCTTTTGGCCATTTTATTTTTAAATTATTGCATACAATATTTGTTTTTTTTTATTATTTCCCTCTCCCCGCCCCCCCCCCCCCCCTGCCCCTTTTTATTGTTCATTCACGCAAATATAAATAATAAGTAATATTTTTAAGCTTAAAATCAATTTTTTTAAATCAATTATAAAATCGATCGCCCATATGCTTTTTCAATAATGACATATAATTATGCTTGGTATTCTAGTGGCATTCAGCATGTGCTACACACCGACACACACACACACACACACACACATAAATCGAACTATTATACTCATGCATGCACTGCCTTCCTCCAGTTTTAATTTGTATACCACAAAATTGTTTTCGGTTTGTATGAATGGCTGAATGAGTTTTTGCATTGCGCTGGCAACCCTATACTTGGACCGACATATTAACGCTCACTCGCTAGCTCACTCATCATCATATTTTGCAATGACTTTGTATGTTGTGTGTAGATTTTTGGTTATTCACTGCGTAAATAATTTGTTAATTATATTAATTAATTATATTTGCTTTTCTACAGACAAACATACATATTTATGTAGTATGTATATTTGGGAATGTGTGTGTGTTCGTGTGTAATTGTGTTTGTGTTAATTACAAGTAAGTATTTGTTATAATTACATTGCAATTATTTTCAAATCTCGTATTTCCACAGCTATGCTGTAAAAATTTGAAAACAAGCCATGATTTTAATTGCATGCGTGAGTACAGTATTGAATTATAAATTTACTTTAAGTAATTTTCAAGAGTGTTGATTGCGATTATTCACTTAATTTGCAAATTGTTTGAAGCTTGCCTGATTTATAAATTAAACCTAAGACAAAAAACAAAAAGTCCTAGTAATCTGAGGAAAGTGAGGGAATAAAACTCCCTAAATATTAGTGAATGGCTCTTAGGCAGGCCCTACCTAACATGAACAATGGTCGATCGAGAATCGCGTGAACTCGGACTATATTGAAGACATTTGAAGGAAACAGGGACTGCAGCGCTTTTGCCACATAACATACTAGGAATTTCAGGAAAAGAAACTTCGGTCGGAAAATACATCAAAGCACACATATGGCACAATCTATTCAGTTGCAGACTGATGAAGGATACATTAAAGAATCCCGTAGATAGTTTAGCACAAACAGTTATTTACGTTGAATGGAGAACCTTGAGCATGGCTACTGCATTAATAATAGAGCCTGGTAACTTAAGGTATTATGTGAACAAAATGAGTCTTGCAGAAGTCGATATTTTATGGATACAATAAACATCCAGAGAAATCTATGACAGCAATATACAGAGTATTTAATTGTCTTGTCATCGCACAACAGAAATATGAATGTATTGCAATGCTGCATCCTTGGTGGAAATGAAATGACCAACCTTAGTAAGAAAATCTTGCAAACACGAGTGATTTATGAGCACACAGTAATTTTGACCGTCTACCCAAGTACTTAGATCGTATTAAGGAACCTAAAAACAACTCATGAAGTAGTGATCTACTAGTGGTCTACTATTTAGGTAAACCATGGCATATAATTAAATATACCATATAATGTTATAAGTCAAAAGAGTAAATTAAAATAAAATAAAAAAAAATATTAGTGTTTATTTTTTATAATTTCCTGCTAGAAACTAAATTAATAGATGAAGAGTAATTAGGGAGTTGGAGAGCTTGAGGATAACAAGCAAATCTCGTTTAGCAAACGAAAGTTATACGTTGGAGAAAATTAACGGAGGCGAGAGAGAAATCGTATGAGTGAAGGCTTTTTTACAAACCGCTGGCAAGCTATAAAAAACTAAAGTTTTTGCGCCTTGTTCAACAACATAAATTTAAAGTTTTATTTTAATCTCAAATGAATTCAACGCCTTTGAAAACATAGAGTAAAACAATTTCTCTAACTTTACTTTCACTCAATGGCATCCAAGACCTATGATTGACCAATTGAAAGGTAAGCCTTTTTATTTTCTCCCTGAACATGATTTCAATATTGCATTTAACTACGTACACTCGAGAACTTGACAGTGTGAATTAAACTCGGGCGACTTCTTCTTCGAACTTCAAAATTGCAATTTTCATTAATTGTATTTATCCAACAACAAGTGGATACAACTCATTACAAACCTTTAATTTAAAAAGCTCTTCATGGAACATTTAATTACCCAACAACAAGTGGATACAACTCATTACAAACCTTTAGTTTAAAAAGCTCTTCATGGAACATTTAATTATTTCATATAATTACCGATAAACATTCGCTCTTTTTCTCTCTCGAAAGACCAAAAGCAAAATACTGATAATTATTATTGCAGATGACAAGATATAAAAATAACATTCCAATTCAGTGAATATATAAAAAGGACGGTACGTGCAATAAAGTATGCAACACAGAAAGAACTATTGCAACATCAACCAAAATGGCAGAAAAAGCCTTACTCATTCACTCACTCACTCAACGCAATTTAAGTGTGTATGTAGTTAGTAGAGACGGCCAGGCCAGACAGGAAGGAAAGCAAAAAAGCGCATCCGTTGCATTAACGGAAGCGGCAACAAAGTATTGCCGTCAAATTTGTATGATGATGACCAGTAGACAGAGGCAAATAGACAAAGACGCGCAGCGAAGGAGAGAATGGGAGATGGAGATAGAGAGAGCGAGAGAGAGAGTAAAAGTGACAGAGTGTGATAGAAGAGCAAGTGATGGCGCATTATTTTCATCACATAACTGTGATTAAGTGCGCGAGCAATTATAATAAGCATGTGCTGCGTATCGACGGAGCAGGGGCTCTCACGAGCCTCACAGACAACAACTTTGATGATGGAATTCAGCAATCGCCGCTGATGGCAATTTTATACCTACATGTTTAACAAGTAACTATAAAACTTTCATAGTATAAAAAACTGTGAAATTAATACTTTATGCGTTGAAGAGAAATAACAACATGTGCATAGCCGCTAAACGAACAGAGCAATATCAGAGTTTAATTAAAATGTGTAAAAATACAAAAAAAAAAAATAATAATAAATAAACAGAAACTAAAACGTTATATATAACAATAATAAAATTTGCAACAATAATCAACAACAAGGAACAGGAAAATAGCAACAGCAATGGGCGGAAAAAAAATAATTTCTTACTGCTCATAGTTTCTCCACAGCACTACAATTAAAAATATTTATGTATATATCGAAAAAAGCAACAACAATAACAGTAACGAGGTTGACGGCTACGCTTGACGTAGTGTGGCAATAATTGAAGCGTTAAAAAGATTTAACGATTATTTTTACGCGCCATATTTTCCACTCGTTCAACGCCCTTTCTCCTGCATTCACTACTGTTCGTTCTTACTTCCCACACACAGGCACACACTCACGTTTTCTCTTTGCATCTGTTTAGGTTTGAAATTGCCGGATCAGCAGCCAAATTAATCAAGCATAATTATTACGTTGCTTCTTTGCTGAAGGAGGATATCGAAAGATATCGAAGAAAAACTATACGAAACGAAAAAAAAATCTATGAGCCTAAGTACCTAATGTAATTATGTGTGCTGGAAATGTGCGAGCCTGCATCGGTAAAGGAATGTAGCACTAAGTAAAATATTGAATTTTAACGCGCTTTGGCCATTTTCAAAAACCTGTTAATAAAATATGCCTCGACTTTGATAGCGAAATAATTTTCCTATTAATTTTCAAAGTGTAAATTGGAAAAAGGGAAAAAAATTATTTTAAATTTTTTTTTTTTTTTTTGTATAGTTAATTATTTTAAAACTCTTACAAGCTTGAACAGTAGCTGCTCGCATTGTTAAACTCTTCTATATTTAATTAAGTAACAGAATAATTATGAATATGGGAAAAAGAGAGGCGAGAGAAGCAAAGTAATATTATTAGCACAGCATAAAAATAGGTTAAAAGCAATAAGTAATGAGCAAAAAATGAAAATATACAGTAATTGATTTTCACAAGCCATTAAAATAACGTTAAATAAAAATATAAACGCGCATAGAACTAAACTAGTAGCATGCACGAAATGTTAATATTTATTTTAAAGTTGATTACCTACTTTTTGTGCTCTGGGTTCACATTAAGAGAAACTTAAAACTTATTTCGGAATTAATTTGAAATTTAAGACCATAATTTATGAATGAAAATATGACTCGGACCAACATTAAAGATCGTTCAGAATCAGCGGTTAACAACTGACAACATAAGTTTACCCCGAATTCTCCATCCAGTTTTCGAATCAGGCCGTTAATATTAACGCCACTCAGCCCAGTTTGGAAAGCAATTGGTATTCATTTCATTTAAACTCTGATGGTGGTATGAGATCGTGACCAACCTAAATCCAATGTTTCGAATATAGACCAACACAAAGCGAAATGTTAGAAGAAACATTTTTGCAATGAAATGATTTACATTAAACGGCAGCAGAACTTTAACAACAAACGTCAAGCGTGAACCTTTTACAGCTTGTTCTGGGATGCAAAAAGAGCTGGCACAAAATTTGCACCTACGAATTGATAGAAATCCGGACTCAATCAGAAAAGATAATATAAAAGCTGCAAAAGAAACGAAAAACAAAAACAAATTAAATCGTGTGACGAAACTTCACCAGCGAAACGAACAAATAAATAATATAAAATAAATAAAATCGATGCCACCTTACATCGATTTGAGATATTTTGCAATTGTTTTGCTCTTCGGTTAGATTTTGTGACCGACCATTTTATTTGACAGAAACTCAGGCAGCAGCATTGCCAAAATCTGTACCGGTGGGACTGAAATAGTATAAACAGGGCTTGCCTTCATCGTTTTTTTTTACTATTTTGGGACTTCTTCTTTTCTTTTAATGGCAAATATTCTATGATAACTCTAAGTTTACCTGAGAGCACTTTTTAACTTGAACGATGAATCTCAAGAAATTTAGTATCCCCCGACTCCCACCGGGATTTTCCCTGTGTGGGTTCGTATGATGCAAGGATTTGGTGAACGATTCATTGGCTTTTCTTTATGCCTCGAAATACTGCAAAAATTGGGTGGAAAGAACTTAAATTTGGTCAACAATGCCAAATATGGCATAAAGGGAAATCAAGTCTTTACACATAATTTTGACCATAGCACTTAAGTCTCTATTACTTACAATCAATCTGAAGAAATCTGAACTAAACTTGTTACAAACATTCCCTACTCTCAGGAAGAGTTTAAGTTGTGAAATGGGCAAAATCGGTCAAGCGGGCGTACCTCTCATATTAGTGAACTTTTCAAAGAGTTATATTTATAAATTCAAATAATTTAACAAATTAAGACAAATTGAATCAATAATTCATTGAAATAGTCTCTAGAATAGAATTGTTTTAAGAACATGCAATACTCGGAAAATGTGAAATATTCATATTATATTTATATGAGGCGCAGGAAAGTAAACGCAAATTAAAACTATAAAATCTCATTTTTGAATCAAGCTGGGTACTTTATTTTGAAGGTTCATCAATGCCATTTATGTATGGAAAATGATATCACTCAAATGTTGACCATGGCTAGTTTTACATACGTCGATTCGATGGTCAAAATTTTTTATGACATCTTCCAATAGGGACGTTTGTTTGGCATTTATCTCGGTAATGATGTTGTTTTTCAGGTCCTGAATATTGGCTGGCTTATCTTTTCATAGACTTTACTTCTCAAAAATCCCCATAAAAAGAAGTCCAATGGTATTAAATCACATGATCTTGCAGGCCAATTCACATTTCCTCTACGAGAAATTAGACGATTTTAGAAAAAACCTTGCAATTCGTCGAAGTGCGCGAAAAGTGTTTTTTATTTTTTCACCATTTTTGACGTGTTCTTTAATAACTTTAATGCGGTCTTCAATCCAATACGACTCCATAGCGATAAATGGCAAACATTCAACTAACAAAATGAGATAAAGATGGCGGAAAACAAATATGGCGTCCCTGTCAAATTGACGTTTACTTCTCTGCGTCTTATTTGGTCAACCCATATAGCAAAGGAAATAGTGAAACAAATGGAACTACATAAATTCGATAAACATACCTTAAATGGGCAATAACCACGCCTACTGCCCATACAAGTGAAATATTCAAATATTTTCATGCAGAAAATATAACTTTACTTTATGTAACTTACACGTTACGAACAACTATTTCACTGCTACAATTTTATGCCAAACATTTTTTGCTCAGAATATAAGTCTTAAGATTTTTGCCTCAAATTTGCTTTCTGAATATTTGGTCTGAAATTACTTCTGACTGTAGGACGAAATTTTGTGTGACTTTAGGCCGAAAATTTTACATGATTTTTCTACGCATTAGTAAGGTAATAAAAGCTTGTAGATAAACAATCTTCCCTTTCTTGTCTACTTTCTCAGTTGAATCATAAAAAAGGAGGAAAATTAATAAAGTTTTCTTCTTTAACCAAGTAAAATCTTTAATTTAGCAAAAAAAAAAACTTTAATATTATGTTTACGTTATGTTTACACACACAACCCCACAAATACTGGCACTTGACCTACAGCAAGCATGTCACAAAAACTAATCAAGAAGTAATTTGGCGTATTATCAAATTAATGTTCTTCATTATATACGTTGCGAGGAAAATGGAAAAAGAAAAAAAAAAAGTGCATATCTATCGTGAGCTATCTAGCTATACATCCATCCATCCATCCATCCATCCATCTAGCTGTAGTATGTGTGTAACTTCCACATCACATAGATTGATTTGTAAATCAAGTCACGCACGCACTCGCTCGTCTTCTCGCAAAAGATGCGAATAAAACTTTGCTCATAATAAACGCCAAACAGCTGTCAACTAAAAACAACAACAACAGCAACAACAACACCTAGGATATCAAATCCCCACAATCACAAACTCACAAAATAAAATACAAAAGAATGAAAATAACAAAAACGAAATAATTGTGTGCGAAAATTTGCTTTACAAAAGTGATTTTCCAACAATTTCCCACACGTACACGCACACACTAATTTATTTCAATAAAAAAAATAAATAATCGGGAAAAAGTACATAAAAAATGGCGCAGCGTAAATATTTTTAATAAATTATTTATGTGCCTACATTTATTTTATTTTATTTCATTTTATTTCATTTCATTAAATTGCCGCTTAATCCCTTTGCATAAATTCCTGAAGCTGATACTTACCACATACAAAACTAGTTTCGATGCCAAATGTGAATGCAAAACCAAATGACTTGGCTTAAGAAACAAAATTAAAATAGCAGCAAAAATTATACATAATAAAATAAAAGAAATATATACCATAAAACTAAATACATGCACGTCAGCAGTGTTGCTTGAAAATGAAGCAGCAACGATAGCAGCAGCAGCAGCATGAGCATATTGGCTTAAATTGCAATTCGCCACCACCTGCTACTTTTGGGCTCAAATCGTATTTCACTTAATTTATCAGCACAATTTGTGACGTTCAGTATCTATCTCTACGTACGTACGTACGTTCTATATGCATATCTCTCCCTACTGTTCCACCTGCCTGCCATTCCACCATTCTACTGCCAACTACTACATACTATACATATTACCATTACTAACTACTACTCCTATTTTTTCGTACAAACTATATGCGCATAGTTTTAGAAATGGAATTTAATTAAAATTGATTGCTCTTTTTGTTATCCTCGTCGTCGTTATTTTTTTTTTTGTTCTTCTGTTAAAATTCTACTTTTTGTTTTTTTATTTTAATTTATTTTTCTCTACTAAAAAGTGCAGCATTAAAAATGAATTGATTTTTATTAAGTTGAAATGAAAGGCAGACAAAAAATTCTTTGCCGGAATTTTATGCAAAACGAAGGGGGGAAAACAAAAACATATTCAGTGTTTAAATTAAATTCATAAACAATGGATAATCAAATTTTTGAACTTTATTTCATCACTAAATTAAAGCTGCTAAAACAAAGATTTTGTTTGCCGTAAATAGGTTTTGAACTTGCGTGATCTTTGCGCACACACGGAACCAAAAATTGCATACATAAAATAAATGATAAATCAATGGAATGATTCGTTAAAACACATCCTATGAAAAAGTTCATAAAATCAATGACGTTTTTTAATGAACAGAATCAACAAATTGTACAAATTAGCGAATAAGTTCATAAAACTTCTAAAAATTATATGTGATCTTGACTTGTAAACTTTCTTCTACTTCTCATTCACTTCAAATTAAAAAGGTTTATGATTTTTGATTCCCTTCACCAAGAATCGAAACAAACCCGCAACCTCCGGGGTTAGAATCCAATGCATTACCTACCAGACTATCAAGGTCACCTGTATGTACTACGTATTAAAAAAAAGTACAAGTATTAAAAATCAGGTACAATTGTTCTGGCAACGGTTGTTTGGAAAAATTAATGAATATGTTCATTGCTATGAAAAGCTTTTCACTTCGCCGTTCGGATTCGGCATCAAACTGTAGGTCCCTTCCATTCATGTATAAATATAACACGAACAACATGAGTGGATGCGAATAGCTCGGCCTAGGCCCTCCATGGGCTGTTATGCCATTAAAATTAAAAGTAAAGTTCATTAAAGATCAACGAACGAATTCATTAAAATTTATTAGAATCATTTGCTTAAGTTTGTTATGGCTTTTCACTTCGCCGTTCGGATTCGGCATAAAACTGTAGGCCCTTTCCATTCATGCACAAATATAATACGCACAACATGAGTGGATGCGAAAAGCTCTGCTTCGGCGCTACATGCGGCCATAGTCGACATTGATAAACTGAAGTTCATTGTGGTAAAGGCATAACACTTGTCACAATGGCTATCATCTCCTTTGTCGGTGTCCTGTGATTGCATTCCCTCTCTCATTCTCCCTCCTTCTTCCTCCCACCTATCAATATCCTTCCAATCAACACAATGCCCTGCATTCATAGGGGTACCCTGTGTGTTGAATGTATCAATAAAAAATAAAATTAAAAAATTATTGAATATTATCATTGAACGTTTTCATGTGCGTTCATAACATTTAATGAACAAGTCATTAATTTGCTGATTTTTAATTTGGCGAATGATTTTCATTAATTTTTAATGAACTTTTTTTTTCTGTGCACAATAGAAGAACAATCTGAACGTCAGAACTGAAGTTTTTATATTTTCTGTGGTTTCAAGTGTTCCTCTACAGGATTTCGTAATCAGAAACTTTTCCATCACCAGAAATCAATAACTAATGCAAAAGTTGCAAATAGTTTGGCAACTAACTAAAATTAATGAAATCGAAATTTTGCAGTTTTGATGTCACTTGATTAAGTATACATAAATTAACTCAGAGAAAAATCAGTTTCAAATCAACAAGTTGCACTCTCATTCGAAAAAATTTATTTTACAATATACATAAGTTCAATGTATACAAATAAAAACAAAATAATAATATTGATTTCGACCACAGAAAGGTTCAATGAAAAAGAGGATGAAAAAAGCTTCAATCTTTCCGATAAATATATTAGGCAATCTGATATTATTTTCTGAACTGAATTATACATATTTTAAGGAATGAGGAGGCTTGGGTAACACCTTTCCACAGTGTTCGCCGTGGTGTAGTTGGTAGTATGTATACTAAGGTGGGTCGGTCTAACTAAAAATTTTCGCCCCTGCCACGCCCTAAAAACCGTAACTTTGTACCTTTTTTGTTTATAGATGAATCTTACTTCAAGTGGAAAAACAAAATACTTTTGGAGATCTTTTTAATTATAAAAAGACATTTGGGGGTAAGTATGTAAAAAAAAGTAGTTGTATCATTTTCATCCTGAAGACGGCATCAAAGGGCATTTAAACCAATGAAGAAATTGTTGTTCTCATTTCCACTTTTATAACGACATATGACTCATAAAAATCCAACATATAATACCAAAGCTATACTTTTAAAACGATTTTGGCGGTTTTTAGGGCGTGGCAGGGGCGAAAATTTTAAGTTTTCTGAAATCCTTTCGCGGCAAGCTTTCATATGAGGGGTGGACTTTTACAGCTTTTTTTTCGACCCACACTAATGTATACTGGTTTGCTACGCAGTAGCAATAAAAATTCAACCCAGTACACCAAGAACACAACGTCATTGGTTTATTGCATCTTAGATAGTTAACCACCCATTGGTCAATTTAGAGAAGAAGGTGAGGGGGCATATTTTTAAATAATCCGGACAGAGAAAACAAATGAGCATATTTATTTTTATTGCCTTGGGTTCCTTTAGTTCTGTCTTTACTCCGAAAACCATGAACTAGAACAGATTTCATACTATTTTTTCCTATAACGATGCCAGTGTGGGTCGTTACGGTTATTTTAACTATTTGGGAATCGATCCTGGAAGTGCACTCTAGAACTCATTCACTAAACCAACGAGGTGGCGAAACGATTTTTTTGATATTTTGCCCACCAGGTGTTTTTAAGTTTAATAACCCAATTTCGATTTTAGTTTTAATGTTACACATTTTCCAAAGCAAAAATGAGTATAATTAGAGGAAAGCTAATTTATTTTTGTACAATAAAGCTTTCTATGGATCGCCGGATGTTGTTAAAATTTTTTTTAGTAAAAATTAGTAAAACAGGAGGAATTTAAATTTTGCGTGTACTAAAGCGCCTTCTATGGACTTACCGAAATTAGTGCACCATGGTTTTTGAGATAAGCAACTCATTTTTCTAGTTTGAGTTTGACCTTAAAATTATTATTGAGAGAGCTCCTGAGTAAAAGTTAGTAAAAATCAGTGAAAATTAAATATTTTCTTTGTACTGGAGCGCCATCTATGGGCCAAACGAATTTTTTTAATTATGGAAAACCAAGGGTTTTTGGGACAATAAACTCATTTCTTGGTAATATTTGGATATTAAAATTATACCTGAAGAGTCTTGGAATAAAAAGTTGAGTACATATATATATATTTTTGGGTACATTTTAAAACAATTAAAAAACAACTCCCATTTTCTTCAAGTAATGTAGTAATGGTTACAATAGTCCCCTGTATATCTATCACCTCTAGGATATATGGTATACCATATAATTTTGATAAGACAAGGTAAACCTAAGCCTTCTCAGATCCTACCTGTCCGCATCAGTTATTTTTTACCTTAGTTCTTCATATATGTAATTCAATATGGTATAATCCATTAACCTATGTAAGTCTGAGTGATATATTGCAGCTTTTCTTTTTAATAGTTTTATTCAATATTTCACTATGATTCAAAGGCAGCTGGAATAACGACAATGAAGGTAATAAACTATATATTAGTATGATGTTTAAAATTTATAAAGGAAAACGCGACTACAAAAAAAAATTTGGTTTATCTCATGTTCTCATGCATAGAATTTTGTGTTACTTTGAAGTTGCAACTCTATTAAATACAACTCCTGTTTCCCCTAGATTAACTACATGCAGTTCTTATTATATTTATGCTATATCATATTCCATAAACATTCACAGTGAGGGTATCATAATTGTTAACTCGATTCTTAAAAAAAACATTAAAAAAAACAAAACCACATTCTCGAATACGGTGAGCATACACCCTACGAAATAAATATTCGTTCATATGTACCATACTCGTAGTATGCATATATTTATCATTTGTAATTGTTGCACCTTAAATAACAGTAATTTAAGTACGAATTATAACAATAAGGATACATGAGAAGAGAGAGAGAAAAAAAACAACATACACTCCCATTTCCGAATAAAAGAAAACAAGAAAACAGAAAAAATAACATTGGAAAATAAAGGTTGGTAGAACCTGAACGTTTCCTCTTTGAGGAATGAGAAAAGAGAAGAATTAAAATATTTACAATTCAGGAAAATACCAGAAACGAATTGTCCACACATACATGTGCAAATTAACTGCTGAGGTGGCGGTACTGAAATTACAAGTAATTGAGTGGATTTTTGGATATATCGCGTTACTTGAACCGAATGTAAACATGTGTGTGTGTAAAACAAAACCAATACACAAACCTATACGCGAGGGGAGCAAATAAAAAGGAGTACACACACACCCACAAACTCATACAATGTGCTCATTTCACTCCAGCGTTAAAGAAAGAGAATCAAAGGATACTCTTCCGCAACGGTGTAGTCGAGAAGTGTAGTCGGGAGTCGGAGAAAGGAGCCGTAGGATTATCTCCGTCCACAGCCGTTGAAGAAAAGGAATACATAAACGATTGCATGTGAAATTAGTTTCGGTTCTTTACTTTACTTTTCTTTGTTTTTGTTTTCATTTCAGAATGAAATTTGTTGTTGGTGTTGTTTTTTAATGGAATTTATTAACGCTTCAGGTATGTTGAAGTTTGTGAGAGTATATCTGGACGAATACACAATACATTTACATTAGTATATACACATGTACATATGTATGTATGCTTATATACATATATGTACATACATATGTATGAGTTTGTATATCTCATATTTCCGAAGAAATACATAATAAGCAGTAGCTGATGGAAAGGAAGAAGAGTAAAAGAAAAACAAAACTTCAACATACTGACAAATTGAATAATGAGGTTCAAGACAATACTGCTTACATATGTATGTTAGTATGTATGAACTGGTTTTATTATTTGATGATGTTTTTTTTTTATTGTTTCTGGTACTTAAAAATTAATTCATTTTTTTTGTTTTTCGTAAACGACGGATGCTACTTTTCTCATCACTCGTGATAATATAAATTAGTTGGTATGTAGATAGGTATGTATTTTTGGGGAATATTCGCTTATAGGTATATCAAATGTACAAGTGAGTCGAGATGATTTTTTCGACTCCTTCAGAAGCAACTATCATAATGGTTGAGATCTTCGACTATAAAAAGAGCAATTTTTTTGATACTTAGATTTTGTCTTCAGCGATGAGACTTCTTCTTGGCTCAATGGATGCGTGAATGAGCAGAATTGCCATATTTGGAGTGAAGACCAGCCTGAGGCAACTCAGCAGCTATCAATGCATCCAATGCAACGTTACGGTCAATGGAGAAAGATACCATTCGATGATAACACGCTTTTTTTTTGCCAAAAATGCAAGAATTGCACTTGGCCGACATGTGGTTCCAACAGAACGGTGCCACATGCCACATGCCACACTGCACGCGAAACCATGCATCAATTGAAGGCGAATTTGGTGAGCAGTTAATCTCACGTTTTGGTGTAGTCAATTGGCCACCAAGATCTTGTGATTTGACGCCGTTAGACTAGTTTTTGTGGGGCTATGTTAAGTCTCTTGTCTATACGGATAAGCCAAACACGATTTCTGCTTTGAAAGCCAACATTGAATGCGTTATTGGTGAGATTCCGGCCGAAATTTGTGAAAACGTGTGCCAAAATTGGACCATCAGAATGTACCACTTGAAGCGTAGTCGCGGAGGTACAATTAAATGAAATTATATTCAGAAAGTAAATGGCAGGAATTGATTTAACGATCCAAATAAACATTTCTTTCACTTTTGTAAAATTTCTGTGTTTTTTTGATTTTCAAAAACCAAGCGAACAATTTAATTAAAATTATGATACCTAGCTCGACTTGATAAGTATTTTTTTCCTAATGGACTAAGGCAAAATTCAACAGAAGTATTCATATTGTCACGCCTATGGATGTTTCTTACAGAAAATATGTATGTATGTATATGGTATTTTCAATACAAATAAATATTTAGTGCTTTTTCAAAAACCTTTTCTTTTCAGCTCCTAGAATATTCATAATTTTGTATTGGATTTATTAGTGTTTAGCGTGAGGACTTCTCTAAACAAAAGTGTTTTCAAATATTCTTTTTTTCTCTTTGGTGTTCAGTGTTGCGCAGGCCCCATAGGGGGATAAGCTACTGATCACCCAAAATATGTGGACGTTTCTGAAAATATGAAAGATTCACACAATTCTCACCAAAAATAATTATATCATTTATTTAAAAACTACCGTGGGATCAGCCTTCTTAATATAGCATATAAGGTTCTATCGAGCGTACTGTGCGAAAGACTGAAGCCCATCGTCAACAAACTGATTGGACCTTATCAGTGTGGCTTCAGGCCTGGTAAATCCACCATCGACCAGATATTCACACTACGCCAAATCCTGGAAAAGACCCGAGAAAAACAGATCGACACCCATCATCTATTTGTCGATTATAAAGCCGCCTTCGACAGCACGATTAGGGATCACTTGTACGCCGCAATGTCTGATTTTGGTATCCCTGCAAAGCTCATTCGTCTTTGCAAAATGACACTGACCAACACCACCAGCGCAGTGAAAATTGGGACAGACCTCTCCGCACCATTTGATACCAAAAGAGGTTTCAGACAAGGTGACTCCCTATCGTGCGACTTCTTTAACCTAATGCTGGAGAAAATAATTCGAGCTGCGAACATCGACATCTCTGGCACTATCTTCTACAAGAGTGTCATGCTGCTAGCATACGCTGATGATATTGACATCATTGGCAAAAACGCTCGAGCAGTCAGTGCAGCATTCTCCAACCTGGAAAGGGATTCTCGACGAGTGGGTCTAGTGGTGAACGAGGACAAAACGAAATACCTTGTGTCAACAAACAAAGATTCACGGCGTCTTGGACAAAATGTCACTGTTGACAACTACACTTTTGAAGTCGTCAAGGATTTCGTTTATCTAGGATCCAGCATAAACACCAACAATAATGTCAGCCTTGAGATCAAGCGGAGACTAACTCTTGCCAACAGGTGTTACTACGGGCTCAGTAGGCAATTGAGAAGTAGAGCCCTCTCTCGACCGACGAAAATAACGCTCTATAAGTCCCTCATCCTTTCCGTCCTAATGTATGGCGCAGAGACGTGGACATTGACCATCAATGATGAGAGACTGTTAGGAGCGTTCGAGAGGAAGATACTCCGTAAGATCTACGGTCCAGTATGCGTGGATGACGTGTTTCGAATAAGATGGAACAATGAGCTGTATGAGCTGTACGCCGACACTGACATAGTCAAGCGTATAAAACTCCAGCGGCTTCGCTGGCTGGGTCATGGTGAGCGAATGGAAGAAAGCGCTCCGGCTAGAAAGGTGTTTTATTCGAACCACGGTGGAGGATCACGCAGAAGGGGACGTCCTAATCTCCGTTGGAAAGACCAGGTGCAGGGCAACCTGACTGCACTTGGCCTTATCAACTGGCGCCAGCGCGCGCATAGCAGAAGTGACTGGCGAAGCTTTGTGGAGGCGGCCAAGACCGATCATCGGTTGTAGCGCCAGCTAAGTAAGTAAGTAAGTTATTTAAAAACATTCGAAATATCATGTTCTAACAAAAATTATAATATTTTTGTTTCTAAGATGTGGGTAACTCAGAGACTATAAAACTTAAATTTACCTACTTTACTTTTAATGGCACAACAGCCCATGGAGGGCCTAGGCCGAGCTTTTCGCTTTTCGCATCCACTCATGTTGTGCGTGTTATATTTCTACATGAATGGAAGGGACCTACAGTTGAATGCCGAATCCGAACGGCGAAGTGAAAAGCTTTTCATAGCAATTTTTACTCTTGTAGGTTTGCCATTGCCTGCCAAGAGGTGGTGCCGTGTAGAAAAATTATTTTTTCTACTTTTTGATTTTGCCCGTGCCAAGATTCGAACCATGGACACTTTGCGTAGCAGTCCAACGCACTACCACTACGCCACAGCGAAAACTTAAATTTATTAGACATTATACTCTTGTACAACTGTTGTACTATCAAGTTTGAGTAATAAATAAATGTATCTCTGACAAAAGTCAGCAGTAGGGTTTCCGTTGCGTTGAATTCCTTAGCTGTTAGAGAAAATGAGGAACCGGCCAATATGGAGGAAATCGCCAAAATATTTGAAGCGGAAAAACAAGATACGGCAACTTGTAATACGTTAGTCTAAAAGAAAACCGGCTTGAAAAAAAAGGAATTTTAAAGGTGTTCTTTTTGAAATTCGTTTCAATATTTTGTAAAATAAATTTGCGAATAGGAAATACTTTTACGAAAAACTATAAGTCGAGTGATATCTTTTTCATTCCCAAAGTATAGGGTTTCGCTTTAGTGAACATAGTAATTTATCCTACAAGTTTCTTCAGAAATGTTTAGCCATAATCGATTACCTGCACACAATTTCGCTCCCTATCGTGCGACTTCTTTAACCTTATGCTGGCCTTATGCTGGAGAAAATAATTCGAGCTGCGAACATCGACATCTCTGGCACTATGTTCTAAGTACAAGAGTGCCATGCTGCTAGCATACGCTGATGATATTGACATCATTGGCAAAAACGCTCGAGCAGTCAGTGCAGCATTCTCCAACCTGGAAAGGGAGTCTCGTCGAGTGGGTCTAGTGGTGAACGAGGACAAAACGAAATACCTTGTCTCAACAAACAAAGAGTCACGGCGTCTTGGACAAAATGTCACTGTTGACAATTATACTTTTGAAGTCGTCAAGGATTTCGTATATCTAGGATCCAGCATAAACACTAACAATAATGTCAGCCTTGAGATCAAGCGGAGACTAACTTTTGCCAACAGGTGTTACTACGGGCTCAGTAGGCAATTGAGAAGTAGAGCACTCTCTCGACCGACGAAAATAACGCTCTATAAGTCCTTCATCCTTCCCGTCCTAATGTTTGGCGTAGAGACGTGGACATTGACCATCAATGATGAGAGGCTGTTGGGAGCGTTCGAGAGGAAAATACTCCGTAAGATCTACGGTCCAGTATGCGTGGACGACGTGTATCGAATAAGATGGAACGATGAGCTGTATGAGCTGTACGCCGACACTGACATAGCCAAGCATGTAAAAATCCAGCGGCTTCGCTGGCTGGGTCATGTTGAGCGAATGGAAGAAAGCGCTCCGGCTAGAAGGGTGTTTTATTCGAACCACGGTGGAGGAACACGCAGAAGGGGACGTCCTAATCTCCGTTGGAAAGACCAGGTGCAGGGCAACCTGACTGCACTAGGCCTTATCAACTGGCGCCAACGCGCGCATAGCAGAGGCGACTGGCGAAGCTTTATATAGGCGGCCAAGATCGATCATCGGTTGTAGCGCCAGTTAAGTAAGTAAGTAAGTAGTAACACAATTTCGCATTCAGTCACACACTGTGATTTGTCTTAGCGTTGTGCATCGGAGTCGATTATGCCACAGGCGAATGACTGAATCCGGTCTTAACTGTTTTAAATTAAATTTAAAAAAAAATAGTGGAATAATTCATAAATAAATTCCATTGAGTAGCTAATGTGTCCTTTACAGTAGCTCCATGCTGCCTAGATATATTACAGATACATTACAAACGGTGACTTTTAGATCATCATTTAAGGCATTTTTATGCTAACATTAGAATATCGTATTAAATTTTATTTTTGAAGTATGTATGTATGTATATACAAAATTTACATAAAATCTGAAAGCGAAAAAGTATCTACATTATCTTTAATGCTAATATTGGCATTGATGTTAACAACAGCAAAGATCATGATCATCACAATGTTGATGATAATTGCCAATTCGACATACTTAATGCTACAGAAAAAAAGGGTAAAAATCAAAGTATCTTTAATGCCGACATATTCCAGCAAATACTCGAATATATTTACATTCCAATATACTCGTATATGCGGGTACTTAAGTACCCAACGTACATTCACCAGTATGGTTGTTATGTATGTACACACGTTCGTATATATAAATATTAAGAATCCATCTACGCTTCATGCTGATAATGGGTTTCGGAATATTAAATGTGAACAACAGAGAACAAAAAGTACGTAACACTGGCAAGGCAAAGGATTTTAGATTTTTTGAAGCTTTAAGCTGATGGAATTTTATATTCAAAACGAGTAAAAGAGAACAGATTTTCGCACAAATAACTGCAAAATGCTAAAACGTTCTTGCTTCTGCCACCCTGTTCTACTTTACCCTCATCAAAATATTATATTACAAACATACAGAAAAATTGGTGAACGTTTTCGAACGTGATTTTGTTTATCCGTGAAAATGTAAGGCATTAATGTACAAACGTAAAGGAGGAATTACAAGGTGAGAGGGTAGAGGGTAGAATGGGAAACAATTTGTTCAAAACTGGAGAGAATCATTGGAATTAAACTTTTCGAATGGGGGGAGAAGAGTAAGTATTTGGAGAAGTATTCGTAATGAATATTTTGAAGAATTTGTTCTTAATGTTTAAACAGTACTTTAAATTAACATAAATATTTCGGGTAAAAATTTTCCCCCTTAAGCAACCTTTGATACTATTTAATTAGAAATCTTTTTGGTTTCTTCTGAAAGCAAGTGTCGACCTTTCAGGTGTACAATCAATTTTAGATTACCTAATATGTTATGTTTAAATTTCAAATTTATTGTCAAATAACACATTTACTATTTCGCGGTTTTGAAATAATATATATTACACTTATTTTTCGCAAATAAGTTGTAAGTTAAAATGTAGAGAGAAACTATAAATCGGTAAACGAAGATAGACAGACTTGAGGGACTGGACAAACAGAAACACAACATAATGCCAACCTCTACCTCTAGTGCTACTCAACTCGACTCTGCTCGCCTCTGCTCGCCTCTACTCTGCTCTTTCAGTGGAAACTTGCGAATCCACTTTGTTATGGCCGCACACAAAGGTGCAACAATGACGGGTGCTGATTTAGTATTTTACACAAGCAACAACAACAAGAAGCTATTACCAAACCAACGGCAACAAGAACAACAACAACAAAAGAACCCATAATAAAGTACATGAAACAAACAACAACAAGAACATTAACAAGAACCAGAACAAGAACGTGAACATAAGTAGGACGTTGATTATACTCTGCCAAAAGGGTCCAAATTGTAGCAACAACAGCCATGAAAATATTCGTAAAAAAAAGAGGAAACACTAAAAATAAACCATCGACATACACACACACACACACACAAACATTTTGCCTTGCACCAGACCAAACCGAAAAAAATAAAAAATAATAATACAAAATAAATAAGTAAAGTAGATTTTTGAAACAAATTGATTTTTATTTATGGCTGAAACGTTGAACGTTGAAACCTTCAAATTCTGTTGTTCCTTTAATTTTTCAATAGCGTAATTTCACCAGAGTTACCATAAGTGAAAACGTTGTAGACATAAAATAATGTTAAAAAGTTATTTACAAAAATGAGACCGGCAATTGAATGAGGTTTGGCAAATTAAGCCTTGCTTGCACATAAGAAAAAAAAATTGAGAACTTATAAAATAGCAGCGTTTAATTTTGATCTAGAGCAATGTAGAGTATCGTAACAAATTAAAAAGAAAAAAGACGAATCGAAACTTGAACTTAGCATCCAATTTTTTCATTTAAATTACAATAAAATGGCAACGCTGAATGCAGAAAGTAAGAGAAAATATACGAGTGCAAATACAAAGGATTTTAATTTGCTATTTGCATCAATTGCAATCATAGTTTCCTGCTTTTTTGTTTTGTTATTGTTTTAATTTGTGCTTTAGCTGTTCTAAGTAGGTTAAAACTTTGCGTGTTTTCTGCATACATTTATGTTTAAGTTGGCAGCCAAGTGACCAACACTGAACACCTTTTAACCTTTTTCACTTATGCATACGTACATAATTTTCCTGTTTCTTTTTGATGTTTGCAACATGAGCGCATTTGCTACGCATTTTATATACCAATCTGCTACATTTGCTGCTGCTTCTTCTACATACTTCAACACTAGTATGTCAGCATATGTAGATATGCAGCTCATCATCATTCATGTACGATCATTGCTCCAGCGATCAGAGATACTCAATGGCATACATACGAGTACAAACATGCATGAAATTGTTGCAGCTTGTTTTTTAATCTACCAACCTAGCGAACCTAGCCTACTACATACCTACCATTCAGACCTTCTTATAAATGAGGGGTTAAGATGTGCGTGTTTTTATGTTGTTCAGTTTAATTTTTATTTGTTTCCAACTCTCCATGACTCTTTCTCACTCATCACTCAGTTCTAAGCTGTCTACCCGCTCTCTCTCTCTCATTAGCTCTCCCTTCTTCCTTCAAACCGTCCCTGTTTCACTGTTTTATGTTTCTGTGTATATTATTTTCAAGCCGCCTTTGGTCTTGTTTTGATCACCTACGATCAGTATCTGATTTATGCATGTGAACTTGTGTAACGAATTACAAATAACCGATGCCGCATGACTGGCGGTATACCCTAATTTAAAGTTACTTATGTACAAGGCATACAACGATACATATTTTTACATTTATGAACAGTGATATAGGGTTGGTGCTGCTTGGTCTTGTTGTTGTTTGGTGCAGATATGATGTAGTGAAAATGTATGTGAAGTTGCAACAGATCGTGTAAAAAGTGTATGTAAAAAGGAGAAGACATCTGTCGGAAAAAGGTTAAGGATTTCCAGTGATTATGTGTTGTGCAATTGTGCATTTAAACAAAAAATAGAGTATTGAATAACAAAATCATTTAAAACATATGCAAAAATCTTACGCATGAATGAAATTTCTAGTGCTTGTTCTTCAAAGAAAAACTCAATCTCAGATTTTAGGGAAAATTTACAACAAAATTAGTCATTGCTTTAAGTACATATTCCGGTTATAGAGTTTGAATTCGTTAGATGAACTAAATGACAACACCTTCTTAGAGGAACTCAGCATACTCAAAGGGCTTTAAGTCCTTTAAATGTCTTCAATGATTTCCGACTCAACTGTACAGGATTTAACTTCTTTTAAATAACACTAGCTAATTCAATTGTGTTCCCAACAATACCTTGTCATTGTGAATGAACTAAGCTAATAAACTTAATGCATTGCTACCTTTTATTAAAAAATCGTTCGTAATAAACGCTGTAAAAAAATTTTAACAAAAATTAGCCAACAAAATATTCAAAATATTTTTGCCAACACTGAAGGAACAATACAAGTAGAAACAGAAAGATGCAGGAAAAATGTATCCACCCCAAGGAAAAGAGGCGGAAGAGTGAAGTATAACCAAAGAAAAAACATTAAAAACGCATTAAACCACGACATGTCTACCATGCCAAGAGATGCCAACATACAGCTCGACACCAAAGAACAGAACAGCGAGCAGCGAGCAGCAACCAACAAAATCGAAAGGAACAAGATGAAAACAACGACGAAAAGTAGAAAGAAAATATCTGACGGAAATATGCGAGACAAGCGAGATAAGCGAAAAGGCAAGTAAACGTGCTACGACGCCATACTAACAGCAGTAATAATGACACAGTGGAGAGCTGCGGGTAGTAGGAGAGGGAATCTAGGAGTACCTTCTATCTTCTTAGGCTAGCTACTTATGTACCTGCCGACAGACGGAGGTGTTGATGCACGGGAATTCGCTTTTTTCAACGACTTGCACAAGCAGTTGGAGCAAAATTATGTACTACAATAAAAAATCAAAAACAAATTTGAGACATTAGCAGATATTAGAGGGGAGGTGAGCAAGGAAACAAGTGGAATACACAATAAGTGAAAAAGATGAGAATTTACTAAATTTAAAATTTAACTTTTTACTTAATTAAATGCATTAACAATTTATTGTATGAAAATCTTCAACGAAGTCAAATGTTCAAAACAGAAAAAAAACTATAAATTTATTTACTTTGCATTTAATTTTTACATAATTTTTATACATATTGAAAAGAAAAGTGTAAAAGAAAATAATTAAAAAAGAAGAAAAGAAAGAAGAGTGTTACACTCGTTAAACTTCTTAGTTTCATGGAATTACAGGTAGAAGAAAATGAATGAACAGAATTATCCCCAAAACTTGCCTAGCAGGCATCTACTTCGTCTTATGCAGGCTCGTGCATCCAAGCAGAGGTTTCAAAGACACACTTTTTAACTTTCTCGATAAACATCTTATTCTTCTTCTTTTAATGGGTAGGAGTAAACTTTTGAGGTTATAATTTTGAATTTTTGCAAATGTCTTTCAGTAAGTTTTTTAACCCTGGGGTCTTAAACAGTTAGCAGAATAGATCAAAATTAATTATTTAAAAGAAAAAGAATTATTTATATGAAAAATTAAAAAGGATTTCGAATTAGATCCACTCCATTTAGAACAAAATAGCTGAACTATGTTTATATTTCTGGCGAAGTGTGTATTCCGTGTTTTATACTAACTAAATTATATACACACTTAACTAGTCAAAATAAAAATTTCAAAGAAATTCATTACCTGAAATTAAAAAGCTTGTTGTGTGAAACTCTTTTCTGAAGATAATTCATCTTTAAATTTGTACAAAAATATTTAAAAGAATTGTTTTTTTTCGAAGTTTCGCCCACGCTGAATAATAAATTTGTTAAGTTCGTTGGAGGAGAGTTCGTTTCGGATGAAAAAGATCATTCCGAATGAAAAAATAAAACTTTTCGATCCGAAAATATGAGGATATCTGTTATAGCTTTGGTGCCTGAACTGTAAAATTAAGGATGCGTAGGTTGAAGGAGATGGCAAAATTAAATGGGTATGAAGTATAGAGAAGGTGAAGAGATTAGAAAGTAGGCAATAGAATGGTGAGGTAGATAGGGGGAAAAATAAAGGATTAAATGAAGGAGATAGAGAGGAGGAAAAAAATGCATACGATGAAGAAGATGTAGAGGGTAGAGATAATAAAAACGACACAAAAAATAAGCAATATAGAGAGGATAAGAAGTATAGAAAGGATTATAAAAGGGTCAGAGGAGATGGATACGATAGAGAGAAGGAAGCAAATAGAGAAGATAGCGAAGGCTGTAGACGGTAACTAGAATAAATTATAAATTTTTAATTTAACTAATTAGCTGATTTACGTAATGATTTTAGAATTAAATCGAAAATAGTTTTTAAAAATAAGAAAAACAAAATACCACACTGCTCTGTTCGTAACTTAAAGATGGAATACCAGACATATAAGATATAAGCGGTTATGTTGTTGACAGATAGAGATTAGAGACAACAAACAATGGAGAATTTGAAACACCAACTTCGAATCCGTGTGACGATTTGAAAACGCCAGACTTCTATTTTGGGGGCTTTTTTAAAATCTCCCGTCCTCAAACCTTGCAAGTCTTAAAAGCTAACATTGAAGAAGTAATCAAATATTTTGCGAGGAACAATGCCGTAAAACTAGCACATGCATATACATCAACTAAGGGGGTGGTCATTTGGCCGATAGCTTAATGTCATCAATTTTACACCTTGAAGTAAATTTTCCATAAAAACTGAGCTCAAAACAGCCTCAAAAAATTTAACAGCGGGGCACTTCATGGTATATTTTGACACAAATTTGCGCAAACGGATGCCAATTGAATGATTGATGATCAAGGCCAGCTTCTGGTTGTTCAACAGTAAACAGCTTTTCATCTGTGATTTTTTCCCATCCAATTCCTGCTTTGAAGAAGGCAACATCTTTGGAGCCATACGCCCTTGTTTTCATGCGTAAGTAACTGGCCTTTTGGAGCTTGTGAGCATTGTGTCGCTTTGCTATGAGTCGAACTGATTCACGATTGTTGCCAGTTTCGTGAGTAACTTTTCTCATGGAATCCGTTGAATTAGGCTGCTCCCACTTTTGAACGATCTTGCGATACCTGGGAGTATGAATGATGGGATTTCTGCCACTTTCTGGACGATCGCTCCTTAAACCGTTTAACTGTACGAGAAACTAACGAACGCGCAATGCGAAGCTACCGCACAATCTAGCAATTGCATTTGCCTAGCTGGTTTAATGATAAGTATAATAAATATCTGACCAATTATTTGACATCATAAAATAAATAACTAAGTAAATGAAATCCAGACTATACAAAAATTACATCAGATATACTCTCGATTACGTAGAATAATACAAGAATGAAGAAAAATTACAATACTTTTTCTATAACTCGAATAAAGTTGCATTCACTTATTAATTTTCACCCTGTATTTAGTAAAGAGAACAAAGTAGAGGAAGAAGTGACCTCATAAATGAATCATGTATAAATGATTTCTTATTGACTTGAAGTTGTTGAAATGATAATTACTGAAATTACAACTATTCCCTGACTACTTTATAAATAGCACTTTCAACTCTTTACCAAAAAGTAGAAAAAAAATGATTCCTAGGGAAAAAACAGCGCAGTAGGTTCAACCTACTCGGTAAGAACAACCGAAAGAAAAGGATATGTAAGCATTTATTTATTCGAATGATAAGAGTAAACAAAATTAAAACCGAAGCAAGGAAAAATAAAAAAAACACGATGGAAAGAAAAAAAGACAACGAACTTAAATAAACATATTTATGGAGCCACTCTTGGACGCAGTTAAGGCCAAAAGAACAACAACAGAGGCAACAAGCAAATAAAAACAGTGCAAGAGAGAGCGAAGTAAAAGAAGTGAAGAAAAATAAGGTAACCTTAAGGTGATTTCTTAACTGGCGCTGTGTGCTATGAAAAGAACTACAATGTGTTTATACAAGAAATATAAACAAATACAAACATACAAGCACTGTACATATACTCATATGTATGTATGTATGTGAATATACTAAGAAAATAAGGCGAGCAGCCAAGGTGAAGTAGCACCAGAGATGGTACGTAGTGGAAGCGCAAGAAATACACAGAAGTGTAGGTATACGACGAAGGTACTGCACTGTGTGTCTACCTTTTGTCCGGTCCACTGAACATCAGCGCTCAAGGAAGAAAACGAAGGAGTAGGGGAAAAAATATATAGGGATCCAAACATCAAGGAAAGAAAAATAAATAAGAAAAATAAGCAAAAAGAAAAACATACACGAGGCTCCTCCAGCAACAATAACAACAACAAAAATACAATGGAAACAAAAAATTGTAGAGAGAGAGAAAGAGAAAAGCAGAATAGAAAATATTCTAAGAAATTCCGACGACTTGCTTTGCACCGGCAACACCACTCAACGGGAAATGAGCAGAGGAAGCAAGCATAAGAAAGTATCCTGGGATGTACTACTACTACCTCTACAGCGATATATTGGAATTTCCATTTTTTTGTATTGCTTTGTTTTCCGTAAATTTCAACAGTAGCAGCGGCAACGGCAGCAAGACTTTATGGCACAAAATTTCAACTTGTGTGTGGATGAGTGAATCACAATGCTAGCCAGCAAATATTGTTTTCGGTCGGTTGTTGCTACCGTTTCCCATTGCTCACTCACCTTCACATATGTACGTTCTTAGGTGAGTCCAAGCGGAGCTTCTCTCTTGCTGCATACCTTTATTTCTTTAATAGTTAACTATTGCATCCAAAAAAAAAAAGAAAGTAAAATCAAAAGCTACGAAAACGTAGAAAACAAAAACAAAAAGGTCAAGTTGTTGCTTGGTAAATAGCATATAGAAGTAGGATGGAATTTTTTCCAGAATTTAAACAAATTTGTTACCAATGTTGTTTCTAAGTAGTTCTGTATTTTTATTCCGTTTCGTCTGCTGTTGCTTCCCTTGTTTTTCACTTTGTAAATGTAATGAAAATTTTGCTCTCAACACGAAAAAAAAGCGCATGCTTAGCAGGTATTTTTTGTATACCATATACTCGTATTTTTCTTTCTTTTTTTTGATGATTGTAAAAGAAAATTGCTTACAAATTGTGAACAACACACATGTGCAGGAGAGTGACCTCCTTTTTCTTGCTACTTTCATGTACCACAGAACAAACAAACAAACAGAATTGCCACATATGTACATACATACTTATATACGAGTATATGTATGTAGTTACATAATATTAAACAATTTCAATTTGTTGAAGAAAAAAATCACACTTGATTTGAATATGATTGTGTGGCAGGTGCAAAGAATTGACAACATCAATTCGCTTTATTACATGTAAATTAAAATTTCATTGCTAAAATTTGTATCAGCTAAAGTCTTCTGGAAGTTACTCTCTCAGGATTGTCTGGGCAATTAAAATCTTCTTCTTTAAATATGTAAATACTCAAAATTCATAAAAGCCAATAGAAGAGTTACCGAATATGATAAGAGTCCTCCAGTCTCCATTTGTCATCCTAAATAATAATATTGAATTCTGGGCATATAACTAAGAGCCAAAAAGGGAAAATAAGGAAAAATAACAATTGGGGTGCTCATCTAAACTCGAAACTACCTCGAAAATTTACGCACGCGTAGACTATCTGTCAAATTTGTATGGGCAAGCGTTTACACAGTTTTCGAGCACATTTTGTAGCGAAAAGCTACCTCGTAAATATACGCGCGAGTAAAGGTTGCCTTTGACTCAAATCAGTACATATTAAAATACGCTGAAGTAGATTCAAATTTTATTTAGTTTTCGATTTTAATTAATTAAGCATTATTAAGAAAATAATGCGTTTCAAACGAGAGGTGCTTTTATTTCTTTTGGACGCGTCAATTTAGCGTGTTTTTGTTAAAATTAAATTTTTTGAAAAATGAAATAAGTACAACATAACAGCGGAAAAATTATATGAAAGTTTATATAAATTATATAGCAATGCAACAACAATAAAAAAATAACAAGAAAAACACCAAAAAAAAAGTGCTAAGTTCCCGAAAAATCGCGTATAAGGTTCCAAAGCTTATTATGTCCAAGGCTGGAAGAACGTTGACTAAGAAGTAGTTTGTTCTTGGAACGAAGTAATGTTGGAAAGGAGCTGCATAACGGAAGCCCGTCACAAAAATGGTTGGATTGATTAATTCCTCAAGAATTTCGAGCTCTTCTTCCAACTGATTTCCTCCTGATCGAATGACAAAAGTTAAATTTCGAAATCTTTGATATAAGTACACACAAATGGTTACCATTACTTGTTCCAAATAATTCCAGCATTAACAAATTATTTACTGCTGTATCTTCGAGGTAATTTCACAATGTGGCATTTTCATTTTTTTTTTAGTTTTGTTCTTGTTTTGAGTTAATTTGTTTAGTTTTCATTTGTTTACTTTTGACACTGCAAGGTTGTTAATATGTCAACACTGACTGCAGAAGTCTGAAATGCCACCCTAAACGTGGCAGCTATTTTCTTGATACTTACGCTATTTTCACTTTAGCGCTCATCAAAAGTTTACGCGTTGTGTAAGTTTTCGAGTTTAGATGAGCACCCTTAATATATCCAAATTCTGGTAAATTTGTACCAATATTTATCTTTGACAAATCAACCATTTTTGTAACACTTCAACTAACTGGATCAAATTTCGTTTAATTTGCTCCACTTTTCCCTGATACCAGTTTCATTGGACCTATTTTTACCATTTTTGCATTTTGGTTTGGCCAAAAAAGAGAAAATTTACATTGGTGTAATCCATTGCATCTGTTGTAAAACTGGAGCCAAAGTGTGAAGCATGTATTAAACAGTGAAGACAAAGATTTCTGTGTACATTTGAAAAATATGTAAATATTCAATCCACGGTCCTGCTCCTAATCGTCATCGTCTTATACATATATACAGAGTACGTGGAGTTATTCGTCTTTAGATATTTTACATATCCAATTTGTAAACCAATTTAATTTTCTACGGTTCAATAGCACAGTGCCAATCTAAATATTATAGATTATGAGATGTATCAAGAGAAAATAGATTGTAGCATTACATATTTTGTATTTTATTTCCAGCTCCAAGCAAAACTTATCAGGTGTAAACTGAATATGCAAGAACCAATAATGTGATGATTTTGTGTGGATGAAGAAAAAATTATTATATACTAGATTTCGATGCATGATTCAGAAATTGCGGCCACTTTCTCTCTCAAGTTTCATTCCAGTCAATATTCGACTTTGCCCAAGTTTCCATTCTATATTTGTCCAGAAAACACAATATAAACTAAGGTTCATATGTATGTATTATAAGGAAAATTGGTATTGAGAATAAGATGCCGTGGTTGAAGAGGTAATTACATGTATTACGGAACTCAAATTTTTTTCTTCATTGGTCTTTGCATAGGTGTTGCAGATTTTTCCACCTTAGTTCCTCATTAAGGATTTCTTTTCTTCAGATAATGTTACGATGGTATTCTCTCACAAGCTAGACTGTGCCCTGCCATATATTGTACTGAGACATAAAAAGTTTTCCATGCCATAAATTTCGTGTTTTGCAAAGAATTGAAATAATGTTACGCAGGCATTCAGACTGGAATTTTCTAGATCACAATGTACACAGATACTCAAGATATACAAACTTTTCTTGAACTTTAGGTATACGAGTACATATGTACATGTAAGTATGTAAACTTGTGTAGAAATTTAATCAAACCTTATACCATGGCTTTTATCTTACCAAAAAGAAAAATAAATGAATTTTGAGGGTCAAGTAAGAAATAAATAAAATCTTTTCATAACATCAAGTACCTTTTTTGGGATTGGTTAGAGATTTCTTTTAGTTTTGTCTCTCAGCTTAAGATTTTTGCGTAGAAATCAAAGCAAGCAAGCGAAAAAAAACAAAAAACTCACAAGTTGAAAAAAAGTTCGTTGGGTAAATTAAGTAACGTATTGAATTCCATTCCATTTTCAAGAAAGAAAACAAACAAACTAAAAATATCGAGAGATATTCATGCATTCATGCCATTTTGGCCTATTTTATAATACACTGACAGGCAAACAGACACACAGGCAGACAGTCATAAAGCCATCAAATTCACATCATTGCCAAAAGCGGTGATTTTTTTACATATACACACACACACACACATACATACTCGTATATGTACTTTCCAAATAAAAACTACGTTGGTAATTTCTTTACACTTCTATTCAAGCCACTTTAAGACAGCCGCCAGGCAAATACCAACTCGTAAATGTAACCTGCCTACCTGGCGACTACAACAAATACACCCCACTCAAGTATGTAGTGCGAGTCATACTCAAAGCGAATGTGTGAATCACCTTACTTCTTCTTCTTCTTCCTCTTCAATTCACTTCACAATGAGTAGAGCAAAAGCATAGAACATTTTGAAAGTAACTTTTCATTGCCAAAAATAGGAAAGGTAAAAGTTACTTATTTTACTTTTAATGGCACAACAGCCCATGGAGGGCCTAGGCCGAGCTTTTCGCTTTTCGCATCCACTCATGTTGTGCGTGTTATATTTGTACATGAATGGAAGGGACCTACAGTTTAATGCCGAATCCGAACGGCGAAATGAACAGCTTTTCATAGGCAATTTTTGCTCTTGTAGGTTTTCCATTGCCTGCCCAGAAGTGGTGTCGTGTAGAAAAATTATTTTTTCTACTTTTTTTGATTTTGCCTCTACCGAGATTCGAACCCCGAACACTCTGTGTAGCAGTCTAACACACTACCACTACGCCACAGCGACCACTTGTAAAAGTTAAGGCTGCAGAAAATATATTGTAGAAATGAAAGAGAAGCCGAAGGGGAGTGGAGGAATGAATGAACGTATTCAAAAATATGCTATAGCTAAAGCGGAATCAAAAAAAAATCTATGGCAGTAGATGAAAGAACATGAGGCAATTTCTTCCCCTTTGAGCCGATGCCATGCCACGCCTCTTGTTCACCATTTAGTCCCTTCTCAGCTCAGCTGGTGCGACGCGCATTCATAGCGTGTATTTCTTTTTTTACGCTTTTATTTGTTGCGGGTTTTCAACTCAATTATCGCTTCGTTCAATGTGGCTATATGTAAGTGTAAGTGTATTTATGTATGTACAATATATGTATGAAAGAGTATTTCTGTGAACTGCTTAAGTGTTGAAATGTTTGTATGTATGTATATATGAACGAATGACTGAATGAATGGGTGAGTGAAGTAATTTATTCATCAGCAAATAAATACAAAAACAATTTGTAAATTAATGTTAACTACGAGCAAGAGCAATAACAAAAAAAATTGCAAAAATTATACTATACATACATAAACACCAATAAAAAAAATTGCACCCATACTAATTGTAAATTTTGAATAGTAGCGGTTGCAACAACATAGTTGCAATACCAAACATTCGTAAAAAGAAGGCAACACTGTTATCTGTAAAGTTAATATCGCAAATATTTCATTCCTTGCATTTTTTCCGCTTCTCTTATGTTATCTCTTTTTTACTAGTATTTAATTTATTTTAATTTTCCAGATAACTGAATACAAATTAACCCATTGACTGAGAATTATGAAAATATTTGTATATTTAATTATTCCAGCGATTTAAATTTATCCTTCTAAAAAAAAATTCTCAACTGCTTTCGTTCGCAGAAACCAAATCCAATTTATTTATGTATTTGTAACCAGCCATTTCTGGGCTAAAAACAACTAACTGTTCCGCTGTGGCTTGGTATGATTTGGGATAGACTTCATGATATCTTCACGTTGAACAGTGATAGCTTCAGTCCCAAAATATTGTGAATATATGTTGACAAACTCCAATAAAGCTGGTTCCACGTCACAATTGCCGGTTGAAAAAAAAAAAACTTTGCCACTGCTCCAACAAAATTTTCAATAGTCACCACCATCTTCGTAAGCTCATTCCTTTTATTTTCTAACCCTAAAATGACCAGCTAGCAATGGTGATACTGATTCAGTTAAATTTCACCAATTGTCGTGCTCTTCGACCACCAGTCTTCAGTTCATTTTATTTCCTTCTTCTCCCTTTAATTAATTCTATAACTAATACAAGCACCAAGATATAACACACTCGCAAACTCGGGTTTATTCGTACCCAATAATGGCAAAACGAGTAGCAATAGTTAAGACTGAAAGACAGATAACAAGCAATAATTCAGCAGCTGCTAGCTGAAAACTTTCAACTACGCAAACAAACAACAAATACAGCCAGAGAGACCGAGCTCAAAAGTTGAAGCAAGGCAGTGGAAATCGTTTACACTCTTTATACCTCACACAACCCCTCTTTTCAGCTCTCTATCGTTTCCTCTTCATCACTGCGAGACACTACATTAAGCATTTTTAATTGAAATTCAGCAAAAGAAAACGATTTTTTTTTGCTTATCATTTACATAGCGCATTGAAATCAACAACAACAACAAGAACAAATTGCAGCTTTAAACTTTTATTGTGTTTTTTTATTTATTATTTTTCTTATGTTTTCATTTTTGGCAAGAAGTAAATTTGGCAGCACACAATGTAAAAGGATAATGTAAGGATATGAAAATGCAAATCTATAGAATGCCAAAGCGATATGCCTTCAAGCTGAGTATACTTTACATTTACATGTAATTTTCTGATAAGAATCCGTACAATTGTAAATGTTAGTGTTTGGTTTTAATGGTTTTACATAATGTGTAAGAGGGAGGCAGGCAAAGCGCAAGTGGGACGGCAAAGTATTACTTGTTACATTTGTTGCTGTTAAGTATTATAATATTGTACATGTATCTTTTCTTTAAATATCTCAAAGAAAAATAACCACACGGAGGTTTATTTTACACAAACTAAGGAAGTTCGGGATATCCTGAAGTGGCTTCTTAGGCTTTCTCAGTTGTTGAGGTAGTTGATTTTATTATAAGGTTATCACAAATTCTATCTAAGTACAATATGAGTTGTTAGAAAATTAAATTAAAGAAGAAGCGACTTAAATCAATACAATTTCACCTAAAAATGTTATAGGTGCTACTCACAATTACGGAATTCAGACATTGCCCTGATTTAATCAACTTATCGAAAAACCGAAAGAACTAACCCTATACCCACACTCTCTTTTTGTAAACTTTTGATTCGATAGTGCTTCAGAGGATGTATGTTTTCAAAAATTTGAAAGGAGAAACGGGCCTAGGTAGAAGTCGTCAACCATTGCATCTTTGGTATAAGCTGGTAATGGTGGAAAACCAAACTCTTAACTTTGAATTGGATCATCTAAAATCAACAACGAAGACTACAGGCTGCAGCACAGCAAACTACAGTTTTATTACATGTCGATTCCTTTACGGAAACGATGAAAAAATCGGCCTGATTCTTAAAAAATTAACAGAAATATGCGCCTTATAAGTATTGGAAATCTACGACCCGAGATGAAACACTACTTCACTGGCTCGACTTACCTTGGCCAGATTTTGTTCAAAGTGAATATGTTGAAAGTGGTATTCCCATTTATGTCTCCAAAATTACACAGCTGTCGCCTGAGATTAAATGTAATTTTTGACTTCTTGAGTATTTTTTCGTTTATACAAGGGAATGAAAACTTTTTTTTTCTGCATACAAAGTACCATAGTGCGAATTGTATGAGAAGGTTTTAGCAATATTTCCTTGCAATCGGAACTGAATACATTTTAAAATATATCGCTCTTCAAAGGAACAATCAGCATAGTAGTAAGGAGATATATTTTCAAATCAACCGATTCAAATGATATAAAATTTCCTTTTAATATTAATGCTAATGAAATCCTGAAAAAAAAATCGAATGTAAATTAATATTTATATTTAATTGAATGCTTTATAAATATCCAAGGAAAATATCAAAACATTATAATTAACATTCAACCATTGGAAGTCCTACTCACATCAAAAGTCGCAGCTCGCAGAAAACACAATCTGAAACTCATTTACAATAAGCTACAATTTCAACATAATTTAAAGCACAATAAAATCACTTTCCATATTTAAAATCAACACTAAAGGCTAAAAATCAGAGTTAAAAAAAGTCAGTGGTAATGAGAGTAACTAGGGTGACTAAGTGAGTGTGTGAGTTGTGCAAATTATTGTCATGTGGTTTTAACCTTTTCTTTTTTGTTTTGTTTTGTTTTTATACGTAAAATCCCACCTTAAGGACAGATTTGCTTAATATTGTAATAATAATATGAGAGCACAAACAACAACAACAAGAACCAATGGAACAGCTAAAAAGTCAAGCATCAAGTGAATTATCAGTAAAGCCACAGAAAAAACAACAAAAAAAACTTACCTTATTTGCAATTGATAAAAATCCTGCATTGGCGGCGGTTGCTGTACTTTTGCAGCTACTGTTCTTCTTCCTGCGGATACGGAAGCTCACTCGCGTTGCTTTCGTTAATCAATGAAAGAGCGAGATGGATGGAATGAGTTTGAGAGCGAACGAAACGCGTGTTCGTTTTTTAATGGCGTCTCAAAACTAAGAGACAATGAGCTGAGAAGACGTTGCCAGCCAATGTTGCCAAATCGTAAAAATACCTGCAGGCGAGAAAAAATATAAAAAAAATAAAAAAATATGTATGTAAAATAAAAATATTTACTTTATTGTCAGCCATAGGGAGAGGGGAGGGGGAGTGGGTATGAAAACCCCACTGAGTATGAGATTAATACTTAAAATATTTTAACAGGAAGCCATTACAAATTTAATGCGTACATTACAAAATTTATGTGAATTTATATATGAGTTTTGTTGGCCTTTTTTTATGCGTGGTGTACTTTTTTTGTTTCTGTGGTTAATTTTTCCTGCTTGGTTTAGCATCATTAAAATTCGAAACAATTAGCTTAAAGGCATTTTTTAATAAAATTATTTATATATGTATTCCATTATGTTATGGACTTTTTTTTTTTAGTAGCGACAACCAACAACAACAATCAACGTCAATACTTATCAACGCAAAGTGTTTTCATTTTCAGTTGGTCGTGGTGTGGCGGTGAAAGTGAAATCTCAAAATGTTTTAAATTGTTTCCCCAATACTAAATTAGTAAAAACAAACAAATTTACGCCTACGTTGCACAAGCACAGTGGAATAGAATGGCAGCAAACAAGAACTTTTCTCAATTTATTGAACTGAACCAAAATAAGAAATTGTATTCATAACAAAGAGCAGGGAAAGAAGATCAAGACTACCTAAGAACTTCTTAATAAAGAGGCGATCGAGGCAACCCCTAAAAGTTATCTTTCCTCAGATAAATTTTAGCTGAGAACAAAGTTTCACCACTAAAGTAATATTAGCTTATACTTGTACTAAATTTGAATATTTTTGGTTGCCAAAAAGTGGCAATAATTTCACTTAACCTCTTTCGAAACAACCAATTAGACCAATTTGTTGTAATTTTTTCAACATTTTGTCGCACTGTTTTATTCGTAGCAACACACACACAGTCACACAGCCACACTAGTGTCTGTTGTTAACAAATTCGTTTCAATTGAGTTCGTCTCCCATCGCCCCTCTTCCATCCCTGATACACCACATTCTCGCAACCGAAAATAGTTCACCATCACCGCACAAATTTGAGGTTAATTCAGTTTGACACCTTATGTCATTTTTGTCCGATTTTAACCTTTACTTTTGTGTGACTCTAAACAAATATTGTTTTTGTTCAGGTTTTTAATTTTAGATATTTATTTTTTTCGTACCTACATACGGATAATAGATTTTTCAAAAAAGATTAATATTTTTCGTTTCAAGCTTAAAGCTAATTTAAAAATAATAAAATAAGAAAAATTTTTAAGCTAAAAAAATTTTTTAGCTAATGGATTTTAGATTTTCAACTAATGATAATGATGCTTCTTTCGTCTTTCATCATTTTTTAAATGGCATGAGAAATATTCGATATCCACAAGCATACATACATATGAACATAAATACTTGCCTACTATATATACATATGTACATGCACACATGTACATACGTATGTACAAATGTATAGATGTTTGTACTCGAAAACACCCGCGTTTGTTCAGCGATTCCATTTTGAGATTTTTGCTTTTGACTGACAGCTTATCGCTTGCAGCTTCAATGGACATAATCAATATTTTCTTTAATTGTATTTACTACCACTACTATTGCCTCCATTTATTTAAGAAGCAGCTGAAGTTGATTATTGCTTTTTCTTTAGTTTGACTGCGTATGGACTCGTATCATGAATGAGAGATTTATAAGGCATCATGAGATTTATTATTTGTTTAAACTTCAAGGTTTTAAAATTGTCGTTTTTTTTGTTTTACATTAACAAGATCGCTTAAGAGAACAATATGGAATTCGTTAGACCATCATATCATCTTTTAATGGAAAAGTGGAATTAAAAGTTTGACTACTCAGCAGCAAACGTTTGGAAAAATTTTTGGCTATGGGCCGCAACTGCTCCACCGTTATTTGGTCCCATTCAAGACGAAACAACTGTTTCAGGGACTGTTAATTTTTATAACGTTTAGCACAGACTGTAGGCTCTAAAATAAGAATAAGACTATACGCTGTAATAGATCAGATTAAGATCTGGCGAATATGGTGGCCATTCTTGAGATGTAATAAAATCGGGAAAATGAGCCCTTCGCGATTTTTGTGTCGTTTTGGCTCTGTGAGCTAACATTATCCAAACATTATTGCCAAAGTACTGTTGGTTCCAAGGGAGTACCACGGCCTCCAAAATTTCACGGCGGTTCATTTCTTGGTTGATTATGACTCCTTGTTCGACAAAATCAAGGGTGTCTAATAATTTTAATTTATTTATATATAATTTTAAATTATGTTAACAGTGATTAATTTTGGAAAAAGTTTGTTAGTGTATTTTTGATAAATTTTCAAAATTACTGTTGGAAAATCATACCTTTAATTTTTACCTCTCATTCAAAATTTGGAAATTTAATCAAACTGCAGAACAATATTTTACTCTTCAATCGCAAAACTTTTAATAGAAATACTACATACATACTTACATACGTCAATTAGACTTTTGGTCAGTTTTTAAACTATTGATATATTGACCTCATATGAGTTGAAAAAAAAAATTCTTTAAGCAAGCAACGAAAAGGAATTTGATCGCTTCTCCTGTTATGTTCGTTCACACATGTGTTTTTTTTTTTGGTCTCTGTGGTGCAGTGGTTAGTGCGTTGGCCTACTGGGCAGAGTGTCCGGGGTTCAATCTCGGCACAGGTAGAAACAACATTTTTTCTACACGGCACCAATGGCAATGTCAACCTCCAATAACCTTTTTTTTCTAGGTAAATATGCGCTGCATATTTGAATTAAGAGTATTCTGGAATAATGCTGTATAATCTTTTCATTTAAAGCAAACAAACTCATTCAACAAGAGAATACACCTAGAATTTAGCTTTTTTGCATTATCGCCATATCTTCTGTTTTCGACAAAACATTTCCATCACACATGCGACATTCTTCGAAAACAATTCATTAATTAATAACTAAAATTTTTATTGCTTTGATTAGCAATGCATAAAATGCTACAAATAGTAGAATCTTTTGTCTATTTGCCTCTCTCTCTATCTCTCTCTCTCTCTCTCTCTCTACTTTTTCGAGATAATAAATGGCAATGTAAATTAAAATGGAGCAAAACAATGACGATGATGACACACAAAGCAAAAAAAAAAAAAAACAAAGACTATTATATAAAAATTGCTGTATTCAGTTTCAGACTTTATGGTAAATTAAATCAACAACTTTTCCTTTTTTGCCTAATGTCCTTCGAAGAACCAAAAAAAAAAAAGGAGAAACAAACTCATATATACAAAAATAAAATCATAAACTACATGAAACTCTACTACAGCAAAAGAAAACTTGAAGCAAGATGGTGAATTTTGTATATGTATATATATAAATATATGTGTGTAAGAGTGTACAGCTCGTAAATGTTCATACAATGTCCCATTTCGCTTCACCGGTCTCACCCGCTCGCCGGTCCCCGCCTTCTTTGAATGTGCAATGAAAATGTTGGAATTTGACAATGACTTTGATGATGTTGTTTGTTACCCAGCAATCTCTGTGAACAAGTTGAAAAAGAAAATGATGAAGCTGCGGCGAAGGGCGACACGTTGACGTTGACGATGCCGACAACGAGCTTCAAGTTTTCCGTAGATGCCACAACAGCACAAACAGAAAGTTTAATGAAATAATGTTAAAAGTAACATTACGTTACTTTACGATACGTTACGGTACTACGTTGTAACGCAAATGTCCGAGAAAGATTTTCACCCTTGAATTTTATGCAACCCCAAAAAGAAAAAGCATGCGGGAAAATGTTGAAGGAAAAGCTTTAATGCTGGCTGGCGAACGGGCGGAAATGGAAAATGTTTGTGTTATTTTGGGGTTGTGTTTCAAATGGAGTACGAAGAGGGGCGAAAGGGAACGGGAAGGGGCATGTGGAAAGCTTGAATTAACAAAAGTGCCAAACTTTAGTAGAAAAGTAACGAAATTACTTCATTTTCTATGTATTAAAGATTGGTCCGTAAGTATGTGCACGAGTATATACAGTAAGCACTTGTTCTCCCCAAAGCCCCAAAAATAACGGAAGATGGAGCATGTGAGTGAGAAAAAGAAAGAGAGGGTGAGATTTTTAAAGCGGAAAATTAGTGTACCACATTTATAATGCAAAATAAATTGAGGAGTTAAAAAAAATATATATACAAAAAATCAAAATTTAATAAACTCAAGTTTCAGAAACAATTTACTTTTTTTTCTATTTTTATTTTTGAAAAACTCTTTCTAATAAGTAAGTACTTGAAAACAAATGCGATTTATATAAGCAAAAGTTTCAAGTTTTTAGCGTTGGTTTATTTGAATTTTATGTGCTTGAAATTGAAAAACTTCTAATAGTTTATTAAAGATACAAACTAAACATGATTTCGATTTATTGAAAGAAAAAAAGAAATGGTAAAGTGACAGTTTTTATTTGTATTAGTTTCCTTAGCAACTGATAAATAAAGGGTGATTTTTATAAGAGATTAGTTTTTGAAAATGAAAAATAAACATAGAAATTTTACACAAGTGAATGAAATTTTTATTTAGATCGATAAATCAATTCCTGCCATTTACTTTTTAAAGATAATTTCACTTAAATGTTGCCCGCGGCTACGCTTCAAGTGGTCCATTCTGAAGGTCCGATTTTCGCACACTTTTCACACATTTCGGTCGGAATCTCACAAATGACGCATTCAATTTTGGCTTCCAAAGCTGCAATCGTGTTTGGATTATCCCTATAGACAAGAGACTTAACATAGCTCCACAAAAAATAGTCTAACGGGGTCGAATCACACGATCTTGGAAGCCAATTGACTTCACCAAAACTTGAGATTAACTGCTCACCAAATTCACCTTTGATGCATGGTTTCGCGTGCAGTGTGGCATGTGGCACCGTCCTGTTGGAACCACATGTCGGCCAAGTCCAATTCTTGCATTTTCGGCAAAAAAAAAGCGTGTTATCATCGAAACAGTGCATTTTTCGGGAAGCATTGGTAGCTGTTGAATGGCCCTGGCTGGTCTTCACTCCAAATACGACAATTCTGCCTATTCACGAAACCATACATTTTTCACAGAACACGAATTTTGATAATAAATTTCAATAATTTGCAAAAATTGTTCAGGCGTAGGATTCATTATGAAATGGCAAACCAAACTGAGCATAAATGAAGTGACAGTTGTCAAAACGACCAACTCCGAAAAATGCATTGCCAGATTGAAAACCACACTTCTAGAAAAAACAGCCTTTTACTTTGCAATATCATATAGAAAAAGCGTTTACTTGATTCTAGACAATAGTTTTAAAATTCACCAAAACTCTGCTTTAAATTGTAACTATTTTCGTAAACGAAAGATTTGAATTCTTGTTCTAATATTTTTTCTCAAGCTATAATTCTAATGAACATATGTATAATATTTATGTTTTCTATTTAAAATTATGAGAAACATCGTATAGAAAGCCCGACACTGTTTGCTTACTTTCACGATGTTTGATTTTAAACCATTTTAAGGGACGAGGTACCCAAGTCTATTTAGTATGGATCACCCAAACATTCGCTGCAATGTATAGCACAAGTTTGTAGGCGTGGTGCATTTTGCTCGTTTACTTCAAAACTTTCATATATCAAAAAACATAGTCTTTTCAATTTACCTATAACTCCATACAATAACTCCACAAATACATTTCTCACGTGAAGATTTCATAAGATATAGCTACTAAATCAGTAAATAAACGTTTATTTCTTCATTCTTAACTCCAATATTCTAATCCAACAAGTTTGCAATTGAAGACCATTTACTTTTGAAATTCCCAAATTTAATATTATTCATCGTTATCCTGGAATTTCAAGTTGCATTTAAAAATTTGTGCTGAGTTTTTGTGTTTACCACTTTCTGATGTTTTTAATGATTCTTCCCGAATGGTATTTTCCTAATTTATGGTAAAAAAGATTATTCATTTGCATAAGAGATTATTCCTTTGCATTACAGATTCAGTCAGATCGTTGATATTACCTTTCCAGCAGATATTTCTTAAAAGCAGATATAGTGTTACAAATCTTTGGGAATTTTCAACAAATATCATTAAAGAATTTTACATCAACTTTCAGACTGACGCTTTGGTCAAAATGAATAACGACTTGCTGATTGATAATCTTGATTTACTTGGTTCCCGACACTGTTTGTGCAATGGATTAGTTACTACATATTTGAAAAATAGAAGCGAGAAGGTGATATTCAGAAACTCCATATCCAATTGTAAAAGAGTTCCATTTGGAGTCCCTCAGGATAGTCGCCTTGTTCCCATATTATTTCTTTTGTGTAGTCATTAGGCTTTAATTTACATGTTAACATGAGCTTAAATAAAACTAAGTGAATATTTGCTATCATTAAACTATGAATAAAATAATTTACCGATCCGTATATTACAAAAAAACTTTTTATATCTCCAGGAAGACGTACTTTGGAGTACGGTTCCCCAGTAGAACTGCAAGCTAGACTGGGATCTTTTCAAAAATAATTTCTTTTGTTTGTGGTAAGGATTTTTAGTTGGGATCCATCAGAAAAACTCCCACCTTACTCACATCGTCTTAAACAATTAGACTTGCTAACTCTAGAGAGCAGAAGGGTAGTTCTGAGTGTCTTGATCTCAGTCAAACGTTTAAATTGGGCCTAGCCCGAGCTTCTTGCATCAATTCAAATTGTGCGTGTTATATTTGTACATGATTGGAAGGGACCTACAATTTTAAGCCAAATCCGAAGCCAAGAGGTGGAGCCGTGTAGGAAAATTATTTTTCTAATTCTAGATTTTTCAGTGCCTTTTCTTTGTAGCAGGACAGCAGGATACTACAACGCCACGGAGTCCAATTCCTTATTCTACGTAATAAAAGGACTACTTTGAATATTTTAAATGAACAATCATCTGATGATTATTCAATTTGTAGCTGTTTTTTTTTTTCAAAAACATTGGGACAATTCAATTCATACATTACGCAGAGCACTCCGGACTCCATTTATTCTGGGCACCGACACGTTCGTCTCTCGTGTGACTGGGCGGGTAAATGAGACAGCTGGGAGTGGTCGTTAAAAAAAAAACAGATATGCTTTAAAACTAAAGAAACATTATCCAAAGTTGTACTCCAACAATTCTTATTACTTATGCAAAATTGAAAATGTAAAGAATACGTACGCACAATATGTGAAGTTTCGTTGAACCTCCACTAGACACAGTGTTTCTCTTAACAGATTTTTAAGCTTTTTGCCTCGCTGCAAAGGAAATACATTTAGGCTGGTGGGATTGGAATAAGCAGAAAGAGGCTTTTCGCTTAAGTAGTACCATAAATAAAATATATGCTCACATTTCTTTCTACGATACACTTAATTACAGCTTTTAAGTACACAAATTGAAAAAGATTATGTAATTTTAAAATTATAATGTAGATTATTATTAAAAACAAAAAAAGAAAAAATTTCCCTTAAATATCTTAATAAATCAAAAAGAATTTCCACGATTTTACATAATGTTAAATATTCAATTAACCTTTTTTTATGCCAATAAATTCATTTTTGGCTTAATTAATAAGAGAAAGTTACCACTACCCACCGAATCACAGAATTATCAACCCACCACCGTCTTGCCCATAACATACATAATTAGTGCTGTCAAGTTAATGGAAAAAAAACGAATGAGAAAAATAAAACTCGACTACATTGATTGAAAAATTGAACACGAAAGGACGATGACGACGATTTAACAATGTAACCAACCAACCAACCAACAAAAGCAAAGACGAAGACGAAATATTCATAATTGTGAAGAGCAGCAAAATGGTAAAAGGGACGGAACGGGACGGAACGGGACTGGCCGGGACAAGACGAGTCACAACATGAAAAACCCAACCAACAAGGATCACCAAAAATTATGTGATTCTAATTAATAATTGAATTTTTAACGTCGTTGTTTAATCAACTGAAAATCACCAGAAGCACCAGGGTTCGATAACAAAGAATAAAAGAAAAAAGGTCAGAAAATGTAAAAGAATTTTTAAAAGAAAATTTTAACACAAAAGTGAACAAACATTTTGTCAAATGTCAAAATGTCAAAAGCGAACAAGTGGTGCGGGCGCTGTGTTGCGTTGATTGCGAGAAAAATGTTAAAAAAAAGAATGGTGTAGTGTTGACAGGAGCAACCGACAGTGTTGTCAATGTGCTCCGCTGATACCAGGCTACCGTTATATACCGTTATATTTGTAGATAGGAGGAGGCAGAGAAATGCTCGTGATGTACATACGAGTATGTAGCTGATGAGATTTCTGTGCATTCTCGATATCTTTACAACATTCACAAAGCTAAATACAAAAAGCTCACTTTACTTTTTACTTTATTCTTGCGCTTCATTCTTCACCTTTTCTTTCGCTCCCACTTCACTTTCTTCCGTACATTGTATGCACACAAAGTGAATGCATTAATTTATTTATTATGATTGCGGCATGACGATGATATTGTACCTACGATTAAGGCTGCTGCTGGTAGATGAAATGACACAGCGCTGTTCATAGTCGTGTGTGACGCGAAGGGGGGCAAACGAAAAAAATATATTCATATAAAAGGATATAGTAGTAAGTAATAAAGCATCACTGGCATATAAATACTGGCTGTTGGTATCACGAAAACGGAAAAACAACAACGTTCGAGTTGGAAAAGGAAATAAAGCAAAAGTAGAAGGAACGAACAAAGTAAAAATAAAGTTCTAGGTGGGAGAAAAAAATTCATTAAAGTAATTTCCTGTGAATAACGTGACTTTGTCAGCAAAACAGACCACGTCGTTCATGTTCATGTTGTTGTTGGTGCTGCTGCTGTTGTCTGTTGCATGGTGGTTGGTGGTATTCAGGCGATTCATTCATTCATCGCTGCTCTGACTACTCACTACTTTATGCGTTTTGAATACGCATTTCCATTTTGTTGGTTCATTGTAAGTGTTGTTAGGCAGAGCAGTTGTTCGGTACGGGTGTTTGTACTCAATGCCACAGCAAAGGAAAACATTGAACTGAAGTAGTTAAAAAAATGAAATAAAATTGTATGCTGTAAAAGTTGTAAAAGTGAAATTCTATTATCACTAATTGAAATTAATTAATAAGGTTAAATGGAAATATATAGGTAGGTTAACTTCTTTTTGATATTATTATTACTTAGTCTGGAAGCTGAAGTATAAGATTTCTTTGTGTCGAGACATGAAATACGCATGTTGCCAAATACAATAAAGCTCCAACTGTAATCAATAGGTTGTTGTAAAAAAAGAAAATGTCTGGAACTAAAGAAATCATAGCTTCAGAAGAATAATCTAGTTGAGAAAATTATATAAAGGATAAGAAGGGAGTAAGGCAATTAACAAATATACGCTTACCAAGGCCAGTCAATATTCCCAACTACTAAGAAAATAATAGTGAAATGTTCGTCCTATTAAGGGAAGATCAGTCAGTAATCCAATCAACAATATCAAGAGCAGTCGATGATTCGAATGCAATGAACTGTGGTATTTCAATAAAATTAGGCAATATCGAGTCAGTGATACAACCAACTAAGACAAGAATAGTAAGTGATTCAATTAACTGAGTTAAGATCTGTAATTGATTAAATTAACTAAGACAATATCAGTAAGTGTGACACAACCAACTAATGCAATAATTATAAGTAATACAATAAACTAAAATAATATCAGTGGTTGGTCAAACCAACTGAGGCTAGGTAGCAGTGATTGAATCAACGGAAGCAAGATCAGTCACTGATCCAACAAAGAAAACTAAGATAAGTTACAGATCTTAGTTCAAAGATTCAATCAACTATGTGAAGACTAGAAAAGTAAGTGGTTTAACAAACTAAGGTAAGATCAGTCGGTGATCCAACCAATTGTGACAATATCAGTAAGTAATTCAATAAACTGAGTTAAGTGAGTGATCCAAACCACTAAAGCAAGCAAAATGTAAGTGGAACTAAGCTAAATCAGTTCAATTCGATTAGGAACCTTAGTTCAATGATCCAAACATCAGTCAGAGAAATTAATCCAGCTAACACACAAGAACAGTAAGTAATTTAACGCACTAAAGTAAGATCAGTCGAAGGTCCAACTAACTAACTAAATGATCCAGCCAACTAAAGCCAGATGAATCAGAGTTCAAATCAATACCATAAAGCAAAACCAGTACTTACTAAGGCAATACAAGTGGGTGATCAAAATTTAGGATCTAATTTTTTGTTTATATGTACATATATGTAGAGCTAAATTCTGGAGTTGTACAGGGTGTTTTTTTAGAAGTGTGGTTTTCAAGAAGAAATAAAACGCATATAATTTAATGTTATGGCCAAGAATTTAGCTTTATCCTAAAGATAAGCATTTGCCATTATGTTTTAAAAACGTTTTCGGGCAAGTGGCCGCCGCTGCCGGTTCGAATAGATTCTCAGTCTTACCTGCGTAGACAAGCGAATTCACATAACCCCACAAAAAATAGTCCATCGGTGTTAAGTCGCACGATCTTGGAGGCCACGCCACAGACCCATGACGCGAGATAATGCGCTCACCAAAGGTACCTTCAATAAATTGATTGTTTCGTTGGCTGTATGGCATGTAGCGCCGTCTTGTTGGAACCAAAGGTCGGCCACATAAATATCCTCCAATTCAGACACGAAAAAGTCATGAGTCATTAATAATGGCTCTATAGCGTTCCCCATTGACTGTAACATTATGATCGGCTTCATCTTTGAAGAAATATGGACCAATGATTCCCTCTGCCCATAGAGCACACCAAACATTGACTTTTTGAGGATTTAACGACGTCTCAACAATGGCTTGTGGATTATGATCACTCCAAATGCGACAATTTTGCTTATTAACATACCCATTCAACCAAAAGTGAGCTTCATCGCTAAACAAAATTTTCCTGCGAAAATCGAGATCGGTGGCCAACTCGTTTTGGACCCATTCACCGAACGATTTGCAAACGTTGTTCAGGAGTGTCTATGAAATGGCAAACCAAACTGAGCATAAATCAAGTGACAGCTGTCAAAAAGACCAACTCCGAAAAAAGTATTGCCAGATTGAAAACCACACTTCTAAAAGAAACACCCTTTATGTGAAAGAGGAATTAATTTCATATTGTCCAATTACAGACTTCGATTTTTCTTTGATTTGGAAAAACATTGCAAATTGCTTGAGTGAATTTCAAATGTAACGAATTTCGGAGATTTAACGGTATTTTTAGTTTGTGTTTATAGAATAAGTGTCTTAATGTTCAGCCCCCTCATTCGCCTAGACTCTGTTGTGTTCTCCAGACCTTTCTCTCAAAAAGTTTATTACCGTTATTAGTGAGCGATATATTTGAAAATCAAAAGATTATCTATCCACCAGAGAAGCTTTTAAAAGGGTTTGCGACGTACTCGTACATTCAATAGTCTCAATGGTGACGAAATCAATAGGACCAGATCAATAGGTAGCAAAATTCCATTTTGATATGGTTTGATTTAGTTGTTGCAGTTCCTAATTCAAGGTTTTTTATAAATTAAAAAAAGCTTCCATTCCAGCTTTGCATCAATGCGCTTCTGTGTAAAATGGTGAAGGTTATAGCATAGGGAATCTCAACTCAATTTTTATGCAGTAATTTCGAAGTGAGATCAGTTATAGTTCAGATTTAGAATTTGCAAAGCAAAAGGAAATAACCATTACCTAAAATCGATTTCAGTATCGAAAATTCACAATCGCTCAAATTTAATTAATAAAATGTGTATACAAAATTTTTTTGTTTTAATTTTTGTTATATGTTATATGAAAGCAAAGTGTTTGTTTGCTGTACAAACCATACTAAAAAATCGTATAATAGACAATATTTATTGTAGTTTCAATTAATATTTATGTTTACGTGCAGTAAAAAAATTAATTAAACCTTTGCCACGTTAACCAATGTGGCATTTACCAATAGCAGCCAGAGCACTAACTTGTAGCTAAACTCATGTGTGTTTATGGAAATGGTAGCAGTACCAACTTGGGCACATAAAGCGGCGTCAAAAAATTAGGTGTGATTATTAAAATATACATATGTACATTTTACCCAAAAAAAAAAATAAATAAATAAAACACCCAAAAAATAAAAATATTACATCAAGGTAGGAAGGAAATGGAAAAAAAAAATAAATAAAAACAACAGCAGCAGCAGCGGCAGCGTGTGCTAAACAAATTAACAAAACGACTGCCACAAGTCATTTAGCGGTGAGGCTAATGTGCTCAGCGGCAATGCCGACGGCGCTAGCTTTGGCAACTCTGGTGGCACCTTTACACTCTATAACTTCTAGCACACATATACTATGGAACATTTACATTTATTGCTGCTGCTTGCTGGTTGTTGATGTTGCTGGCTGGCTAGCTGGCTAGCTGGCTGGCTGGCTGGCTGTTGTTCTTGATGATGATGACGATGGTGTCAAAAAAAAAAATGATTGTTGCAATTATTTTTATTTTTGTACCTCTAAGCGCCATTATATTCTTGTTTATGTATGTATGAAAACGAAAAAAAAAAAAAACCGAAAGAAATTCAGTTTTATTTAATAAGTTACTTTTTCGTTCACCTGCCTACCTGCCTACCTTCCTACCTTTGTCTGCCTCTCACTCTAACTCTAATACTTAGGGTCCCTTGTTTTTCTATTTACTTACAGAGTATAAACCATGATTTAACTTTTGTTTTACATATGAGCAGAACTGGCATCTACTGCCATCACAACGATGATGACTGACTGAATGAATGAACGAAGTGAATTTGAGTGTTGCCATTTAGATTAAATACCACCAGCATTTCTACTACGTACACTTACGAACGAGCAAACACCTGAGGAATGCAGTAAGTAATGAAAGAAAACAACAAACAAAACACAGAAAAAAGGTTAAAAATTGCAGCTAGGTAAGGTACTTTAGTAGATATTGTTGTTGCTGTTATTGTTGGTTTGGAAATGGGAGTGTTGAGCATTTGTACTCGTAAGCTTCAACTAACTGAAATTGTACGTATGATGTGTCGCTGTTGCTGTTATTGTTCTGTGCTTTTCTTTTGATAAAACATTCAAAACATTCTATAAAAAATAAATTAATAAATGAATGAATGCATGAATGGTTGAATGTGTATGTATGTATATGAATGTAGCACTTTATGGTACATACTATAATCAGTTCCATAATATCGAAGGAGGTGGTGCAAAAGGAGGCAGTACCTCAGCTGTACGAGCAAAGAGTGCTTGAGCGAAATACATATTAAAAGTTAATGCTGTTAGTGCACGCAAGTTAAACATAAAATTGTGTAGCATATGAAATTGTAGCAGGAAATGAAGATGATATAGCGTAAAAAATAAATAATAGTTCTATTCGTATATAAGTTGGAAGTGGAAAAGTATGATGTGAAAAAGTAGCAATTAGCGTGAAAAAGGAGTGAGTGTGAATTTGATGTTTGGAAGGGCATAAGAAACCTACACACATTGGCCACACGTAGAATTACTGCTAAATGAAATATTTGCGCTTCAAAAGTAAATAATGAATTTTTCTTTTTTGCTTTCCAGAAAAATATTATTTTATCACAAAAACTAAAGTATTTTCATTTTAATCTATTAAGGGCACTTACCATACATATTTTCTCTTTGCTTATTATAGTCATAGCATTTATGCTCAACGGAGGTATAGCTATTTCCAGAGTTTTTATTGGAAAAGGTTGAAGTTGGTTGCAATCCTAGCATAAGTACATATACTTGGTACAACTCTATTTAGGGTGATACCACAAGGGTTAAATAAGCAAATATGGGAGTTGATAGTCACTCATTGTATTCACAATCAGATCCTGTTGCTCCTCATAATATATGGACGTCAAATAAAACACTTTCAACTAGCAGCGTTTTTGCTTTGTTTTTGCCCGAGCTTCGATCTTGTTCTATCTACCTAAACTACTCGGTTTTGCATTACTCACTCAAGATTTCAATACCCTGTTGTTTTTAGAGACCTCCTCTTCTCTTATAAGAAGTTTGCCGGATTCATTCTGCCGACGAGATTTCGTTTGGTTTTAAGAAGCGGCTCTCGCAATTCATTTTCATTTACAAAGTTTGATATCGTTTGCGATTGAATTAGATATAATAGAGATCAATTGAATAGAGATTATAATGTCTACTATTTACATATATTCATTGAATCGGTTTCAATGTTGCCTGATTAACAACGAATCATCTTTCATGAATGGAGTTACGATTTCGTAATTGTTGTTGTAATAATTTGCTAACAAAATCAAAATAAACATAATAAGAGCGTCTGGTGGCAAAACAATGAAGTTTGATCGTCAGGAAGCCATATATCCTCATTGGGTTTAGATTAAAAATTAATTGATAGCTGAGAGAAATATTCTACATACTATTCTCTTCGACCTTATGAGACGAGGGATTCCTGAAGACGTCCACGTGACGCCGTGATATGAGGATTTTACTTGGTTTTTGTTTGCCGGTCGATAGATTGTTAACAAGTCCGTTTTTCTGTTAATCGTTCTATATTTTCGAAAACACTTGTGTCGGTAGCCCCGAATTATGGTCGTTCTGAAATTTCCTCGGTATTCGTACAATACACTGAATTTAGTGGTTACTTATGTGTAAGATGACAGCCAAGAGAGAAAAGATCAGAAAGCGAAATGTCAAGAAAAGCTGAAACCTGAAGCTGAAAGCTAAATTTTAAGAAAATTCGGAGATTAACCAAAAAAGAAACATCTGAAATCCAAACGCAATATTCAAGAATTAGTTAAATAACAATAGAAGATATTTTTGTCATAATCCACAATTCAGCAGAGCCTTCACTGGAAATGAAATCCATTTCACAAGATTCGCGTTCAATGAATTTCTAATATACCATAATTCTGATTGAAACTATTGATTAGTGGGGATATTTTTCAAACCCTCGCAGATTATGATTCTTTGGGTATGAAAGTTGCTTAGAAAACGACACTTCTTTAGACATTCAACTTCTTTTGATTTCGTGAGCTAAGCTTTTTAAATGATGGACTGTCAAAAAGTATTGACCCAAGAAGGGAATTTCACATTTTAAGCGGTGGGGATAAGTTCTACTTTCAGTTTTTATCATCTACAGAATTCATTACAAAAGACACTCAGTTTTGCCCGTAGAAGATCTACGGTGTTGTAAATTTTTTTTGTTATTATTATATCTAAGTAACCTAGTGGATCCAAAAATTGCTGAAGGTGAGAGGTTTTTGAAATCATTGTTCCTTCAAAGAGTGTTCAAAAGCAATATGCAGGTAAAGAAGAATGGAAAGTAGTATGCTATCCCAAAAACCTCCAATGAAAATAGGTATTTGAGCTTTCTGATAATATCTGTCTTAATTTCACCAAAAACGTCTGTTTATTAGCATGGATGATTTTAAGGTAGACCGTAATAAAATAAATTCGAATTTGAGAAACATTTTAAACTGCAAACCGTTTAGAAAACAATGATTAGACGCAACTACTCGTATCCAATAATAAGCCTTCCAATTGCTCACATAGAACTATTTAAAATTAATGTTTTAAATTTACATATATCGAAATTGGAATTATGCTCTATATCTGCTAAAAAATTACGTGTAGGTACAAGAACATAGTTAAGTGTTCGTATAGTTTTAAAGATAAGTAATCTAAAATTCATGATTTTTCCCCCACTTCCATCCGCACTCTTTTTCGTTCGCACAATTTCAACAAACAATTCAGACAATGTATTTAGTAGTACATTTATGTTTTTATATTTATACAATTTTCAGCAAGCGGAACTGATCGACTCACTATGTACTTCTTTTCATTTTCATTCTTTCGACGCTCTTCAGCGTATTGCTCCTGCTGTTGCTGTTCTGCTTCTTTACTCTTTCCAGTTCTTTTCCTTTACACTTGCGTGTGGCAATTTGAATATTTGAGAATTTCCTTAAATGAAGTTGCGTGCGTTGAGTGCTTTTCAAATTATGCGCGTGAGCGTAAGTAAGGATTTTTTCATTCTTTTTGTTTACCCACATCCATTCAACTTCCAACACTCTAGCGCTCCTCCGACTCTGCTGCTGCTGCACCTAGGTGTGTGTCGTAATATTGCTTAAAGCAGAAAATGCAACACTGTGCTATTGCATGTATGTAGTATGCATGTGTGGCAAGTTGTGTGTTACTTGCAGCCACCTTTAAACAAAGAAACAAAAACCAACTTCTAAAGGGAATGGTTTGAAGGAGAAGCGGAAAAAGTGAGCGAAAAAGTGCATGTTGTTTGAATAAGGGCATGACGGTTCTTGTTGCTGCGTATTTCAGTTTTAACTATGCGTTTTTTGAGGCACGCCTTAACATAGCAAAATGGTGAAAGAATGAAAAAATAGAAGTAAAAGTGCGAATTTTTAAAAGCAAACGTAGAAGTGAAAGAAATTTAAAAAAATTTAAACGACCAACACCTCCCCACATATGATTTTTATTTTATGTATAATTTTTGCGTAGATGTTAATGTTTGTACTGCAGTGTAACCCCTTCGCCTTAGCTGACAGCTGACATTTGTCGCATTGTGTGAGTGTGTTGTGAGAGGTGGCGGACGCGTACAACGACGACAACAACAACAACAGCAACAACAACGCGACGTGTCAATCGTATTTTGAACGTAATTAATTAGCGCCGTTCAACGCGTCAGTACAGTGCAACAAAGCGAACAAATATGAAGTAACTATTTTATTTTCTTTCCTTTTCTATAATTATATTTTCTTTCTGTTGCTTGTTGCAAGTATGTATATCATGTGCAGCAGCACACATGTGTTTAAAAAAAAGAAAATTAAAAACTCATCCTCTTGCATGCAGTTGGACTCATATATGTGTAACGCAGTGTATGTGAGTAACATGTGAAGAAGTGCGCGCGTGGTGTTGCCAACATGCGTGGGATTTTAGCTCGCAACCTCTCAACTAAGAAGAAGCGGCAATGACAGCAGCAGCAGAAACAAGCCAACAAAAGGAAGAGACAGCAGCAGCAGCAGCAGCAACATAAGAAAAAGTTGAAACAAACATAAAATTAATTAATTGCAAGGCAAATGTCTAATATTTACTTTGGTAAAATATTTCACTTTTCACTTTTCCAGCTCCGCATATGAAATTCCCATAAATTTATTTTTGTATTACTGCTACTGCCTGCGGTTGTTGTTGTTGTTGTTCGCGTTGTGATGTGTTGCTCCAAGTGGAAGTGAAATTCTTGGAAAATACTATGGGTAATAGTGCCTCTGTTTGTATGCGTGTGCGTGGAAATGAATTATTTTTTCTTTAATTTTCCTTTTCGTTTCTGCCTGCCATTAAAACAAACATTAAACGATTAGTTTTTAGCTTTGTTAGGAAATGAAAAGCTGAAGAAAGATGGTGTGGGTGGTTGGAAGGATGGAGGAGGAGGGCAAGCTGCAACCATTTCATTTCAGATAAAGTATATTTATTTATTGGTAAAGAAAAAGGGTCTTAAGCATGCAATTATGTAAAGTTATTTACAATTTTGATGGAATTATTTATTTGGTGAACAAAATAAAGAGAGTGAAACCAAAATGTCATTCGTTCTACTGAGCACTCATAAGACTCAAAAGAGTCACTGGCGCATCAAAGAAAGAAGCAAAGGGTTATAATTTGTTCCGCCTTAACCAAGAAATATGACAGCCATTGTCATCACAGTTCCTCAATTAAAGGACTTTATAAATGAAAATCCTATAATCTGTGATTTCTTTATTGAATCGATTTGACACCTTTTAAAGCAATTAAAAAAAAAGAAAAAGGTTATGTCATTTACCTTTGAAGATTTAAGCTACTGAAAAATATCACTCAAAAAAATACATTTTTCAATTTTGAAGCGAATTTCATATCCCTTTCCCAATATATCTGTGGCCACAAGCAATAACAGCTAAAGTCGACTTAAAAAAAAAAATCAAATGTTTATGTAATCGGTACTTCTTATTATCATCGGAAAGCTACAAACGTTCACGGTAGCCTACAAATAAGTACATATATCCAATCATGAACAATGACAAAGAACGAACCAAATGTTAAATGGAAACGAAACTCAAAACGAAGAAAAGCAACAACTTGGAAGTTAACAGCATTGGTCTCCTAGGATCAGAAATAAGTATATTTCAGGAGTTTTTTTTTGTCGCCATATGCCTCCCGTGCTATAAACAACACTGCTGGATACCGGCACATTCTGGTATAATGAAAAATGAGTTAGCGGAAAAAAATTCGAAAAACCACTTTTTAATAAAATTCTTACCTTACCATATAGCAAAACTTTTCTGTCTCCAATATGTTCCTGCAAAAACTGATTTTCTGTTCTCACTTTTTAGTAAAGAATGCAGTTTACTGATTCGCGTAGTTACAGGACATTTTACTTTGAAGTATCTCAGCTAAAAAATAATGGTCTGATGAAAAACGACCTATATAGAAACTGTAATGTACCTGACACATTGGAAACTTTGGAACAGTGTCATTGGTAAAAACTAGTTTCTTTCCTTAAATGACGTAACTAATTTAATTTTTTATAACATTAAATTTAAAAAAAACTTCCACCAGATACAGACTCTTTCAAACTGAAAACCAATTATGTTTTACTCTAGAGAGCTGTGGCAACACTATGCATTTTGATGGTCTATATGAAGCATTCGCCACCACCTTTTTACTTAACCATTTTCAAAATACTCATATCTTTTTCAATATTAGAGGGCTAAAAATAAGAAACTTATGAATTTGTTTAGAAACTTCTGCTGTCATTATTCAACGATGTCTGAGCTCCTAAGCTGAACAATTTCGAATTCTGTTTCTGTAGCCCTAACTTTATATATAACAGCCTGAAAACTGAATGCCAAACTAATCTACATTACTTAAGAACTTTAAAATATTAGTTATAGTTTTCTACCTTACAAACGAATTTACTCATAAATTGGGCAGCCTTGCTAATTTGGGTTGGCAAGTAGCCGCAATTTTTAGGTTTTACCCATGGCAAAAAACAGTTAAAATCGTTTTCTGGTTTATAGCGAGTTAATTGCAGCATGTTTATGCCTCTTCAAATATGGTAACTCTTTTCTTTTCCTCGTACTTTTAATGTGAAACCCCTCCAATTCTGCTGCCAATTTTTCCCAGCTTTTCCTGATTTTGAAGTCATTGGGATGAAACTGCTCAATAAATTAGGACATAAATATTATACATATAATTGTAGCTAGATTTTTAAGAAAAAGCCGGTTTAAACCGTTTTTGAACTATCCAGTTAAACAACCAGCTGGTTTAAGCTATGCCAAACCTATTGCTAATAAATATTTAATTACTCATAATTTTCCTTCCGGAATGTGCACAAAAAGCCAATTAAATGTTTGAAGTGAGAATATATTTGGGTTACTTAATGATGTGGGAAATTTTTAAAGCTTAAGATCTTATGGTAAGAAAATAAAACAATAATTAGATAAAACCAGTACTTACAAAAAAATTAGTAGTAAGAAGTTGCAAGTAGGAAAAAACTTTCGACCAAAATAAAAAGAAAAAAACAAAAAAATAACCATGTAGCCCTATGTAAAATTAATTAGATTTTCTATTAAAATCCAAAAGAAAACCAAGAAATTCTACGCTTCTTTGAGGTATTAAAAAATTAATTAGATTAAAAGCATCAAGTCAATAATAGAAACACTTTTACTCTCTCTCTCACTCTCTCTTCACTAATGCTCTTCCATCTCACTGCTCGACATTTAACATCAAAAAGAAGATGAAAGAGACCTTAAGAGCGCATAGAATTAAGCGTATTTAAGCAAGAGCACAAGAGAGAAACCAAAACAAGCAAGTATGTATATACATAGTAGTAGGTAGTAGTAATAGTAGTAATTAAATAGTAGGTACTAAATAATACTAGAAAGGGATTGGATGAGCTTTAATGCTTTTAATTGATATGTGCCCGTTTCAAAGCTTCAACGACAAACAAGGAAAATTAATGCTAAACCTGAGAAAAAGAAGAGAAAAACGTAGGTACTAACTGTGAATATGTGCATTTGTAAGCAAAAATGTTTTGTGTCAGATATTAGATATTTATTTTTCACATGTGACACATGTAAGTTGTACCTCCTCCAGGAATATCCATGCATTTTTCAACTTTATCATTATTACTACAAAGAAAAGTAACATTCAAACGCAAAAAAGTAATACTCAAAGTACACGTTTGAAAGCGGCACTCCCTGTATGCATATAGCTTACATATTTTTTTCTGTTTTTGTGTTTGCTATTTTCTTTTTTTGTTGAGTGCTTAATTTTCATACTTTTCGTAGTGATGATGATAAGTGAATTTATTTAAATTATTTATGTATGTAGTAGCAGCAACAGCAGCGGTAACAAGTGGAGCAGAGTAGTGAAATATCAAAGTGAAAAGGAAATGTAGTAGTAAAAATAGTAGTATATTTTTTTTCTGTGTCGTTGAAATATCAAAAAGTATGAATATGTATATGTAGTATAAATAACAAGTGTGTAAACACAGGTTCAAAAACAGGCATGAAATACTGCGGCAACGCTTTAAACAACAAACATATAAAGAGTATATGCTGATGATGATGAAATGAAAATCAACATGTTAGTGGCGCAAAAGTTTGTGGCAGTCAGTTAAAATGGCAACATAGCTGCAGCAGCAGTAGGAACAACAAAAATATGAGCAACCACCAGTCGATAGCGTAGTGTTGATGTTGCACAGTTATGCTTGGCAGTGTAACCAACTGCAAACGACAATGAACCATCAAAGTAATCCGTTGCAGCAAAGAAAAAAAATATATATATTCATTTTTTCCTACGTTTATATCCATAAATTTTTTTTTCGACTTGGAGTCACTTTTCTGTTTACATTTTTTCATTTATTTCATTTAAAACTGCAGTGCATGATGTGCGGGAGAAGGACGGTGCGATGTCAAAAGGTAGAATTATAGTAAATGTGATGGTATATGAAAGTGTTGCTTAAATAGTAAATAAACCAAACGTAAAATGAATATACTTACTTATAAAGCACACCCCTTTTGAAATGTATTTTGCATTAGGATGCGCTGAAGGCATACGGTGGTGGATTTGGTGGGCTTTATTTTTTAGCACTCATCATAAAAATTCATTAGCAAATGGGAATTACATTGACTACTCTGTTTTTAGTACATACATATGTAGATAAAGGCAAAATACCTACTTACTTTCAAAACTGAAATTATAATTATGTACAAGTACATATTTGTATGTATTTATAAAATCTTTAAAGAAATGCTTCAGTTTCTTGTGCTTCCAAAGCTGCGGGCGATTGTTTAATTTGTGTAAGATTTGAAAGGACTTGGTAGACCTAGCCTAGTCATGGAGAAGGCATGTGGATTTAAAATTCGAAAACTTAAAGGAGAAACGATTCATAGATTTCCCAATTTAAGTATATAACTATATAAGTATATAACTATAATAATAAGAGACCCAGAATTAATGTTAATATGAATTTTTTAGTGAGACGATTGTATTTCGCATTAAGGAAAAATGCAACCGTGCTTCTGAATGCCATGGAGAATAAGTTCCAAAAGAAACCCATTAACTGATTGGTTCACTTCTTAAAGAAACATTTCACTCTCTTTTCTTTTTCCTAACCCGATATTTTCTGCTTGTTATTTAGAGATACTGCTGGATCAAGCATTAGCGACGGAAGTGGTTGCTCTTTCGTCTACCTTCCTCCCACGAATATAAATAAGTACAATATATTTTAGGTAGAAAATTTTGCTAAATAGTAGTTCAATGTAATTTACAGCCGTATTAAGTCTTTCATTTTGGGGAATTTCCCTGTTAGATTATTCCAATAAATAATTAATAGGTGCTTATTTTTCAGCTCATCGATTTGAGTTTGAGTACATTTTAATTTGAATAATACTTTTTGTTTCTTTCTCACTCTTTTTAAAGAAGTATGTATTGTTTTTGCTGTTGGTTTTTGCTTTTCTTTTTCTTTTGCTATATACTCGTATGTACATATTTACGCGAAAGCTCTAAAGTCATTGAACTTCTGCTCCTTGTGCTTGCTGCCTTGCTGGCTACAAAGGAACACCCAAGTTTCGCTCGTTGTTTTTTGTTGTTGCTATTGTTTTTACACGCCCCCCTCATAATTTTACTTTTATTTAGTTGCTTTTTATAAATATTGCACAAAATAAAAATACAAAAAAAAAAAAAAAAAAATTATGAAAAATAAGGAAAACAATAACAAAAAGACGATTTTTTTTTTACGTTCTGCATTTTCTTAACTGTTTTTTTTTTGTTTTCATTGCATATTTTTGCGCGCACACAATTCTACTACTTTTTATTGTTACTGCTAACTGCCATGGTAATTTTTCATAAAGTCCTTATGCGATTACACACATACACATAAATAGTATCTAAAATTTTTTGCTTGCTTGCCAGCTCCCCTTTTATTTATGTGAGCAGGAAGACTATTTTTTTTGCAGTGTTTCCCTTCTGCTTTCAAGCCCTGCATACATACCTAAGCCATAGTAATAGCTACATAGTGAGGGCGAGAGACGGAGCTCATACATACATATGTACCGTTATGAGATTAAGTAGACAAGTTGGCAAAACATTGCATGCATTTTGGCGCTTGAAGTTTTGCATCACATGTCATCATAACTCGCTCGCAGTTGCAGAACAGAAAAAGGAACAAAAAAGCTTTTGTTGCAATAGCATTTTCATACATACCTACATACCAACATATGTATTAGGATAATATGTACTATACTGTGTATGTGTGCGTGTGTGTGTATATTTGTTTGTTTCTATCAACCTTACTTCTCTTTTCTTTTTGTTCCTTTGTAGTTTTTTTTCACTACTCTATTGCCACGTTTTTTCTACTCCCTTTTTTTGCATACATACTACATATACGTAGTTGAATTTATTATTTCTAATGTTATTTTTATGATTTCAGCAACAGTTTTGAACAACAACAGCGACGTAAAAAATAACGTCTTCTTCCTCTTCCGCTGTGTTACTAAAAATACACACAAGCACACTTGCATACACACTGTATACAAATGCAGGGTGTGGCGCTTATATCTTTTTGGTATGCGCTCGCGGGAAATGATGAAATACTTGTCGTAGTTACTTTGTTTGTTAATAGCATGAGGTAAGGTTTTGTTTAAAAAAGAATATATGCAGAAAAAAACAATAACTAACAAGAAGTGTCGCTCACATTTTACTTCTATGCTTCTTCTATTTTTCATATGATTTCTTATCGTTTGGAATATGTAAATAGAGCTCATATGTATCCACTGATAAAAGTAAGACTTGCCTGCTGCATGCAGTGCACAGTGGGTCAGATATGTAAGTTGCGCCAACATATATATTTACATACTCTACCGGAAGTTAGGAACGAATTATTTAGTTTGTACTACAAACTTGTACTTTTTACAAAGCATAACTAAATATGTTAAATTCTAATTCGTAACTTTTTTCAAGTATACATAAATATAATGTTACCGAAAGAGTTATGTAAATTCTCAAAATTTCCATATATTGTTAGGAAGTGGGTTAAAATTATAATAAGAATATACTTATTAAATAAAAAGTAAAAATGAACGAATGATGAGTATCTCAGATGGCGATTTGCGTTTGGATAATGCAAGTTTCCCCAGCAGGGCTGCCAATTATCCAGCATGAATTGTTCCACATTCGTGCAACGGATATCCTACTTAGAAGCTTCCTGTTATATTGTAAGGCCATATCTGAAGAGTAAATCGCTTGTACCAATCTCAGACATCCACCTCGCTTTTTGAACAGTTTTAATCTTAGCTGAACATTTCATTGTGTTTCGGATTTGTCTATTGTGGTTCGTGATTGTGTTGTCATTTGTCAACAACTTTGCATATTTACTGAATAATTTCCTATATATTTTATGAGAAACACTATAACTCTATAATTATTAAATACTTATATATTAGAGTAGCTCCACATAAACTCACTTTTTAGTTAAGCCTAATCTAAAGTCCGTGGTCGCTGTGGGGTAGTGGTAATGCGTTATACTGCTACGCAGAGTGTCCGGGGTTGAAATCTAGGCACAGGCAAATTAAAAAAAAATTTATAAAAAGTAGAATAAATAATTTTTCTACACGGCACCACCTCTTGGCAGGCAATGGCAAACCTACAAGAGTAAAAATTGCTATGAAAAGCTTTTCACTTCGCCGTTCGGATTCCGCATTAAACTTGTAGGTCCCTTCCATTCATGTAAAAATATAACACACACAACATGAGTGGATGCGAAAAGCTCGGCCTAGGCCCTCCATAGGCTGTTGTGCCATTAAAAGTAAGTAAACTAATCTAAAGTCTTCTGAAAAATGCTTAACCCTTCTTCTATAAGTTGCGAAGTTTTCACGGAGTCACTGTATACCAGTAGGGAGATGATAGGCAAATATTGAGAGACCGGAGGAGGCATCTGCAATTAATAGTAAAGCCCTTAATCAGTGCACACTCAAGCTTTGCATTCAATACGATACGTAATTTCGGTGATTTCGGCAATCGATGTTACTAACATCGCTGTGGCGTAGTGGTAGTGTGTTGGGCTGCTACGCAGAATGTCCGGGGTTCGAATCTCGGCACAGGCAAAATCAAAAAAAAAAAAAGCAGAAAAAAATAATTTTTCTACACGGCACCACCTCTTGGCAGGCAATGGCAAACCTACAAGAGTAAAAATTGCTATGAAAAGCTTTTCAATTCGCCGTTCGGATTCGGCATTAAACTGTAGGTCCCTTCCATTCATGTTCAAATATAACACGCACAACATGAGTGGATGCGAAAAAGCTCGGCCTAGGCCCTCCATGGGCTGTTGTGCCATTAAAAGTAAAAGTAAATGTTACTAACAACTTTTTTGATTAGAATTTCGTCGCAATAAGCTAAGGGATCATTGTGTTTTAAACCGATTCTGTTATGAAAGAGGGCCGTTATTTTCCCACTGAAATTGGTTCAATGCGAAACGTAGAAAGAAGCAACATTGGCTTTTCATGCTATTCAAATTTTCATAAACCGGTATCGAGTGTAAAATCTTACGAATTATGTCAAACTCTGGCTTGTAAAGTAACTAGAACGATGCAAAATCTATTGCAATTTGATATAGAAAGAAGTGAGTGAAAGTTGGGACAACTACCATAAGTTTAACTAGATTTCAACGTATTGATATTACAAGAAACACTATTGACTGGAGAAAATATAAGGAAAGAGCGACCAGCGTATCTGCTGGCGTCTATATTCAAGCGAAGTGAAGAAACTAGCAGAAGATAAATACAAAAATATTTTGTTCCTTTCTAAAACCACCAGTATCTTACAGTGACATACCAAGCTCGAAAAACTAACAATATCTTGAAAGTATTAGAATAAATGCTCGTTCAATCTCCTTGGTATTTGTAGATGTGAAGAATGAAGGTCCACGTTTTACATGGTTGAAAAAAGGTGCATGAAATTTTAGCCGCTTTCTAGTTTAGCAATTAGAAATAAGACTTCAGTTCACTAAAACATTTCCTCCATCCCGTGCATGATCAGGATATCAAAAAAAAAAAAGCTACTGAGCAATAAGTAATATTGTTGTTTGCCAAAAAAAAAAACCAAAAAAAAAAAAACAAAGGCAAAACCCCCTAGAAGTAATGAAGGTACTACTAGACAATGCATAAAGTAGATGATGAAATCGAATGCTTGGATGTTTTAGAAAGATGAACATAAATTTTCCTAGTATTTGAACTTACGCAGCAGCATAATAATACATGGCAGTATGGTATAAATAAAACGACATGACTGTAAATAACTCAGAGAACACCCATTAAGAACCTAAAACAATAACAGCAACAAAAGTACTAGCAAAGGCAATAACAACAGGCTACTAGCAGAATATGGTCTACTACTCTTTATACATACAAATTATCTTTTCTTTTTTTTTTGTTCGGAGCAACGAATGTTGTATCCATAAATTTAGCAATTGACAATTGAAATGTTTATTTTGCGTGCAGGCAAACATGCGTGAATGCATTACATATACAAATAGTACTCACACATATGCGCATACAAAATACATACTAGAAACATTTACGTACAATACATGAATGAGCATTATGGATTACTTAAAGTAATTTCCGTTTCATCTTAAGCATGTGCATCCTTGAGATACACACACATATCCACACATATGTAAATACATAAGTAAGGTACTCATACAAAACAAAGATGATGAGTAGCAGATAGATATCTGTAAATACAAATAATTTTACTTCATTTACAATATATTTGTATATAAGTATGTAGTATATGTGAACCTAGTAGGAAATGGAATCATACTTAAAGTTTTCAGCTATTAACTTTTGGAATCATTTCCAAATCAAGGCTCCAATGGAATCCATGGGAAATAGCTTCACGATGCAGAAGAGGTATGTACATAATACTTTTAAGGTCTCAGGTTCAGATTCTGAAGAGATTTAACAGTAAAAGTTAGAAATATTCAAGGAAATACTTGGAACAGATATTCTAAAGTGTAAAAGGACATGGAGGCTTAACGAAAAACTTTAAATATGAAAGCGAATCCTCAGTTCTACTTAATTTTGACTAAGCTATGAATTCATGAAATTGAAGTATGATCGAAATATTGATTAGGGATGGAATAATATCATAATATAATAATGGTCGCTGTGGCGTAGTGGTAATACGTTGGACTGCTACTCACAGTGTCCGAGATTTAAATCTTGGCACAGGCAAAATCTAAAACAAAAACAAACAAAAAACAAGTAGAAAAAGTAGAAAAAAATAAAAAAAAAAAATTTTCTACACGGCACCACCTCTTGGCAGGCAATGACATACCTACAAGAGTAAAAATGCTATGAAAAGCTTTTCACTTCACCGTTCGGATTCGGCATTAAACTGTAGGTCCCTTCCATTCATGTACAAATATAACACGCACAACATGAGTGGATGCGAAAAGCTAAAAGCTCGGCCTAGGCCCTCCATGGGCTGGTGCGCCATTAAAAGTAAAGTAAGATGGAATAATAAAAACTCGCCTCCATAAAGAGATATGAACCAATAAGTTACTAGAAATATTTAAGGAAATTCAACTATAAATTTGTTTGTTTACAGATACAGCTTGAGGTCTTTTGCTGGGCCTGCGTCATTCTGAAGAAATTAAACAATAAAAAATACATAAATTTTTTTGAGTATGCTTAGGCCTGAACTAACTTCCCATTAATATAATCTCAAACGTCCACATAGAATAAATTTTGAGAATTAGGTAAAAGAGCATAGGAAAGGCGAACCTACTTCTTTAGTCATCAGGGATCTAGAATAATGTTGTGACAATAACATAAAGAGGATCAAGTCATTATGAATCTCGTAGTAACGCTGTCGTGACTTCACGTATTATTGAATGAAAAATTCAGCTGTCATTTTCCAAATTGCTCAGTCTCTAACTCTTCATTTCCTACTGGGTATTAATATACATGTGTTGTAGCTGTGTGCGTGCAATACATTAACGCCATAATAAACACATGCTAAACACACAATATTCTCATTCTCATACTCGTAGTAATATTATCCCACACAGATAAACAGACCAAACAGCAGCAGTGGCTAAAAGTATCCTTTAGATATATAGTACATGATATTTTCTATGTATATAAGTAACTGGTAGCATAAGCGGCGACTACCTGCTTCATATTACTCATATAGCATAAAAGTATGTAGATCTAAGTAATTTGCTGAGAGAGTGAATGAATGAGAATGTGTCAAATGTCAAACGAAACCACGGATTTAAAGATTACTTTTTGTCTTCTCTTGAGAGGCAGATACAACAAAGAAGAAGAAACCCCCCAAAGTCGGTAACAGAAATATGAGAAAGTTGCAGATGATTAGAGCTGGAGGTGAAAGGAAAATCAAATATAAAGGCAGTAAGTATGTAGTAGCTGTTAGAGAGGAAGATAAAGTATCTACGAGTACACAATACTAGCATGTAGAAGTACGCAACTGAAATGAAAAGATTAGCCAACATTTTTTCCGCGAACCTTTTATTCCACCTTTTTAAACTTTTTTTTTTTGCTTTTGTAAATTGAGTAGAAGAACTGAAAGCAATTCATTGTGCACGATTTTCTTCTTTTTTTCGTGTACTTTATTGACAAAAATATTAATAAGTAGCATTTTCTTCGTTTTTTCTTCTTTTATTTGTTTGGTACACAATTGAAAAGCAAAATTCAATATTTACACAAACATAGAAGAAGGAAACGGCGAAAGAGAAAACATGACAAAAGAAATTCGTAAAATAATATGCTGCCGCTTTAGATAACCTCAAATTGCGCTACATCGAAATATAAAAGGTATTTGATTACAGAAATGTGGCAAACGAAAGAGATTCTCATTGAAGCTTTTCACGCTCCGGACGCTGTCGTTTTAACAGCATCAAATGTCACTTAAGCACAAAGTGGCTTTCTTTTTAGTTTAGTTTAGCTTAGATGCTACTCCTTTTTGTGTTGTTGTTATTAATGAGTTGAAGAGGAAAAAGTAATTGCCATTAAAATCGTCTTGAGAAATAGATAATATCGTAACTTGCTACACTTATTTCAAAACAAAAAGAGAAGCTGGTAATTCTTTGCTTTTATGTATTATGTACTATACAGATACCGCTGTCCCGAACAAGTTCAGTGCATTGCAACTAGCATTGCATAGTAGTAGGCATATGCGCCATTTAGAAAACATATGTAATCGACACGCTGTAATTTTTAATCAATCAATCTCAAATATTCATTGCATTATGTTCATACACCTGCCCCTCGATTTACAGGTAACATATAGTATGTTCCACAAAAACTGATGCAAATTGAAACCGTGCTAAAAGAGACAGAGCTTTCATGTTAAAAAAAAGGCTGATCGGAACTATGTAAATGATTAGTCATGTAAATCGCATCTAGTTCATTCATAACGTATTCAAAGACATAAAACTTTTATGTTTTCTGCTCATTTATTTGTTTACAAAAAAGAAAAACTCTTATGTGCAATACATAATCGAATTGGTGAAATGAGTCCGTTCAATACAAATTAATCGAATTTATGAAATGAGTGCGTTCGTAAATTCTAAATAAATATTCATAATCTAAATAAATCACAAAATATTGTTTTTATATTGAAACCCTTGTTAAAGCCAAACTGTGTCATTCGAGAACCGTGTAAATCGAGGGTCAGGTGGACGGGTGTAGTTACTTGAAGAGTTATGAAAATATTTTTTTTAACTTACGAATTTTATTTGCTACATCTGTACCACAATCTCAACAATTTATTTACGAACCTGCAAAAAGTAAGAAAAAAATATTAAAAAAATTGAATTAATACCAAATTATGCAACTTTCAAAAGTCATTATGAAACTGGTATTTTCCCAACTAATGTGATATCGGCATAAATTAAAAAAAAAAAGAAAGTCTTCGTCTTTTGTGACATTCGCACACACAGTTTTAGTTAAGTTACGGTGATTTTATGATGGCATGTTTAACGAGCCAGCAGCACCAACTACTAGCCACTACCACTCAAAACTAACTATGCGCACTTATTAAAATTATATTTTCCTTTTTGTTTTGGTAACATTTACGAGCTGTCGAGGTATAAAAACTTCTGCTTTATGTATAAATTAAGTGCAAATAAAAATGTGTTTCCATTAATAATTTTTTATTTATTTTTTGTGGGTTATTAATTTTGGATCACTATGTAGGTGCTTGCTATCGGCACTGATGATGATGATGATGTGTTTTTAAATTTTATTGAATGTTCCAATTTGTGGTTTTTCTTTTTCACAGACGCTAACGTTTTCACTGCATATAAAAACATGAATGCAAAATTAATTGTAAGATTGTGATTAAATTAACTCGATTTTGTAAGTAGTTTCTCAAGGAAATCGAGGCCAGATAGAGACTTAACTCTTTCCAAACAATGTTAAACAATATTTCCAGTTCGAATAAAATCTTAAATTTTCTTAAGATGAAGAAATTCAAAGCTAAAAAAAAATTCTAAATAATTTTTGTTTGAAAATCCCTTAAGAGTTAGGGTTGGGGGAAAGAAGGAATTAAATTATTTAGATTACAATTTTAAATAATTGAGGGTTGACTCCTGACGAGCTGTAGGGCAATTTGAGAACTTAAAATAGAGTAAATTTTTTTATGGAAACCGATAAGAATTGGAACATTTCGAAGAATGAAAATTAATGAGGGTCTATCTTACATTCTTTTGGGATGACTCCTGACCAGCTGTGGGGTAATTTGTAGATCCACCCCATGCTAACTACCCATTTTTTTGGTCACGCAATTATTTATCGAACTGATCATCAAGTTCAAATTAAACATTCGTGCACTATACCACAGCTTATAAACATTGCGGCCAAAGATTGTAAAAGTGCCCGAAAAATTCGATTAAATAATGTCAAATTATTTAATAATGGAAACAAAACTTCATAGCTTCTAAGCTATCGACTCGATTTATGTAGACTTTCTTTCAATGTACAGTGAAATATTTAAAGAAATTGAAAATGAACGGATGAAACTGATAGCTTTCAATACATGTAGCTTTCAATATATGTGCACAATAACTATAAAAATTATACATAATTCGATTTTATGAACGTGTTTTCTGCCCATAGCTAGAAAAGAGAAAAAACACTAGAGAATATTTACATTTTTAAAGCGTTTTTCATGCATACAATGTTCAGTGGAGTAGTTTGTTACATTTCTATTTTCTATGTAATATAAAAAATAAGAAAACCTTAAAACTCTCAATAATCCAGAAGCGAAAATTATATTAAGTATATTTTCTCTCTGCAGTTCATAATTTATTACATAAGATTGATCCTTAGAATCTTTAACACATTGCTTGGCCAATTTTCAGAAATACAAAATTTTCTGCTGCTTGCTTTTTTCTCTTTAACCAAATCAAAGCCAAATTTTTACTCAAATACTATATATAGAAAATTAGTAGAGGGAAAGACATTTACACAGTAGAGGAGATAGAGATAGAGAAATAGAGGGTAAATAAAAAAATAATTGACAGCATCAAACTGAACTGTCTGAAGTTATAAAAATACAAAACATTGTAAAAATTTTTTTTTTTTTTTAGAGAAATTTACGCTTTTTCACACACATACACATTGAAGATACTGTATCAATGTTTCCATGTGTGAATTTGACTGTCGAACTTTTTATTCTAAAGGGCATTTTCATTTTTTTTTTAAGTAAAATAGTACGTTTTCTTTAGTTAGTTACTTTTATTATCTCAAACTACATACTTATCTGCTACTTTTGCTACTACTATTTCAAAGTATATTTCCTCCCTAAGATTTACTCTTTTAAAACAAATTAGTCCGTTCTTGTTCTGATTGTTGTTGTTACTGTTGTAGATAGCGCATTTGAAATGAACTTATCCAACCCCAAAGTTGATAGTCTTGTGACTTTTTAAATTCCGTCCCCAAATTCTTTTTTTTTTTTTTTTTTTTACATTTAACATATAATAAAGTAAAACGAAAGAAAAAGTTTTATGCTGCCACAAATTTCCATTGAGTCTTTTTTGTATGCTGCGTACTACTTTTTTATTGCTACTACTACTTACTTTTTTATTAAGTTATAATTTTGTTCCTTTTTAAACGCAAAAAAATTTGAATTTGCCACTTTTGCATTTTACTACTCTACTTTCAATTCTACTGCATACTTTCTAGTGCTATGTAGTTTTAGCCCTTTGCCTGGCACTTTTTTTATTATTAGATATGCTGCTGGTGCTACTCTTTCACCAGCACCAACTACTATTTTTCATTTTTCCATTTTCCATTTTCCAACTTCTACTTACTGCATCGATTTCCGTTGCTGCTTTTCATTTACTTTCAGAAGTTTAGTGCGACGGAAAATTTAGTTTTTGCTTGTTTTTTGCGTGACTAACTTCACAATTCCTCTTATTTTTGGTACTTCGACATTACATTTTGACTGTTGCTTTTGTGCCTACTTAAAAAAACTTAAAAAACTTGTGTGAAAAGTCCTTTGTGGGTAGTGTGTAGTGAAGTGCAGTAAAGAGCGAGAGAGAGAGAGAGAGATAAGGATAAGGTATGAGCAGGAAAAGTGAATGCCCTAGCTGCCAAATATCAAATGGATGTCAAATGGATTCTAGTTAGTTACCCTTTGACAAAAAAGGAGCTTACGGTGTTGAGGAAACACTTTGAGTATTACTTTTTGTAGAATAAATCATGAATCTTTTTTAGATAGCATTTTAACAGAGAAGGAGGAAGAGCAAGAAAAAAAAGTCACCAAGAAGGAGGGACTTTCAAATCAAAGCTGGCAGGTAAATACAGTGGGAAGATAAAGAGCTATTTGACTTGAGGGCTATGTAGTTTATTCATCACTTATATAAAACACAGAGTAAAGTTTCTTTAAACTTTCAATATAATAAGTATTCACGATGTTCTACAAACTTTTGATTTTTGTATGGTATTTTCTCTCAAAATACTTACTTACTCTCACCAACCTATATATTTACTTCTTGTTTTTATGCTATCAGCCGCCAGAGAGCGCCATGCATAAAAGCTCTTGAAGCTTTCTCTGAGTACTACATTTCTTACATATATATACTTTCTATCAACTGCTAGAGGACGGCACCACATAGAAAAGCTCTCACAAGCTCCATCTGAGCGTTCGAGTTGTGTCACCACACTTTATGGTATGATTTTTGTGCGTATTTTTGCAAACTGCAAACAATATAAATATTGACATTATTGCCAATTTTAAATAATATTTTTCTTTCATCTTCGTATGCATTGTACATATTACATTTTATTGACATTCAATATTGTCTTCAACTGCTTCACTTTAGTGTTGTCTGTCTGTCTGCTTGTAAATGCAAAGCATTTCTTTCTATCGCATTCAATATCATGTAACATTGACTCAAAAGAATTTTCTATTCTGCATTCAAGTTGACATCTTAACTTGGCGCGCATTCATGGCGTCAGGGGTTTATTTCAGAATTACATACTTTCTTCTTCTTTTTGTTTTTGTTTTTGTTTTTTTTTAGCGAATTCTGCATTATTTTTCGAACTAGTTTTGTTGCCCAATACTTTCTACGCTACTACACTTTATACTTTCTGTATTACGGAGACGTGCACTCGAATTTGCTTGAATTTGAAATTTATATGTCAGTGATGTGATATTCATAAAAACTGTTGTCATTTGTTCTTCCGTTTCTTGTTTCCATCGAGAGAATCCAGTAGTAGACGGTAGATTGCCTTGTCTTGACTGCTTCTGCCTGTATTCGATTGCACCGCACCCACCACTAGTGTATTTTGCATTTTTCGCATCTTTCTCTAGTGTTGTACATATGTAGATACATTCGGTTTTCTATTTTTTGTTTTTATTTTTAGTGCTTTTGGTTGGTTGGTTTTGTCATTTTCATTGACAGCTGTTGGCATGGTGTCATGTCTATGTCCATGTCATCGTTCCTTTGCACTCTCGTCTGCAATGTGAGCAAACAACACGAATGTAGTGTGTGTCTCCTTGGCATTGTGTCGTTTTCTTTTCTTTTCAATATTTATCCATGCAGATGTAAGTATATGCATACTCCTACTCGTACATATGTATAGTATGTATATGCATACGCAGTGCATGTGTGTGGGTCGACCGCTCCCACACCCATTGACAGTGCAATGTGCCTGTGTGCGCGTATTGAACTTTTACGTTTTTTCCCACATTGGTTTTCCCCCATTTTACTATGATTTTTGTTCTCCTCCATAATTTTATGCAATTTGTGCAAAAATTATTTCACTTTATTTTTGACATTTTATGTCGTTAGTTGGTTGTTTCTTGTGTCTCCTTTTTCGTCGTATTATTTTGTTGCACATTTTTATTTGTTTTTTTTTTTTTTTCTATTTGTTGTTGCCATTGTTTTCTCTTTGTCAATATTTGTTTACTTCACTGTGTTGGAATTTTTGTTAGTTTTTTATTTGACAGTTTTCATAGTATTGCCAAAGTTTTTTCCACAAGTTTTTTGTTATTTTTATTTTCATAACTTTACATTTTGTTGGTTGTTGTTGGTTGTTTGTGTTGTTACTGTCGTTGTTCTTGTGCAGTCATGCAAACAATTTTAACACTTCTTGTGTACATTTTTCATAGTGATTCCTTTCTTCATTGCATATGAATTTTGCAACTTTCTTTGTAACCAAAAAATTTAATTGTTTTTCTTTACTTTACTTTGTCAAAAGTAAAGAAATAATTGCACAAAAGATAAGCAAAGGAAATTGCTTTTGAATGTGAATGCATTTACTGAGATATGGCGTTCACTGAAGATAGGTTGAGGAAGAAGCCGACTTGCAGACTTGCAGCATTGCTGTTGCTTGTGATATTTACATAATATTAATTTAGCCAATAACTATTAAACACTTCAATCCCTGTTTCTGGCTTAGTAATCCCTGCACTGATAATCCCTGTTCCGGATGATGAAAAAGCTATGGATGAGGTGGACTGAGAAAAAAACCTTACTTAAAATGTAGTTTCAAGGAAATCCAAGTAAGTCTGATCACTGTTTTAGAAATGATATCAATGTGCTGCAAGAAAATTCCAGGAGATTTTAGTTAAATTTGAGTCGCTTATTCAGAAAACATGATCGTTTCAGGGTTTTGACTGAGATCAGGCCAGATGTGACTTCGGAAATTTTATTGGTATTTCAATATTATAGGGCGACCTTAAACATGAAAACTACCCTATGACTTCGTCTTTAAGTGTTTTTGTAATTGTGCATGTAATATTATTTGTATACTACAAGTTCGTTTAAGTTAGTAGACGTTATGAAACAAATATAAAATTTTTTTTTAATTTTGCCAAGCAATTTCTTATTTTATAAACCAGTCGCTGGGGAGATTTCACAAAGGATTAATTTAAAAAATTAAATTTTAAACAACTTTTTCATTGATATCAAAGGAGTACGAAATGTTACAGTTGTGGTCCAATAACTGAAGTACTGGCAAGTCTGGCCTCCCAAATAGAAAACCATCAATTTTCAGAAAAAGTTGTGGAAATCTATGAACCAAGACATAGCTTGAAAAAGTAAAAGCAGGGGACGAATTGCCTTATCCGTGAGCGTACACCTCGTCACATTATTCAATCCGAATACCATAAAATGTCGGTGTAAATTATGCGATGAGTTGTTCGTTCACGGATCAAATGAATTCACTACAGGATTATGACCTCTATGAATACACGAATCAGAAAAGTGCTATCACTCAGAACTTGTTCTAGTGTTGAACTGTGTACTGTGAAAATTGGTTATAGTCAGGATTCGATTATCATCTACCGAACAAACTTACAACATTGTAGAAATTTGTTGTTGTTGAAGTTTTGGCTATTGAATTATGAAGTAGTCCATGCTATTATTTTGCAATTTCTCAGCAGTAATTAGAAAAATTGTGCTTTACTAGCAAACTTCAAATGGACTAAGGTATATCATATTCTTTTAACTATAATCGTACCTAACTCAATTGAATTTACATGCTGTAAAAAAAAAATATCGTGAATTGATCATTTTAAAAGCTCGCTTAAAGGGATCGTAAAAATTATTCTTGTCGCTAAGTTGGCTAAGTTGGTTCTCTATCCTGACGTAAAGTTTGAGTTTTGCATTCATAAGCGGTCAAGATGTGGTGGAAGATTTGCATCGCTCTGGTCGGCCGTCAACGTCTTCACAATTGAAGTTAACACCAATAAAGTAAAGGAAATGGTGACGGAAAATCGTCATTTAAGTTTGAGAAAGATAGTCGAAAAACTTTCTTTGTCTCACGAATAAAATTCGTCGAAAAAGGCCAAGTTTACGGAAAGAAAACTAATGGATTTTGCACCACTATGAAAACGCAGTATCTCACAAGGCTATCATTGTGTAAGAATTACTGGCCAAAAACTCATCAAATATCGTCAAACAACCACCATATTCACCTACTATGTCTCCAACTAACTATTTTCTCTGTCCAAAACTCAAATTACCATTTGAAGGCACCCGTTTTCAGTCCATAGAAGACATAAAAGAGAAGTCGCGGCGAGAAATAAGGTTTGAAAAATGTTTTGATGATTAGATTATTCGTTGGCATAAGTGTGTTATTTCGTTAAGGGCCTACTTTGAAGACCATACAATAAATTTGAATGATTAATAAATATTTTCTGTTTTATTGATAAATTCTAGTACTTTTTTGACAGAATGTATATTTTTAATGTATTTTTACAATCACTATCCCTTTTCATAAAAAATAAATTATTTTCATTAAAACATCAACAAATAGAAAGATTTTATTTAGAATCTACTGTCACAAACAATTTCCCGAGGAGTCGATGCGATGGAGCGATGTTGTTATACACGATTTTCACTGTAAACGATAAATTGACCATGGGCCCATCGGCAAAAGAAATTTGTTATAGTATGTGTATGTAGTTCATGCATAGAACATTCTAATTTTCTACATACTTCGAGCGTTATTTTGGGTTTTTGTGTTTTAAGTAGCAACATTCTAAGCTGAAACCCAGAATTCCAAATCTACGATGTTCTTGATTTTTTCTAGTTTCCCGCATCTATGTCAATTTTACGCTACTCCAAAATTATTAAAATAAAATGTGCGCCAGTTAAGTGAATACCCGCATTTTTATGAGAATGCTTATTACTTTCAATATTTGATACTTGTCAACTGAGAAATAGGATATAATGAGGCCTACTTAAAATTGCAATTTGATTTATTGTGAATCTTTAAAAGTAAAACATAAAGCATAACTTAATGTATGGGATTCTTTTATTGTAAACATTTTTACAAATACGCAATTAAAAGTCATCCTCACGATTGCAATAAATTAAATGGCGTCTGGTCTGAATGTATAAAATTTTTTATTCAGCTTTTTAACAAAACAGAAACTAAAAAAATTAAAAAAAAAAGAATAAGAAAAATGCAACACATGCAAAATAAATTTAATGCCTGTTGAAAATAAACAAAAACACATACGAATAAATGACAACTTAAATATTGAGAAAACACGAAACAAATATCTGAGAATATCTTTACTAAAACTGCATATTGAAATATTTTTCCAAGCGCGCGCACACACTGAATTAAAAAAGCAGATGAATTTAAAAAAAAAAAAATTTTAATTTAACTCGTTTTTATTTTTACTCGGGGATAGGAGGAATATCAAAAAAGTTGGCTGCCGCTGAACCATACCATTTGCTTTCCTCATTTCGAAAACTAACATAAATTATGTGTATATGCATTTGAGATATTCTCATCATCATCATCAGCAGCAGCTACAGCTCGATCATCATCATCAGCATCTTCATTAACATTTGCCATAAATGTATTTTATTATTTTTTTATTTTTACTCTGGTTTAATTAATTTAAATTTATTGCTCAAGCTAATCATTGATTCTACTTTGTTAAGCTAAATCTTTTAAACATAAAAATCAATATTTGCATAATTTTTCGACGAAGCGTACAATCTAAATTTGGTTTTAAGTAGTCGTAGTTTGGTATGATAAAAAAAACGCCTGCGCAAAACCACCACAAAACTAAAGCTACCTACCATGTAAATAAAAAAAAAAACTGATGTTTCTTCTATTTTAACTTTCTGTAAATTTCTGGTTGTTATTTGACTCGTGGCTTAAAGGCAGACGAACTTTTAAAAATGATTATGTGAGCTGCATACAATTAACAGAAAAACTAAAAAATAATAAGTAATAATAATAAACAGTGACTGTATGCAACAACATATGGAAACCTCATAAGTACATTGTTTTAGACAAATATTGTTCATGAGTTCCTCCTCCTCATCCTCACCCTCATCCTCATCCTACTTCTCCTCCTCACTTATGTATGCACAGGTTATTATTATTATTGCACTTTTCTGTATTTTATTTTCATATTGTTATTTGTTGGCAGTAACTATTTAAAATAAGACGAAAAAAAACTTCATTTAAATGCATCACGTTGTTTGTTGCTGTTGCTTTCTGTTGCATGCATGCTGCGTTTACGTTTAATTTTTGTCGATGTTGATGTGTTTATGTGGCAATCAAATTATTGTTGGTTGGTTTGTTTGCACGTACACTCAAACATTTTTGCTGTGCGTGGACGTTGTTGATATCTTAACATAAATTAATGCTGATTTGTTACCAAAAATGCTCATGAATATTAATCAAATACATTAATATTACGAGTTTATATGAGTAAATTCAACGAATCGAACTGCATCTTTATTTTTAAGATGTGGGTGTGTATACATTTCTTTCATTTTCATGCATTTCATTTAAATTATAATTATGAGTTTATTTTTAAGACATGATGTGAGCTGTTAAAGTACAATTTTTAATTACACTTATTGAACATTTATGAAAGCCATGAATTTCTAAGAATTTATCTCTGTTTACGTGATGGTGCTACAGAATGTTGTATTTGTTGAATGAATTAGAGGCTATTTTATTTCTGTCTTTCATACTTGCGCCAGTGTAAATAGCCTCTTAAGTATATTGTGAAATGCTCAAGAATCGCTGCAGATTTTCCATTTCTTTCGAATAGCCAAGTGGTATGTAAATTTTGCGATTAACTCTGTGTTTGATACTTTACCCGTTTCGGATGGGGGTTATCAGACAAAATTTTTACATCAAACACATATATAATCGCTGTGGTGTAGTGGTAGTGCGTTTGACTGCTACGCAGAGTGTCCGGGGTTCGAATCTCGGCACAGGCAAAATCAAAAAGTAAGAAAAATAATTTTTCTACACGGCACCACCTCTTGGCAGGCAATGGCAAACCTACAAGAGTAAAAATTGCTATGAAAAGCTTTTCACTTCGCCGTTCGGATTCGGCATTAAACTGTAGGTCCCTTCCATTCATGTACAGATATAACACGCACAACATGAGTTTTCGAAAAGCGAAAAGCTTGGCCTAGGCCCTCCATGGGCTGTTGTGCCATTAAGTAAAGTACATATATGACCATAATTTTTGGGATGTTGAAACACCTCAACTTCCTCACTCAGTCTGAGTATTAAATATTTTTCAATAAAAAATCATATAAGTAAGGATGCCCTAGAAATTCCTATTTTCTGATGTCCGTCTGAGTTCTGATGTCCGTGAACCCACAATAGCGTCAATGCTATGCTGTCGGGCCAGATCGATATGACTGTCTGTCCCTTTCCGAAAGAAGAAAGCTATATCAACTTTAAATGTATGACTTTTTCCACCAACCCTCGACGCCTCCAAAATTGCTAATATTTCCGCGTGGAATATGTTAACTTAATAAGGTAGGCTTACATATTAATACCTACAGCCTCTCGGAGAAAATCTCTGGTCCAACACCACTTCTCCTTTTTAGGTTGTAGTAGCAAATTTTAATGGGCTCAGCAAAATATAAAACTACCCACATGAATAAATAAGCTGAAGATGAATGTACTCATATATTGAAACAAAACGAAAACATATCAAGTTCAAATCAATTATACTTACAACAACTTCACGCACTGTGGCTAGGTACATACTCGTACATAAGTAAATGAAAAAGCCCTATAATCACGCTTCCCAATAAGCGTATTTCCTTTGATCTTCAAGAGCTAATTAGAATTTAAAAAAAAAAAACCTTAAAAACAACGAACTACACATCAGTGCACAAAAATAGAGTAACACTAAAGCTTAAATAAGTACTAGCAGCAACAACAACAAGCGTCTCAAAAATACCAAGTGGTGCGAATTTGGCGAGCGTGGCTAATAAAATTGTTAACGCTTTTGTGCCACTTTTATTTATATCATTCATTGTTTTTCGGGTTTTTTTGTTTTATTTTGTTCTTTGGCACGCAAAGCTACAACTCTAACCTTTTAACCCTCAAAAGGAAAAATCAAATCAAAAAACAAGAAGAAGAAAGAAGTAAAGCGGTCACCGAAACAAAAAAATACAAGTGAAAAAATGAAAGTAGAAAGAAAAAAAAATTAAAAATAATTGCTATTCCCCACTGACGTGCCATGAAGCGGGAGGTCGTCGTCGTCATCATTTTTCTATCTATTGTCCAGAATTGCATAAATTAAGCATTCATGAAGTGGAACACAATAGACCAAGAACGAATTTATGAACGTTGGTTGGGTGGCGTTGTGTATGCGACCCTTTTTGGCACTTCAGAGCGGCCAGAGTCGACATACCCACCCACAGCCAGCTCATACATGCATACACCCACACAAACACACTTCCATGCATACATTCATACGTACATAATAGAAATATTGAAATGTAGGAACAATAGAAAACGAATTGAAATTTTTTAATTGCTGCTGCACTTTATATCTACTCACACTCGTAGTCGTCGTGAAGTACACAGAATATCTATGAGATATGCATGTGCAACTTATTTATTTATGCAAAATGTTTGTCGGCAATTGCAAGCAACAGCACCAGCAGCAATTGAAGAGTTGGGCATGCCTCGCCCTCTACTATTGGGCTGCATTTCAGCCTAATAAAGCACAAAACAAAATGCAGCAGCAAATAAAAAGTGTAACAATGTCCAGCCACTCGGATGCAATAGGTTGTGTTGTTGCGTGTTTATCGGTGTGTGTATGTGCTGCTGCTGCAGCGTACTATATGTACTTTGAAGTACAACAATATGCGAAAAGGTTTGTGGGTGGGTGGTTGTTTACTAAATATGCCACATGGTGGCACCACTGTGTGCGTTGCATTGTTTATGACAGTCGTGTGGCTAATAAAATATTGCTGACATGGCGGCCGCTGCTGCCACCCACCTACCTCAATTCTCTTTTTAGCTTCCCCTCTCTATCATCTACTCCATCTTCCACTCACTTTACTCCATGCACTAAAGACAAGAGCGCGCTAGCTAATATTGCCAAGTATTTGCAAGCAAAATTTTAATTGTATTGCAATTTTTGTTGTTGCTTCTACTGTTGTGGCTGTAGTCATTAAAGGCAAAAATGTGGCAATATTTTTCGTTATAATTTATTTTTTTTTCATATTTTCATTTATGTTGAGGCAGGTTTAATTAACTGCCACAGTAAGTAGGTTACTTTTATGCATAGCCAATGATGTACTTGCAGTCGTCGTTAATTCTTTCGTTTGTAGGTAATTATAATTAACAAGGTATGCAAAAAGCATACGGCAGTGGAAGTAGCTTCTTGGATCTGGCTCAAAGTGGATAATTGTAATGTCGATAAGGTCGTAGATAGGTATTTACCTATATTAAAAATTAATATAATTCATGTTTGCTTTAAAATAAATCGCAATTTATGAGTGTGTGAGTTTGAGTATTTTTAGTATGCGAGACCATAAAAGAGTCGACCAGATAGAGTGAAATACGGAATGTGTGCGGTATGATGTCAATTAACTACAATAATATTTATTTGCAATGCCATGATTTTGCAAACCACGACTTCTATAAAAATTACATTCCACTGATAATCAATTTGGGTTTTACGAGGAACTAATCTTAATAAGTTCTTTAAAATTTAGACCACAATTAAAAACTCCAGAAGTATATCAAAAGTTAGACTAAACAAAGTTAGCGAGTATCAAATCAAAAGTAGATCAGAAATCAAACCAATTTTCAGATCGAAAGTTAAACCGAATCCAGACTAGGGTTCAGATCGAAGCAGACAAATGATCATATAAAAAATCAAATAAAAACTCAGTCCATAATAAAAGTTACGATAGAAATCGGACCAAAAATAATAGCCAGCTTACTAGTAGATAAAAATTTAGACAAAAAAATTCGATCGCAAGTCGATTTCCAGATCAAAAGCGATACCAATACTTAAAAACTTAAAACCAGGTTAAAACACTGACTAACAGACCAATATTTGTCGAAATACATTCCAAAAATCGGACCAAACTCTGATTGAAAATTCATATCGATGCTGAGATTAAATTTAAACGGAAACTTATACCAAATTCATGCGAAATATCGGAGTGTAAATACTTTATGCTAAACAGTAGTGCTTTGTTGAAATATAGTAAGTAAATATAACGGTTAAAGCATTCACATTTTTGAGAAAGGCTGCAGCCCCATCTATATCCGCCACTGCCCTCAATTGATTTCATTTTTTAAGCTCTGAATAAGGATAGTGCACATTTTAATATTTACCTATAGTTGGTGCATCATCCTTTTTAAAAACTGAACTGTGATACAGCAGACTAAGCTCTTCAGGTTGCACTGTCTGTCATCTATGGGCACAGGCCCATCGATTTACACAAACAAAAATCAAAAGGAAATATATTTTAATAAAGATTTCCTTTCGACTGCACTAGTCTCCGTGTTCCAGTTTCTAAGTTATATTGCACATACATAAAAAGACTCACACTAGTCTCCGTGTTCAAGTTTCTAAGTTATATTGCACATACATAAAAAGACTCGCCGTTATATGTAATATTAAAAAATAGAAACTTTACTGTCCAAAATAATAATGATAATGATTATATTTTGGTTAGAAGGCAATAAAATATATCAAAAAGAAAGGGCGTTAAGTACTATTGGGAAAAACCTACCACTAAAGCTAGCAGCAGCATTCATAGTGAAGGCATAGACGTAGTAGCCAGAGACAAAGACTGAGTCTCTCCATTAGCTTCTTATCAAATTATTGATTTCAGCACTTACAAACCAACATTTACACATACGTACATACAGTGGAAGAGATATCACAAGTACTGAGTAAACGTAGGAATATATAGATGTATATTTTTACTTCTTCTATTTATATTTGTTTTTATAAATTTTTTTCTATTTTCATTTTTATTTTTTCAACAAGATTTCGCCACATGTTTCATTTATCACAAATTCATTTATCATTTGTCGTCGCCCGTAAAACTTCATTTATTATAGGAAGTAGTAAGGAATTTAAACGCATGTGCCACTCAGCGTCTACTACCAGTCGTCCTCTATGAACGGGTACACAGACGGATGGACAGACATAGACCGACAGATGAAGCTATGTACGGATATACAGATAGATGCCAATGTAACTAACGCACAAATCTTTTGGCAAAGCATTTAATGGCATAGCAGCAGGAATAGCAGTTTTGCTAAAAGTTACACTTAATCTTCTTAAAAAAAATATAATATAAATGAATATAGTGAAAAAAAAAACATAAATACCTACATCATAACATAAAAACGTTGGCGTTTGCAGGAATCAGCGAAAAATTGAAGAAAGAAATAAAACAGAAAAAAGGAAAATAAAATTTCAGCTAATGACAACAATTTCCGGTTTCATAGAAAATATGCTTGAAGGTAAAAATAAGTTTAGTTTAATAACAACACAACTCCGCAAAATAAATAATGGAAAAAAGGAAATACGATTTTGTTTAAATGTTAAAACTTTAAACATTTTCACAGGTTCACAAAATAGCAATTGAAATTTAAAGATTTATATTTACGATTTTCAAACTATGAGGGAGTTATGCCTGGTATGATAATTTGTTACTTTTTGGGAGGTAATCTGATTGGCGATAAAAAAAGTTTACTCATTATGTTGGAATAACACAGATTACTGTTTCAGACAGAGTTATAATTTCTTGTCATTGAATCCGAATCTGAAGATATTCAAACTGAAAAATATTTATTTAAGTACTTAGTTTTTAAAATCAATATAGCAGCATCATATCGTGTTAGAACAATTCTATGGCCAAACTCAGCTATTGAAGTTAAAATTTTGTGAGAAATATTTCCCCTGGCTTTCAAGTATTGTAGAATATCAAATTCTATGCAAGTATTCGAATGATTGTCATCTAATTCCGCTAATCTATGTGGGTTCATAAAGTTGCTTTAATAAACACCTCAAGGATTTCGTCCTTATATGAGTACACCAGTTTAAAAATTCGTCAACGACTTTATATCGTATTTCGAATAAAAATTTGATTCAAAGGTATACTTTTATCCAGACTCACAGTACTCTATTAATTTTGGACGTCTTTTTTTCATCATTAGCATTTAGTTTTAGTACCTTCAAAATTCAGTTCTAGTAAATATGCCAAAATTATTCAAAAATCATTTAAAAAAGAATTAACGCTCTGGGAAGGTTGACCCAAACTACCTTTGAGAAAGCATCGGCATCGTCATAGTAAGTATTCTGATTATACCAACCACAGCATGCGAATGGGGCTGTACAATTTTCAATTACATATAAAGAGATATTCAAACGAGTAAATAGTAATCTTGGTAGAACAATTCTGTGGGATGGGCAAACTTAGTTTCAGTGTCAAAAATATCCATCTCTAATTTGATAAAAAATGTTTGTCATTGAACCAAAACTTAACAGTACATAGTATTCTTCTCTGACGAATTAGGAGATATTCAAACTGAGAAATATTTATTTTAGAACACAACATGTGGAAGTCTACTTTCTGATGACCACTAACCGATACGATATAAAAATACGATAGCCGGAGTAATTCAATATTTAAAAATATGTATTAAGTAGCATCATATCGCGATCTAATCTCGAATGTATCAAATGCAATTAAATCTTAAGTGTCGAATACTTAGTAGGTAAATGTGATTTAAATTCCAAATCATCCCATAAATACGAATACTATCTAAAGGCTTTTTAAATATCTACAAACCACAAACCGTCACCACTAACCATAAGTATGGAAAAACCTGTTCCCAAATAAAAACTAATTTATTTACAAATAAATTTCTTGTTGTTTTGGGTCAAGGAGTAAATACAAGAGAACAGGAGGAAAGAAACAGTGTGTGTTGCTAATCAGAATCAAATTGATTCAAATGTGAAGAATATAGCAAATACAAACAACACAAAATTGAAAATAAGCATGAATATCACCAGATCAAACTCTAAGCATCTCCAACACATCAACGAGCATTTAGAAATATCTCTTCTTGAAAACGTGTGGAATGAATTAACGAAATCAATGTAATTCGTTACGTTACGTTTAATAAAAAAAAGAAAATAGGAATTGGTGTTTGTGTTGAAATAAAATAAATAATTAATGACTGCCATCCAAGGCGAGAATGAATTCTGTTAAAGTATGTATATATAAGAGCAAGAGTAGAGGTAAGTGCCTTTAGGTTGTTTTTCCTGCCCTACCTAGCCACAAATTTACTTTTCCAAAGGTATACGCACTCACACACACATACATAGACAGACATAGAATAGTATTAATGAACGAATAAGGTGAAAGAAGCAAAATTTACTTAAACCATGATGATGTAGTGTATGTTGATAGATAGACAGACTGACAGACAGACAAAAAGACAGACTGACTGAAAAAACGAATGTATAGATTAGTTGAATATGGTGCGGGTGGATTCCATACTTGTGTATAAAAATGTTTCTAGAATTGTAGAGGTAACTTGGCAAATACCTTCAGCTTGTTTAGTGTACGAGTCTGTAAATGAAATGCCAGTTTGAGATGAGATTCAATCTGTTTTTGATCCTAGAGCGATGAGAATTGAAAATGTGTTGAAAAACTTTTTTTCTTTTCTTAATTTTTTCTGTTACTTTTTGTTGAAATAATGTAAAAATTTACTTAAAGCATTGTGTTCCTTATTCCATTTTGTTCGGAAAGAGAATAAATAATATTTGGAGTGATTTTTTGGTAAATTTGTTTAATGAATAAGAATTAAAAAACATTTATATAACAGAAGCAATGTGTGAATTTAAATGGAAATTATGTAAGTGAATGGAAATAATTCAAGTAAATTAATCGTTGGTGTTTTCATTAATCTCGGACTTAGCATTTTCACTGTCGCCACATAAAATTCCATTATTTATGAGAGTATTTGACCTGGTAGGAAAGTAACTTCATAAATCATATATGACTCTCTTGGTGTAGGGAATCTGTTAATATAAAAACATCAAGAATATAGAACGAAAGAAAAAAGTGTAATCCATTGTTCCGTTGTTTTCTTCCATTTTTTGTTCGCCAAAAACGTTCTTTTAATAAAAATAGTAGCTACTAAAATTAAATATTTTTTATTTGGAAATATAATTGGAATATAAGGATATAATTTTATTTTATTTCTTCTAAATTTGGCAGTTCATATTTTAAATAAATTATTGAAATAAATCGGATATAATTAACATAAGTACGAGTATATGCCAAAAGAATATATTCGTTCATAGAATAGTCAGATAATTCCAGATTCATTTCACTATTTGAAATCAGAAATTCAGAAGCATTGTTTTTGCAATATTCACGTCAGGTAAACTTTGTGAACTTGAAATAAATTTGTTCACCATTAAAATTCATTGATTGGAATGATATAAAAATAAATAAAACTGATTGTGTTTTTGAAAGTATGTCATGTATCCCCGATGTAGAAGAGAGGGCGAAAAACCGGCAGTAATAAGCTTCTGTAGAAGCTTTTAAGACGAAGAGCAAATTGAATGATTCTGTCATTACCTCTGTTTCTAATCAGCCTTGGCTGTCTGTAAAAAAATACTCTAAGTCACAACTTTTAAACGTCGTTTTTGGCAGTTTGATTTGAAGCGACCTACAAAAAAAGTATACATAAAACAACGTCTAAATAGTATGAGTAATCAGATTTCTCTAAAACGTTTGTATGAAACTCCAACGTGGTATCACAGTGGGCTATCTTTGACCTGCGTGTGTCCAGTGTATCTTTTTAGGGGAGAGAGATGGGACTAAAACCCCTCCTGTCAACAAAAACTTACAAAAAAAACGAAGAATATCCCCCTCGTTGTTGCCAACTTATACCTAATTCAAGCCTACATGATCTCAAGTATGATGCAAGTATGAGATGGTGAAATGGAGGCCACCGTAATCCTAATAAACACCTATTATGGACCTAGAAATGCAAGACCTTGAGGGTAGACAACCAAAGTTTCTCCAAAAGTTAAGCTGTCATATTCGGAATTTCAAATTCGAGTGAAATTCAAATCAGAATAATGGAAAATTATTGAGTAATAAATACCATAAATTAAAATTCAAAACTTTTCAAAATCTGTAATAAAACTACTTAAAAAAATTAGTTTAAAATCTTTATTTGTAAAATTTTATTACATAAATTTTGTGCACAACTCAATACTTTGAAATATAATGAAAATATATTAGAAATGTTTAAAACTAAAAACTAAAACTAAAACTAAAATGATTACATATGATTAACAATATTTTTAAATTCCTGACTTATTTCAAGAGTGTTTAAGACTTTTCTCGTTACATTATAGAAACATTGTCGAATTCTATTTTTTAGAAAAACAAAAAACAAAACAAAAATAAATGAAATACAATAGAAAACTAAATTCTTTGTAGGTAATTTAATTTAGCATTCATTTTTGAAAAGCAAAACACACAGAAACAAAACTATTCCAGCAATTTGAGAGCACGAAAACAGAAACAAAACACATAAAAATAAATAAGTATGTAATATGGAAAACTTCAAAGAAAGTAAACGAACAGTTATAAAATTACAATGGAAAAACTGTTGGTTACATTCAGAAGGACGAAAGAAAAAGGAAGAGCAGAAAAACTGCAGAAGGAAGGAAAGCATCCATAGCATATACTCAGTGAGGAGCGAATAGCGAATGGTGGCGTCGTGTGAAGAGGAGTAAAAGATTGTTCTGAAAATTGCGTTGAGCTTTACATAGACACCGCATATTATCAACAATATCATCACCAGTAGCAGCAAACAACATCAACAACATCAACAACATCGTAATCGCAATCGCAATCGTTATTATCAAAAGCGGCTAAATGTTGTTGTCTACGGTGTAACGGCAGAAAATAAATGCAGCAACTCAAAATAGAGGGGGAAAGAAGTAAAGAAAAACAAAAGAAAATTTTTGTTGAAAGGCGAAATTTGAGCGCGCAAGTTTTATAGCGACAATGTGGAAAAAGAAAGAAAATTTTAAAAGAATGATGGCATTCATTCAAGTATTCGACCCCCGCCAGAAAGATACGAGTAGTAGCAAACATGCAATAAAAACGCTTAAACCGCGTTGAGATCTCAAAATATTTCACGCTGTTTCTATTTGGCGGCAGTCAACAAAATACACACACAAAAAAAAGGACTGTAAAAATAAAAGAAATAAAACATATTGCAAAATTCAAGTGCAAATAAAAAAAAGAAAAATTAATAATACCGTAAAAAAAGTTACACGCTTAAATAAAAATTCTACAGTAAAAACAAAACAGAAAAAAAAAATTTAAAAAGATGCACGAATACATTAAAAAAAAACAGGAAACAAAAAGCTTCAAGAAAAAAAAATGGTATTCTGCTGAAAAAAGTTAAGAGTTTACCTCTTTTTTTTTGCTGTAGATCCTTTTTTTTTTTAATTCAGCGCGAAATTTTTCGGTTGTTATGTTGCGTCGCTTTTCGTTTACTTTCTACTGCTGCCACCACCGTCTCTCCCACTTCAACCAGCTATACATACTACCTTAACCACACTAACTGCTTTGTATCTACAACTGTATTCATAAGATACCTACTTGTGTTATTTGTGTGCGTTTGTGTGTGTGCGCGTGTGTGTATTTAAAAGATACTTTATAACGACAGTGCCACTGTCGTCGACTACCTGTGGTAGATGCAAGCGACAGGCTCTCCTAAGTACGTACTTGGCAGAAAGAAATAAAATAAAAACAACAATGTAGTACAATAACAAATAAACCCAAATAAAGTAACAACAACAAAAATGATAAAAATTTAGCACAGCCACACAAAACAGCAGGAATAAGGAGAATAACTTCGTACGTATTTCTCTACGCGGTTGGAAAAGGGTTAAAATACTATACAAGAGCAAACGGTAGATATTCAAGCGTTTGATGTAAGTATCTTATGAGAGTAGATAGACGCTCAACTTAACTTATGCACTTCACATAGCATAAGGTATCATCGGCATCATCATCATCTTCACCGACAAGCAAACAGCTCTTTGTTTTTGTATATCTTATGGTTTTTCATTTTGTTCTTAACTTTTTCCTTAGTGTCAACCTGCACCGGCATCATTCTCCTCTTTATGCAACATTCTCTAACGCGAAAAAAAGTTGCTTTGTGTGCTTATTTATTTTTTGCATTAATTTCTTAAGTTAAAAGTTACTATAGATACGTTTGTATGTATTTGCATATCGTTTAAGTAAGTAGTTGCACTATAGTTACTTTTGTGCATAATCTCGTTTGTAAAACGCATATATTACAAAGTATGAGTAATAAAACGCATATGAGGAGTCGGTCTAGTTCGAATTATAAATGTGCTGTAATGTCAATAACAACAACGACAACACTCACATAGAGTAGCTGCACTACTTTATTTAGCTTTTAGTTATTAATATTACTTGAACAACGTTCCGAATGTAACGTTGGATTGGCCGCCCTGATTACAAATTTCAACGAAGGATTTACATATTCATAACTGCATTGGCAGATCCAAATCAGATTATGTTGAAGTCCAAAGCAGCGAATTACGATACAAAATCTCCGCATAATTGCATCTTTGAAAATGTACGAAAAACATAGTTAAGCATGCTTCAATTAACCGGGGATTGAATGCTGTGTAACGATTTGTTCTCAATTAGGTAACGCTAAATAAGAGTCCGATTTGTTACTGTTACGACGGATTCTGGATTATGAGGGAGTGTTGAACGGTAAAAGTTCCGTGTGAAAATAATTCTCCAAAAGACATTTTTTATTAACTCTCAAATGCAAAGAAAATTTCAACAAGGTACAACAAATTTATTTTGAAATTCCTACAAAATATGCCAAATATAACTGTGAAGCGGTACATTTTCTGGAACTTTATATCAATAAAGCAATGAATTAAGTTCCGAAATAAATAATATTTCAACGCGAAACCTTTGGAGCAGAACACTTAAAAACGATTCCTTTTCCGTATCATCTTCTAATCACTAGATACTAAATACCCAGAACTATAATTTAGAATTTATCTGTACGAGTTTCCAAATATATTGCTAACAATAGCTTAAATCCTTGTTAAGTTCAATTAATTGGATACAATAGCCTAGGGGTTAGTTTATAATGAATGTGTGGATCACCTCTGGGATGCACTGATGTTCTGAGCTATTCACTAAAAACTCTTGTGACCATAAAGTTTTGTTTTCCACTTATTCATAAAAAGCCTGGCGTATCTGCTGGCTGTTCTTTTAAGTATATGTAAGAAGTGGAAGAAATTCTTTTTGTTATCAGATTTTAAATATTTTTCTAAAAGAATGGTCGGTCTAGTTCTTCAGAATTTATCGATCATTTTACTCCTAGACCAATATATGTACCCGTATATTCCATATCAATCATTTTTAGCTTTTTAATAATCTGTAGTCTTCATTGGGAAATTCTCTGATATATTTCCATTTAACTCCTAAAGGTCTCGTTTTCTTCAACACGATGTTATTGTCTTGTCAGAATGTTTCTTTAAGAAATTTTCTAGTTGTCAGATGTTAGGGCCTTAAATGAATGGCCTGGACCTTGGGAATTTATTCTCAACTTTACTCCTGAATTGATTTGATTTTCCTGTAACTGAAAATAGATATTCTTTACAAAATTTTTAATAATTTGTAATTCGGAATGAACTGCATTTTAGATTATTTATTTTTATGACTGTCTATAGACTAGAAGTATTATGAGGCGTTTTTCTTAGGATTGTTTCTATTACAATAAAGTTATATCATTCACTTTACTAATATTTAGTTTTTAATTTGTTCCAATCGCAATATTTTCTTTGAGATACAGAAAATTAAGAAAAACTCCTAAATCTTGAGATGGTATAATAATTTTACTGGCAGATTCGAATTCAGCACCAAAAGTACTTAGTTAATTACTATTTGCTTTCAATCAGCTTTTAAGAACCTGTAATTCGTAAATCCGTGTTATCATTCTTGAACCCAACTGAAGATTTCGTAAGCATTCAAAGAGGACTTACAAAGGTAATTTGTGCAAGTGAAGCAACCTTAAATGAAATATCTAAATAAGTAGTACTTTACTCTACTCATATTTGCAATATGTAACTATATAACCTTACTCGTATTCGTATGTATCCACCTTTCTTACTATTCCTTTTACTCCCTAGATACACAATACTATGCAGATACACAGGAGGTTGAAACAAAAAGAGCAAATAAATATGGTCCATTGTACATAGAAAAACAAGCATGTAGAAGTAAATACTTAAGCTTTATAAGCAAGCAAATGTACATACGTAACTTGCAGTGAATAAGAAGAACTTATAGATCCATAAGAAAAGATAATCTCTACTGACATAAAAATAATGTTTTATCTACCTATGTATGTATGTATGTATTTATAAGATACATATTTTTTCTTGTTGTTGTATGGTATTTATAAACGAGTACCTGAACTGAAATGTTCGCTAACTTTACTCGTAAGTATATTGTAGCTGACAAGCTTTCAAGGCAGAGTCTTCAGCCTTAGTCGCACCATATTCTTCTTTTTCATTTTCGATTCGTATTATATTTTTTGGGCTCTTTCCTGGCGCTGGCATAGCGTCGCATTTGTCGCCGCTTTAAAAATTGGAAGTCAATTGCTTTTGCTGGTTGCTTGACTGGCTGACTGTTCTGCAAATTTCAAAGAAGACAGCAACGACATGAAAAAGGGTGACGTATTCTTTTGGCTTCGTTTTTTTCTTATGTACCAACATTTTCTGTGAAAGGTTCGCTGCTGATCCTTTTTGACCCCAATTTCTTTTGATGGCGGTTCTTCTTTTACTTTTAGATTTTACATTTTTTTTTTCCTTTCATTCTTTTTTCTTAAATTTTCAATGCGGCTTACGTTTATTGCAGCTTCTTTTTGTGCTTTTTTCCGAGTAGCCTATGGTTTCTTTTTTAAGTATCGTTTTCTCTTTTCTTGCAGATGTCATTAAATGATTAAACGCAAAATTTACAGTGAACGTACTTTTTATTTTTGGGTTTTTATGTGTTATTTTGGAAATTGACCGTAAATTAATTTTGATTTGAACAGTTAAATCACGTGAGAAAAGGTGTTTAGAATTTTAATTTTCGTTGAGAAAGAGAAAGAAGAGAATTCGTGTTCTTAATTAAATAATTATGCAAAACTTTCTGTAACAGGCAAAAGTTCCAGCACACGACCAATGACAAGACATTTTGAGTAATCTTCCATTACTGTTCGGAACCGCACCTATCAATACCTACCTGTCTCTAATATATAAGAAGAAATGATCTGGGATTTTCATCAATTTCAATTTATAAATTCGTAGTTTGTATTTTATTGAAATTTATGTGCAAAGTTGACATCAGTCAATAATCGAACTATTATTTATATAAAATTTTATTTTATAAATATTTACGATTCTCAGTTAAAAACTATAGCAACAAAAATGAAAGTGTATGTATGTATGTGCATGTGTGTGTGTGTATGTTTTTCCCTGACGAATTAAATCTACGTACGCATAAATAATTTAACGATTTAATTTTACTGCATATATGTAAATAGGTATACATAATTTTATGTGCATATATTAAATTTGAGCTTGAATACAAATTAAAACTGACAACTTAAATTTTAACTATAATTTTTCAGATTTAAGTATTTTGTTCGTTATTTTATTCATTCATTTATTCAGTATAAATTTTATGCTTAACTAAAATTATTTAAGGCCTTGCTAAGCACTACTCATATTACAACCATTAGTTATTTTAGTATGCATATTAAAATAATATGAAAATTTTACAAAATCATTTTTCATAAACACGCAGATACAAATATAGGTAATAAAAACAAACAACACTGGGAAAAAAACTATAAAATTAACAAAAACATATTGTTTAGGCTATATACCTGGAATGTGTTTGTGCTACATTTTCAAATTCATAAATAGTTAAAATTTATTTAACATACTATTCCCGCCAGTTCTTTAGATATGTAAGTCGGTAGTATGAGTGTTTATACGTATGTGTGTGTGTTTATCTGTGTGTTTCTGTTTCAATCTTATTTAATTTCATGTTTTCTAGCACGCTTTCCTTGCATCCTGCTCATCCCCAGCTTTCATATAGACAACATGCATCAACTTGTTTTATAATAATTAACTTTGATTGATCTTTTATTATAAAAAATAATTTACGCAAATTTTTGCGTGAACTGCATTCAACAAAAAACAAGTAAAATTATAATTTATGTTGTTACTTGGGTCTCATACGAAATACTGTGCTACAAAATTCCGTGCTGAATTTGCTGTGCTGAAATCTAAAATTTATTGATCAAACTACATTATTATTGTTCAACATACTTAATGAACCTGAAATATTTATAACGAAAAATAGATTAGAAATTCACAAACTATGACAAGTGCAAATAAAAACTTAATAATGGGATTATGATTTTTGGTGTTATACGAGTATATGTACCATATGTATGCAATTTTAGAATTTTTAGAAAAATTTACTCCGAGATTCTCGAATATTTTGGTGACTTGTGTAAATGCATCTACATATACGCCAATAAATTTTAACCATAGTTGCAAAATTAATGTTCTGCCGCCACAAAAATATACCGATGAATGAAGTACAAGTTTTGATTACAAAACAATTGGTCTCGAAGAGGAAGTTACATTTTTTGACCGATTCCATAAAATTTTCTCGCAAAAACATGTTAAAGAAAATTCAAGTGATGTATTTTTTGGAAATTTAAATATTATGAAAAGAACGATTCTGATTTCGTAGGGAACTACATTCTTCTTCTTTAATGGCACATTTCGTTTTCTATTTATGGCTCCCATGTGGAAATGAACTTTGTAAAGTCCACCTATTATGTAAGCTGAAGATGAGTGTTCAATAAAGAGACTTGCTCTAAATCAACCTATGCGGGATGAATATAGTCATCCTTAAAACAGGTTCTTTTGTTGGTCCATACCTAGTGTCAAGTGTTGGGCCCAGGTTAACCCTAGGGCAATCCATAAAGGCTCTATATTCCACCTAGATTCTTTTCCACGAGGGCTATACCGAATATCAAAGAATTCCCGGACCGTGCATATCGTGCGTCCATAACACGGGTTAGAAAGATTCATTTAATCGGATCTTAATGATATTCATTCGAATCTATATATATGCAGCAATTGCATTTGTCTCAATCACTAATAGGCTGTAATGGGAATGGGGGCCAAAAATCGTATCAATATTTTGTAATATACTTCAGACTGAAGCACAGGCGTGAAAAAATTCGTTGGGTTTTTTTTAGAAGACACCAGTCTTCCTGAAACCCCTTTGAAATTGTGCCATTCTTCTACAGAAATTTTATTTTAAAGATCTATTATTTATAAAAAAGGATTCAACTCTGAAAATTGTATTACTTATATGATATACAGCTTATTCAGTTTGTAATTGGAATGACTTTCAGTGCGTAATGAACTAGATTCGCGAGAGCATGCGGACCCAGGACTAAACACTTCGAATTAATGTTTCCTACTATATTTCTGTAAAACTTTGTATACCCTATTGCACCGCAAGCAAAGTTACAAAGAGTTAAAACTTTGAAAAAACTGAAAGTCCTACATACATACATCTTGTACGAATATTTTCCTGTTGCAAGTGGCTTATAAAAAGAAAGGAAACAATTATGGAAGGTTTTGAACTAGACATGGCCAGTAAAATCAAAGGAAGTTCGAATAAAATGTTAATTTTAATGTGATGAACTAGAAGAACAAACTTAGCTGATAAAATGTTTAAAAAGCTCTAGTTTCAAATCTGAAAGAAATGATCCACTTGGAACAGCGGATATTTAAAGTTTTGCCGTCATGTTAGAATATCAACTGTTCCATGCAGTTTGCTTTATTTCTGAGCCTTTTTTACATTGAGGGCATTTCAAATGTTGTACACAGGATTTAAAACAGGTCCCATATTTCGACTTTTGCCAAATTAACTTGTATGCCTTTGTAACTAACATACATAATAAGTATAATTTCAAAATATTAAATACACATACACGAGCACTTATGTGCACGTGAATTACATACACACTTAATGTTCCTATGTATATGCTTTCAAAATATTTAATTACCCATCAAACAAAAAGACAAAAACGCAAAGCCTAAAGTTTTTTGTTGAAAATAATATCAAATATCTTTAGGGAGGAATTTTTGAGTAGTTTTTGGCTCGTGATTTTAATTTTTAGTTCGATTTATTTGTGTTATTTTCTTTCTTGTTTTCTGCTTCACAGTTGCGTGATGAGCACGATTTAAAGCGTTCTTTTCTACGTCTTTTGTTGTTGTTGTTGTTGTTGTTTCTTTTAGTAGCTATAATTTAATTGTGGTTTTCTTCTTCATCGTTGTCGTCGTTGTTGCTGCCGCTGCTGCTGTTGTTGTTGTTGTTGTTGTTGTCTTCTTTTAGACACCATCTTTCGTTTTCAATTTATTTACCTTTCTAGGCTCATTTTTATGAGTTATACGCGCTGCTTATGTTCGTGTTTATTCACTGTTGAAAATTAATACGTGTCATAGTTTTTATATTTAATAGAAATAGCCAGTTTTCGTTCGCTTCATTTAGGCAAAGTTTTTATTACAATTTCATTGGATTTAATGATGATGTGCTGTAAAATTTGTCAAACCAGAAACAACCAAAAAACAACGTGTAAACTTTAGTAAACTACTTTTTAAAACAATTATGTACCTTTATTTAAAAAAAGCCCTTCGGATCTGTAATTTAAATAAATTAATAAATATTTATTCAGTGAGAGTCAAAATTGGGGGGAAATAATTAATGTGAAATGTTTTCAACACATACACGCAAGGCAAAAGCGAACAATTACACAATATTTGTAGATTTTTAATTGATTTTACATGCGTCAAAAACGTTTAATTTTTCTCCAATAACAACACTGTGCAACATAAAAAATAGCTATGGAATTTATAGCTAGCAGTGGCAACTACGTATACATTCTTTTTCACTCTTAATTGATATTTTTTTAAGATTGCATATAACACGGCTCTTTAATTAAGTATTTAACATTGGATTCCATATTATCAAATTCAATCCATTTTTACCACCTTTTTTAGGTAAATTCAAACAGTCATAACCGAAGATCAATCGAAAAGGAAATGATCTTAAAATAATGCAGGATTCACAATTTCTTACAGAACAAATCAACCTTCAATGTCTCCGAAGTTCACATTTCCACTCAAACTCCAATTTTCATTTTATGTACAAAAAATATGTAAACAATCAAAAATGTTTGATTGAGGATAAATCGAAAAATAGGTGATTTCCCTATTTTATTAATACTTAGAACCAGGAAATTTTTTATAGTTACTTGGATTGTATTTAATTCCATGAATTTTTTAAAAGAAACAAGGTAAATAATAATGAGTGAAGTGTGCAACGAAAGGTTTCGATTTATAGGAATTCTTTAATTACCTCAGTCTGTTTTTAGAAAATGTAATTAAAATTTCTTTTATATTTCGTTTTAACTTTGTACTTCGTATCGTTTTTTTTATTTATTATTATTATTATTTACTATCGTCGCTTTTATCGAAGTGGAGGAGTCAAATTGTCATGACCAAAGCATATATATAAAATGTTTCAATCCGTTGGGAGGTGAATCATAGTAGATTTTCGTATTTCCATGGGTTGTTCTTTAAATATTCTATTGAACTTTAATTTTTTTGTTTGAACTCTTAACTTCTAAAATGTATTTTTGAGTAGGCCGGGCACCAATTATTCTAACGATCATTAGTCAGGAAATACTGCAGGCAATCATTGTTGTAATAGATTCAGGATATAGCTTCTAATGCTCGATCTAAAGAATTATTGAGAAAATAAAGAGAACAACGATGTCGTCAAATCGGAACAAGGTAGGAGTAAAAGTAGTGTATTCGCGTTTCCGTAAGGTTGTCCTTGAACAAATGAATTACATTTTCGTTTCGTTGTTATTCAGTTTGAAATCACAAATTACCACTGAATTTTTGTGAAGATAAGATCAAATTATACAATTACAATAATTATGGTTTGGAGGGGAATAGATAGAAAAGAAAATAATTTTTTAACATTTCCTGAGTGCCCTTGGATAATTTTCATTTATGTTCTAATTGCATTTGGTTGGAAAACACACTTCTTTTTTATTTCTTTTTAAATTTCATTGTTTATTGCGAGTATCTACAAACACTATGAAATTCTTTACTTGCAATAAATTATTTCAACTATTTACTTTAATGTTATGTAATAAACATTAACAAATTGGTATTTATAACCAACACAATCTTAATGCTTAATTTGTTCTCTTCCTTCAACGACGCCATAATTTACATAATTTTCAATTGCTAACATCAAATTGCCACATTAAACGAATTGTATGAGAAAATAATTGCTGATAAAATCGGTGCACAAAACGAAAAACCCTCAAGAAAATGAAATACATATTTTTACACCTTTTGAATTTTATCGCGATAAACTTCCACCTAAAGTTCAAATGAGCAACATATACACACTCATAAAATGTTGTTGGAAAATAGGTACTGGAGGAAAAAATAACAATGAAAAAAAAAAAAACTATTAAGGCAATAACATTCGAACAACGACAACGACCATTAAATGAAATAAATATAGTATAGTACATACTTACAAAGTAAGTAAGTACATACAAAGTAAAATAAGAGAAAAAACATTTCATTTTTATAAACTTTTTTTTTTGTCTGCCTGTTTGTCTGTCCGCCTGCTTGCTTGTAAATATAAGTACATGCTGGGATACAAGACCTATGTACATATCTAGATAAAAATCAATTTTGAAAAAGCCCAAACCA